>JAECXH010000002.1:600000-1021689 GCA_018152175.1 Drosophila jambulina | reverse complement strand
GGTGGCTGGGAAGCCAGTAGATTCGCACTGAGTTAGTCGTGCTAAGGGTATCTAGTGCCTCCCTGCTTGGCAGCACAGTTTTGGACCGCTGGACTGACCGCTGACGATTGCACGGATCCTATCGCCGCTTGACTGTCTAGGAACAAATTGAACGCCTTATGTGGGCGGTCTATACTCTGAGCAAGCTCGGCAGCTTTCCCGATGGCGAATACTTCCGCCTAGAAGATGCTGCATTGGCTTGGTAGCTTATACGACAGCCGTATCTCAGGGTCTGTCCAGTATATGCCCGCTCCTACTCCTTCTTCCATCTTGGAGCATTCTGTGTATATATTGAGGTATTGAGCATGATCCTAAACTGTTTTCCAGTCGTCAGGTCCCATGAATGTTGCTGTTTTTACATCTGGGCATGTTTTGGGAATCATTAGTCAGACGCACTGCGTCTTTCGACCAATTGAACTATGCCCGATTGGTATTTGATCAAAGTGCAGGTGTTCATAACTGCGCCTTTGCACCGAAATCATTTTATATAAAGATAGTGTCTCTAATCCCCGAAAACGATTTCGGGTTTTTTATTTTTCTATTCGCCTTGCTTTTTCTTTTTCTGCTGTGCGTTTACCGCTTACCGCTGCTTCGGTCCAGCTTTGTTGTTGGTGCAAGTGTTTCGGTTACCGCGTACGCATCACAAACTTCTGCTTTTGCGGTGCTTAGTTAAAAGCTTTCAATATTCTCGCTCGCTCTTTGTTGTGATCGGCTCATTCGTCGCGCAAATAAATTAAAACGCTTTGTAAATTACTTGGATAAATTACTTCTTAATCCAAAAAATGGCTACTTGTTGCTTCACCAAGTGCACGAACGTCCAAAAAATTTCTTCGCAGCAGGCCTTCATTTACTGTTGGCTCTGCGACAATATCGCTCACCCTGGATGTGCCGATCTGGGGCAAATTGGATCCCGTATCTCCGATCGCATTCGAGAGAATGCCGGATTGGACTGGACGTGCCCGAGCTGCCTGCATATCAAATCCGAAATGCGGGTCTTCATGAGGCAAACTCATCTGGAGTTTTAGTCGCTATCGGCCGGCTTTAACGATTTGTCAACTCGTTTCCAGAAGGCGGAGCATCACTTTAATTCGTTAAAACTGCTAAGTGACTCCACAAACAAAAGAACGAGTAACTTGTCTGATAAGTTCTTATCTCTTCCAGACACTGCAAGCCCCCTTATGCAGTTCAGTCCACGTGCCGAGCTAGTTGCCGTGGATAATGGCTCTGGCGAAGATGCTGCTTCGACCCCAACTTCTTTGCTAGATGATCTCGTCATGCCTTTGGATCAGCAGCCTCTGCTGAAGTTGATATACTGAACAAATTCGCTATGCCCCCGGTTCAGCAGCCTGTCTTCACCGATCCACGTCGCGTACTGCTGCCATCAAAGATGCGTCGTTGGCGTCGAATGCCCACCCAGTTCCCCGCTGGTCATTATCTCAGCACCGGCTGTTACCAGAAATTGTCCCCAACAGTCTACAATTTCTGGCGTTTCCCAACGTACACCAGTGCCTTTAGCTGGCGTTTCTCCTAAGAAGCAGATATTTGTTTCCCGCCTCAATTCAGATGCTTCCGAGGGCGACGTTAAGACCCACTTGAACAACAAATTGAATATTTCTGTTACTGAGTTTAGTGTCTCCAAGTTCAATTTTAAGCAAAGACGCGATATATCTTCGTTTAAAAGTGCATTTTCTGACGTACTATTTTCTAAGGTTCTTGATCCTTCAGTATGGCCTGAGCATGTAATTGTTCACGAATTCGTAAACAAGAGTAATCCCCGTGCTCGTGGGCCTCAAACTTCTTAAACTAGGCCTCCAAAAAACAATTTTTTTTGTTCATAACTATCAGAATGTTCGTAGTTTACTTGGCAAGCTCAGTAGGCTGCACGTCAATAGTATATATTTCGATGCCAATGTTATTGTCTTTACAGAAACATGACTCAACTCCTCTGTGTCTGACTCTGAAATTTTTTCTGGGTACTATACCATCTTTAGACGTGATCGTCCTATACGGACTGGCGGTGGTGTTCTCATCGCGGGTAAATCCGATCTGGTTTTTGAAATCATTTCTAAAACTGATACTGATCTAGAGTTTGTGGCGGTTCGTATCCAGGTCCACGATTATTCTATCTACGTTTCATGTTCGTATATTCCACCCAAGTCAGACACCGATATATATATGAGGCATCTATCCTTAATTCATGAAATTCATTCTTCCCTTGGTGTTAATGACCACCTTATTGTCATGGGTGATTTCAATCTACCTCTGCCTACGTCAGGAGAATTGACCCCCTTTCTAGTCCTGAAGACGCTTATCATCCCACTTTGGAGCTAATCCTTGAAGCTTCCACCCCATTACTAGGGTGTCCGGAAGCAGAGCCTGCAACGTTTCGTTGCTTTCGAAAAGCTAAGTTTTCAGAAATGAATCACCACTTATCTTAAACAGATTGGACTTTCTTGAACTCTACAGAGGATCCCTCAAACATTGTTAAGCGTTTCTACGACATAATGTACACAGCTTTTGACATGTATGTCCCTTCATTTCCCTCAGCAGATGTTTCTCACAAGCCCCGTTGGTTTTCTCGTCGGCTTTCTTATTTAAAAAATCGGAAATCCAGACTTTTTAAAAAGTAAAGCAAATCTGGTCACCAAGTCGACCGTTCGAGATATTTAACTGCCCGTTCAAATTTCTTAGCACACAATTCTGAATGCTACAGAAACCTCTTAAATCGGTGCAAAACGGAGTTTCAGGAAAACCCAAAGCAATTTTACGCCTCAACAAATCTTAACAATTTGCTTCATGCCTTCATTTCAATAATGCCTCCCCTTCCAATGAGCCTGATATCGCGAACCTGTTCACAAAATTTTTCCCGACTATATACTCACAAATTAATTTCGATATTAACTCAGAGTATTCTTTCCCACTTCCGCACTCCAATTGCATTTTTATACCCTTGCAGGGTATTTATAATTTCAGTCAGAAGTTTGCAACGCAGTGAAGGAGACATTTCCGACCCTATAAAGTATATATAGTCTTGATCAGCATCGACAGCCGAGTCGATCTAGCCATGTCCGTCTGTCCGTCTGTCCGTCTGTCCGATTATACGCAAACTAGTCCCTCAGTTTTGAAGCTATCTGAATGAAACTTTGCTGATAGTCTTCTATATGTTCTCACTACTATATAAGTCGGAACGGGCCGGATCGGACGATCCGATCATATAGCTGCCATAGGAACGATCGGTAAATTTTCAGAAAAAAAATTATTACTTGTTATGCCTGTAATCAGCGAAGATTATGTTCTTCATAATCTCAGAACAATCAAACTTTCCTTCTCCTCTGGTTCAGATCTTGTACCTAGTTGTGTTTTGAGAAATTGTGCCAGCGCATTATATAGACCACTGTCTACACTTTTTCAGCTATCACTTCATCATTCGTTTTTCCCTGAAGTGTGGAAAGAATCTTTTATCATTCCGCTTCATAAAAAGGGCAGTAAATCTAATATTGAACACTATAGAGGCATAGCAAAACTTAGTGCGATTCCCAAAATATTTGAATTTGTAATTACTGCTCAGCTTTAGCACCAATGTTGCTCAATAATGTCCCCGTCACAGCATGGCTTTATGAAACGGAGATCTACGTCTATAAATCTCCTTGAGTTTGTTGCTGTAATTAGAAACGCGTTTAAAAATAACACCGATAAAAATAATAACCGATGTTATCTTCACAGATTTCAGCAAAGCCTTCGATTCGGTGAATCATCAGATACTGTTGAAGAAACTTTGTCTTTTGGGTTTTCCGGTCACGTTGATCAAGTGGATTTCTACTTATTTGTCGAACCGTACTCAAAGAGTTGCATTCAAGGGTTCACTCTGAAACCTTGTTCACGTGACTTCTGGTGTTCCTCAAGGGAGCCACCTCGGTCTTCTTTTATTTGGCATTTTTATAAATGATCTGCCCCAAGTTATTCTCCACTCTTACGTCATGATGTATGCTGATGATGTTAAAATATGTTTGCCTCTTGCGAATCCTGACTCTCCTAAGCTTTGCAATCTGATTTAAACAACATGTTGTCCTGGTGCACTCATAATTTGTTGTTTCTTAACAACTCCAAGTGTAAATACATGTCGTTTTACCGCAGAAATTGTTTCCATGCTAACTATTCTTTAGGCACGAGTGTTCTTGAACGTATTCATTCTGTTACTGATATTGGTGTTTTATTTAGCCACAACTTGAGTTTCGACGATCACATCGGAATAATTGTCAGTAAAGCTAAGGGTGTTTTAGCCTTTATTAAGCGATGGTCGTGATGGAGTTTGTTGATCCCTACACCACAAAACTACTGTACTATGTTTCTCTTGTTCGTCCAATTCTCGAATATTTTTCGTGCGTATGGTCACCTCAGTATACAAAGTATCAAGACCTTATTGAATCGGTACAGAAGCAATTCCTTTTGTTTGCTCTACGTGGTCTAATCTGGGATCCACATCGTCGCCTTCCCTCATACATCGACAGACTGCGCCTTTTAGGCCTGCCCTCCCTGAAGGACGGGCGCACCTGCCACGGTGTAATGTTTATTCATAAATTAATTCATGGTTTTGTTTCTTCTAGTTTTTTGTTAAATTTGCTGCGTCTTTCGGTCCCTGCCAGGCCTTCGCGACACTTTCGGCCTATCGCTCTTGTAACTTGTAAATCAAATTTCGACATTCATGATCCTTTTCGCGTTTTATGTTCCCTGTATAATGACTTTTATTTTCTGTTACATGTTGAAATGTCCTTAGATTTAAATTCTAATATTATATTAAGGCACCTATCCTTACCTCGGCCCACCTGATGTGAGTCGGAGCACATCCTTAAAAAACACTCCCTTCTTCGGTCAGAGGTAAGGGTATGGCTTAACATAGCAGTATTTTGCTATTATTGTTAAATAAATCAAAAAAATCAAAATCCTTGCATTGTCATGTTTCCTGATGCAATCAGGCGTTTTGCCGCCTTTCCTGCAGTCAGTTGCGCGTGGATATCTAGGGGGTCTATTCCTACATTCGTTTCGAGGGCATTTGTTTGGGTTGACCTCAGCGCCCCTGTTATGCAGAGCAGTGCCTGCCGCTGGGTTCTTTCTATAAGCCTGTTATACCTCTTCTTTACCATGGCTTGCCACCACACTATGACTGCATACAGAAGAGTCGGACGCACCACTGATATGTAGACCCAGTGCATTAGGTCGGGCGAGAGACCCCAAGTGCTGCTAAGCATCTTCTTGGATCCGTATAGCACTATGGTGGCCTTTTTCACCCCCTCTAGTACATTGGGCTTCCATGTCAGCTTGCTGTCCAGTACAATCCCTAGGTATCTTACTTGTGCTTTCGGGGTCAGCCAAGTTGTAATAATTTTTGGGGGGTTCCATAGCTGCACCTTGTATCTCTTGGTAAAGAGAATGAGGTCCGTCTTGTCCGCATTGATACTGAGCCCTACTATCTGCGCCCACTCACGTATCTCCCTGAGTGTTGATTCCATAATCGAGCTGAGAGTCGATGGACAGACTCCCGTAATAATGATGCTTATGTCGTCGGCATAGGTTGTTATCTTTGGGGCTTTCCTTTCGAATCTTGATCAGGTCAGATCTTGATCAGGTCGTCCACCACCAAGTTCCACAGGAGGGGCGAGAGGACTCTGCCTTGCGGCGTGCCTCTGTGAGCTCCTTTCACTATGGAGGCGGTGCCCCAATCGTATTGTTCCCGCCTACAGCTTAGAAGATTTCTTATCCACAAGTTGACGGCTGGGTGCGTGTTGGTCGGTTCTAGGCGGTTCATTTTAGCGTCTGTGCTCACGTTGTTGAAGGCTCCGGATATGTCTACAAACACTCCGAGCGCATATTTCTTATTATTTAGGGCTCTTTCAATGGTAGCTACTAACGAGTGTAGTGCCGTTTCCACTGATTTCCCTTTAGTGTAAGCATGCTGGTTGGTTGACAGCAGTCTCCCCACATCGTTTCTGATGTGTATGTCCAGCAGCTTTTCTAGCGTCTTATGTAAAAAAGAGGTGAGGCTTATCGGTCTATAATCCTTGGGGCTCACGTGGCTGCACTTCCCTGCTTTTGGCAGGAAGACAATCCGAGAGGTCCTCCAGTGGATAGGGATATAGCCTGTTCTTAAGCAAGCTGTGAATATAGCGTAAAGCCATGGGTTGATCACTTGCTTGATCACCTGTAGCATGGATGGAAATATTCCGTCTAATCCTGGTGCTTTTATCCCCGAAAAGGAGTGAATAGCCCAGTGAATTCTTCTAATGGTTATTAGATTAGTTGGGAGGTGCTCTTCTCCAGTTGCAAGGTCCTGGTGCTTGTTTGCATCGGGTACCTCAGTGCAACCTGGGATTAGTGCCGTTAGGGCCTCTTCGCTGCCCTAGGTCTACTGTCCGTCTTCGCTTTTGAGCTGACTCTGTATGATTGGCTGCTTCGATAGCAGTTTCCTGAGTCTAGCCGTTTCTGGGGCAGTCTCTATATTGGACCAGAAGTTTCTCCACGAGTTCCTCTGCGCCTTGCGTATTTCCTTCTTGTAGTCCCTGAGTAGGACTTTGTATTCCTCGTTGATTATTTCATCTTTCGCCAGCTTAGCGATTCTGAAAAATTTTCTGAGTTTGGATTGAGTTGGATTGAGAGGTCCCTGTTTCACCAGGGTGGCTTGGTTCTCTTCCTCGCTTCCGATATCGGTCATAATGCGTGGTACGCGTCTAGTAGTTCTTTGGAAAGGGTCTCTAGGGACTTTTCTGTTTTTTTCCGCGGAATCTACTGCACCCTTGTCGTAATGGTCTTCTTAAATTTTTCTCCAGTTTGTATTCCGGGGGTTTCTGAAGACGGCTCGTTTTGGGGAGTGTTCGAATCTGTATTGAAATTGTATATACTTATGGTTTGAGAAGGAGGGTCTCTCGAGGACTCTCCATTTTGATACCATAGTACATTGTCCCCTTATGAGTGTTAGGTCAAGCACGTTGGAGGAGGTGGGACCTACGAAGGTGTGCTCCTCCCCCACATTTGCTATAGATATGTTAGTAGAAAGTAAAAAGTCTAGGAGTGACTCACCTCTGTCGTTTATGTCGGGACTTCCCCATACGCAGTGGTGTGCGTTGGCGTCTGCGCCCACGAGCAGTTGCTGGTCGTTCGGGCTGGCTTCTACCATGCTCCTGAGTTCCTCAGGTGGGTCCAATCTGTCGTGTGCCATGTAGCAAGAAGCTACCAGAAGGCGCTTCTTTTCGCTCTCCAGCAACACCACAGTCAGGTCATCCGTTCTGTAATGAGTCATGAGGTTAGCGTGTAGATCCTTCCTTACAAGTCCGGCGGTTCTGTTTCTGCTTACCGCTAGCGGATAGAACAGATTGTAGGACTTTAGTCCGGCAACGGTATTGCCCGACGCAATCTATGGCTCTTGGACTAAAGCTATGTCGGCGGACCCTTGCTCCATGGCGATGAGGAGTTCCGCCGACGCTATTTTGCTCTTGTGGAGGTTGAACTGCAGCACCCTGAGAGTCATGGGTACCGGGCTCACCTCCATTCAACCCGTCGACTGTCAGCGTCAGGTCACCGTCCTCCTCCTCACAGGCCTCGTTGAGCGTCAGTCCCTGGGCGGTGTCCACGATGGTTTCCAGACCTAGGTCTTTTTCCACCTCGCCTGCCTTCAGGGTGTGAGCATCCTTATCCCCGGGATGGCGTTTTTTGTGGCGCAGGTAGACGCTACCCATGCCCCACGCCATCTTCCCGTATCTGGGATAGAGGATGTCTTCCGCCTCTTTGTTGATTTGAATGACTGCACTTTGGCCCGCCTCCTTGGGTGATGGGGTCTCAATGTGCAGAACCTTCCAGTCCGCAGTTGGTATGTCCGGATTCTGCCGCTGCAGCAGCTTTAGCGCCCGGTCCCCTTGGATTGCGATGGGGAAGAGTACCTTCGCCTCCAGCTTGGCCCCCTCCCACAACGCCACCAACTGGCAAACCGTTTGCGTCAGCCACTTTCTCGTCGGATCATCCATGCACTTCAGACTTTTAACCCCATTCAGCCATCCGGCACCATCAAATGTGGGCACGGGAGCTACGTGGTCTTCCTCCATCCGTGCAAGTAATGATTCGACGAGTCGCGCATGCACCAAGGCCCAGGTAGAGGGATACACAACAGAATTCGGGATGGAACCGGAACAAGTGGTAGAAGATCTCCGACGCAAGTTATCGGTTCATCAAGAACGGAGGCCACGATGAGAAAACAGCAAATCGACTCAAGAAATTGAGCCTGCTACAAACAAGAAGCGGATCACCTAACCCCACGGCAAATACAAACTTTGAAGTCAAAACGACAAGGCGTATCAGAGGAAAGGAAACAAGTCTTGAAGAAACCCGAAGACGAATTAGTCAACGAAGAGCCGAGAAAGGCTCACAGACAAGACGGGAACAAGAACAGAGCGGGAGAACGCATAGCAGTTGTTCACGCCAAAAGGGCGTTTATTTTCCAGAGGCAGTGTGATCCCGTACACCCTCACTCTCTCTCCCTCTACCTTTGGGCTTTCGATTCGTAGAGCTTCCAATCCGCTCTCCGAAGCTAGTTCTAAGTCTTCTTTTATTTTAGTTATAATTCCTACTTCTAACAATAAAGACCGCACGTCGCGCAATACCCCGAAATTAGTTCTTCCGTGTTTTATTTATCGATTGCTTTAGGTTGAAGCCACCCCCCTCCATTTCAGCAGTCATTAACACCATACGCGGCTAGAACGAAAAATTCGACAGAACAGGAGACGCACTAGAATTCTTAACCAAAATTGAGGAAATGGCGGCAGTATACGAGATAGGGCTAGACCATATAACCGCGGCAGCAGTAGTCATATTGAAAGGGACAGCACTGGATTGGTGGCGCACAAGCCCGGTAGAAATGCCAGACGGGAAGACTTTCAAGGCGGAATTTAAGAAGTACTACGTACCAGGAAAGGGCAATGGAACAAATAACGAGACGGCAAGAGTACAGCCAAGAGCCGGCCAAAGATTATGTGAGAGAGCTAAGGAAGATAATGAGGTATACTTCGCTAAGCGAACACCAGAAGTAAGAATGAACCTACAGAAACAGCACTACAAACATCATTTACTACTCAAAGCGAAGCGAGGTGCAATCACTGAAGGACTATCTAAGGCTGACGGAAGAGTTCGACGCGCTACAAGCACAGCAGGTCCAACCAACTGAAATGGCGGTAGCATACAACACACGCAACCTCGGCAGACGCTGCAAGAGCCGGCGCCATCAGGCGCACCAATGCAACAACCCACCACGGTTATTCTGCTGGATATGCGGTCGGGACAACTCACGCAGGGAGGCAGTTGTAACACCCAGGGACGGCACGGAACGACCACCGAAGACAAAGATAAAGTTTGACGACAGTGGCCACGTAGGAACTGCGACTGGAAATAGAACTAGGAGAGAAGAAAGCGGAAGTAGAGCTAATAATTCTAGACGAGGTTATCGGAGGTGTACTGCTAGGGATGGATTTTCTGACACAATGCAACACGTCACAAGAATGCGGATGCCTAACAGCACAGATCAAACCAAAGACAACCAAACAGGAGAAACACCAGAGACTAGAAGGAGCGTCAGCACGCGAGCCGACCGATATAGAGATAAAGGAATTCCTCGAGAAGGAGCTAATCCTGATTAACAGAATAAAGGGAACAAGTCATATATATATATAGTATAAAATCTACATGAAAAACGACCGACCTTTGAAACAAAGATATTACCCAAAGAACTCAGCCATGCAGAAGATCATACACGAACAGATCGACGAGTTATTGGAACAAGACCACATAGAACCGTCACACTCAGCATACAGCTCACCGGTGGTACTAGTGAGAAAGAAGAACAACCAGTGGAGACTCTATATAGATTACAGACAACTGAACGCAAACTTGGAGCGAAACGCGTACCCAGTCCCACGTATGGATCATATCCTTAACCAGCTGAGAGAAGCTAGGTACATCAGCATGCTCGATTTAAACAGTGAGTACTGGCAAATAACCATGAAAACAATACACGGAAACAAAGCAAACAATACACGGCCTTCACAGTACCGGGTCGTGGAATATTCCAAGGAAGGTAATGCCCTTTGAGCTACATACGGCACCAGCAACCTTTCAAGGGGCACTGGACTCAGTAATAGGACAGGAAATGGAATCATTTGCATTTGCCTATCTCGACGACATTGTAGTCATCGGAAAGACAAAACAGGAACACCTTAAAAAACTGAGAGAAGTACTAGCACGACTACGAGCAAACCTAAAAATAAACCCTGTAAAATGCCCCTTCTTCAAAGACCTGCAAGCCAAGGGAGAATAAACGTGGGACTTCTACACACGAGAAAACCGACGGCAACACAGCAACAAACGGAAACAGATACACCAATAACAACGCAAGAACCAGAAACCAACACAATCACACAGAGTACACCAATAACGCAGCAACAACCAGAGACACCAATAACACTACATCAACTAGAAACAACCACGGAACAACAAGAGACGAGTGGAACCAAACGATGCCCGACGTCGCATTCAACAACACCAATGAAGCAGCAAAAACAATGAAGTGTGGTCACGCCAAACGGGCGTTTATTTTGCAGAGGCAGTGTAATAATAAAGAACGCACGTCGCGCAATACCTCGAAATAGTTTGTTCGTGTTTTATTTATCGAGTGTTCCAGGTTGAAGCCACCCCACTTCATCATTTGGTCCTTGGAGCCGGATAATTCCATCCATAGCAGCTTCGGTGGCTTTAAGACCGCACAAGATAAGTAAACATTTCATTGTTGCTGCCGGTCATTTCTATGATTTTGTCTAAGTCCGAGTCCGATTGATCCGACACTACGGCAGCTTCCGATTCCAAATCCGAACCAATTCAATTGGTAATTAATTTTCATAAAATTCCTGCGAAATCCAAAATCCAAAAGTGTGTGTTTAAATATATGCCATAAGCAGCAGTGAACCTACAATTTCGAATTTCTCTTCGTTCACTGTGTTCCGCTTACACTTATTTTCGTTTATACACCTACATATGTCCAATACAGTTCACTCCAGTGATCTATGTATAATTGTCACCAGCAATTTACACAAAATTAATTAAATATCTTAAGTCCCAAATATACCGGCAAGGTATTTAAGTTATTTACACAGCTAAATAAATTAAAATTGTTCTAATTAAATATATTAAAAATTAAATAATTCCAGAACATAAAATTTAAATATTCTACAATAACAGTCCACAGCTACTACAAATAAATATATTCAAAGACCACGGCACAGAAACGCCGACTTAATTTGTATATTTATTTGCTTACTTCCCTTGCTCTATCCTGAGCATACAAATAAACATACATACATATACACATTGCAATTACATAAATAATCGTCGGCAAGTCGAAGCTCCGATTTTGTCAATTTTTTCGTTTTCTCGTGGTCTCCACTATTCTGCATTGGCATAAGGCTGACGCAAAAACATATTCACACGCACTCCTTATCTACGAAAACAGTACCGCCGCAAATACAGCAGCGATCAACTGAATAAGTCCATCCACACAAAAAAATTTTAAAATTATTTTTGGTTAATAAAATTCCAACTAACTAATTCAGCTTCCATAGTGACATTAGTGTGCCCGTATCTGTTTTCCTGCATAGTAAATATTGTTGACTTAAATTTGAACTTTCCATATATATTAAAAATATTCTACAATTAAATATTGATATATATTTCATAAGTTCCGAATTCAGCTTCGACCTTTTGAAAAGGACGTTTCCAAATCCGTATTAGTGTGACCGTATATTGTTCCGACTGAGTTAATATTATTCAGTTAAATCGCACATTTCCGCAACCACAAATAAAATAAAATTATTTATTTAAATTATTCCGCTTGGTTCCTAATTTCCAAACCTAGCTTCGACCTTAAAAATAATTCGGCAAACATTCATTGTTCCAATTCCAAATAAAAATTTCTACAATATGACTCCATCAATTCTGAATAAATTTACGATGACCTGTGACCGTCTGAGTCACTTCGAGTCTACGAGTCTGCAATCCAGCAGCACCCAGTCCATCCAAGTACACCTGCCAAATTCACCTTGACCAAGTCCGGGCTTTATGGGACAAGGTCGAGAAAGAGTACGAAGCTTGTTCCGAGCTAATTTCAGTTGGCATAGAGGGCGCGGCGGACACCGTGCTTACTCTTAAGGCAAAATACGAATATTCCTATATTATCTACGAAAGGTGTGCCGCCCAGCTCATAGAAAAGATCGATACGATCTCTTCCATGGCTGCTCAATTCCAATCCCCAGCGCCTCAAAGTTCCTTTCCGTCTGGCTTTCGCCTTCCTCCGTGCGACACGGAAGTTTTCTCGGGCGATTGTCTTTGCTGGCCGACTTTCCGAGACCTTTTCACAGCGGTCTTTATAGACAATCCTGCGCTGAGCCCTGTCGAAAAGCTGTTCTATTTAAATGCCAAGACTACTGGTGAAGCTAATTCCATAGTTTCTAATTCGCCACTCACCAAAGATAGTTTCCGCTTAGCATGGAAAAACCTATCTGAGCGTTTCGAAAACAACCGAGCGCTGCTGAACAGTCAACTGAAAAATTGCTTAACATGCAGTCCATCGTACACAAATCTTCGGCAGCCTTGAAGGAGCTGCAAAATACAATTCAAAACTGCCTCACGTCCCTAAATATTTCCGGTCTTCCTACGGAAAATTGGGGATTGTCTTCTGGTTTATTTGTGTTTCACGAAGTTTCCAAAGCTGACGCTCTCATTATGGGAACAATCTTTATCAAATAACACCGAAATTCCTATGTGGCTACAACTCGATTCTTTCCTGACTGAGCGCCATAGAGCTCTAGAAACTATAGATTCTATCGAACCTTATCCGGTGCGCCTCCATCCGTCCAAATCGACACCCTCCAATGTGTCACCTCGAGTCCTGCAATCCTTCAGTACGAGGATCATTCCAATACCGAAAGAATCCGATTTATGTTCTAATGAGAACCATCCAGCACGTATATGTCCACGCTTCCTCCAGATGACGAAAGAGGATCGTACCTCTTACGTAAAAACAAAGCAGTTGTGCTTCAATTGGTCATCAACTTCGCAATTGCAAAAGCGCACACAAGTGTTTCACGTGACACGGTCGACATCACACTTTGTTGCATCCAAGCAACTGCTCCTTCAGTGTTCCGAGTCTTCCTGATACTGCGAGGCAAATATCCGCACCTATCCAAAGGGTTTCCTCGTTTTCCACACGAGTTACTACTTCTCCCGATTCAAGCAGTTACTGGGTTCCATACCACGAGTACAAATGCAGACCATACCGAGGTATTTTGTCCTACCCATGCCGAGTCTGCCAAGGGAACCATGCTCTTCGGAAGTGCCACCGTTTTCTTCGTCTTAGCACTGAGAAACGGCTCCAGGCTGTTATCGAGAAGAAGTACTGCGTCAATTGCTTGGCCCAACACCATTCCACGGGATCTTGTCGCAGTGACGACCGATGCCAGTCGTGTGGTCAGGATCACCACACGCTTCTACATATCGACGAGCGCTCAGCGTATCCAACGCTTTCCCAAGCAATGTCTTCCTGATATTCTTGCTGCGTATCCTCGCTAGGGGGGGAGAATGTTCACGCCAAAAGGGCGTTTAATTCCCAGAGGCAGTGTAATCCCGTACACCATCGCTCTCTCTCCCCCTTCCTTTGGACTTTCGGTCCACAGAGTTTCCAATCCGCTCTAAGATGCTAGTATAAGTCTTCATGTATTCAGTTCTAATTGCTTACCCTACCAATAAAGACCGCACCTCGCGCAATACCCCGAAATAGTTTGCTCGTGTTTTATTTATCGAGTGTTCCAGGTTGAAGCCACCCCACTCCAACAAAGTGATTATTTTGTTATTATTAGGATTATTATTATTATTATTTAGTATTATTAATTGGGTTAGCAGCAACAACAATGAAGTTATTATTTTGTTATTATTTAGTGTTATTAATTGGGTTCAAGCATTGTTAGTTTATTACTATTACTATGTAAGAATAAAGAACGGGAAAGGAAGAACTAAATAAATACCAGGGCGCGGGGACCATAAGAGGGAGCACGCCAGCCCTGAAATACGGTCACACTGGCGCCATCTGGCAACGCCAGCGAGACCAAACCTCAACAGCTACATTGGGAAGAGCATGCAACCCCGAACCGATAACAAATCGACTATCGAACACGGGGCGAACAGCTGATGAAGGCCTATATAAAGCGACACACAGCGCATAGGGGGATCCCGTCCTGGCGAGCAGCGCAACTAGCAACATCTGGGTGAGTTTGAAACTAACAAGTAGTAGTAGCAGAGCAAGGTTCTTGAAGCCGAACTCTAGTCGAGACAGGGGACAATGTGAAGCTCTTGCATAGCTGGCATTGACGGGAACAGGGATGCCGTGTAAGGTTCTTGCAGCCGAACTCGCAGGAGTCAGTATAGGTGCTGTCAAGGTTAAGCTCTTGCTTTACAGATTAGCATAGCAAAGTTCCTGTAGCCGAACTCCTCCAGATAGCATGACAAGGAGTCACAGGGTATTCTCAAGCCACCGATGCGCTAGCCCAACGCGGAGTCGCGACTGAAGCCCCGGAAGTCATCAAGCCGATCGCTACAACCACCATTTCCTTCCACAACGTCCAGCAAAAAACGAGTTTTAATAAAATAACCCTAATTCCACTGAGTCCAAATTCTCTTTTCAGTTAATGTATGGGCAAAGAGACGGGCACTAACTACAAATTATCTGTACATAATGACACCATTATGACAGATTCTTTAAAAACGCAGCGAGCTCTCAACAGCGGCCTCCTGCGGCTCAGCTATCGACCTTAGGACTAAGTCCTAGAATGTTGGGGTTGAATGCGAGAAAAGATTCGGTTCCCAAATGTGCCGCTGGAGGGACCGTGCCCCCGGTGGTTTCCGTTTTGGCCCCTGGGGGATCGCAAATTACGACACCTCAGATTTCTATCAATGTATCCGTCCAGGGCGTCAGGCCTGGATTACCGGTCGATATTGGCCCTTACAGTTGTTCCTCCAAGGAAACAGATATTTGTTTCGCGGCTTTCCCCTAATCAGACACCGGTTGATGTAATATTATTTAAAGTTTCTAATAGTTTTCTAGAAAATAAAAACCGATAACTTGGTGGCAAGAATTAATTTGTAATTAGCACGACGAAAACGAAAAGACTGCGTGCGCTCGATCTAAATTCACTTTTACGACAAAACATATATTTCTAACAGGAGAACCTAATGCCTAGCTTAACGACGGTTGGCGATGGCCGGGAGAATTCGCAACGAGCGAGAGAGAGCTTTACTGTGTTCCCGCCTTTTCCCTAAACTAACTTACACTAGACTTCAAAAAATACAACAAATTCAAAATAAATTTAAAATGAGCCAACACCGTCCCCATTGTACGCCTGCACGGCTGGTAGCGGCGCCCACTTATGGATCGCTCTCCGAAAATCGGCTTCATCGCTAATGTTGATGACCCTGACCATGCCGTCCTCTCCTGCGTGAGTCGTCATGATCCTTCCTAGGAACCACTGTTAAGGCGGGAGGTTGTCTTCTGCGACGACGATGAGCTGTCCCTCTTCGATGTTCTCCTCCTGACTGTGCCACTTGCCCCGAATTTGCAGGCCCAGGACATACTCCCACGACTGCCATTACCGCACCGACCCGCCTGGTCCGGGGTCCGGAGTGCTGGTGCTGCGAGGAGCGGCCCGCCTGTCAGCAGGTGCCCGGGAGTTAGCGCCTCTCCGTCGCTTGGGTCCTGGCTTATCGCTCCGAGAGGCCACGAGTTCATTACGGCTCCGATCCCGACGAGGACTGTCCCTAGCTCTTCCGCGTTGAGGAACGCGCTGCCCACCGCTCGTTGGAGTAGGTGCTTGGCAGTTTTCACACCTGCCTCCCACAGTCCGCCCATGTGCGGAGCCCGAGGCGGTGTGGAAGCAAGTTCGCATCCGCTTGCGACTTGCTCCGACGAAGTTCGTCGCGTTGTCGCAATGAATCGTTTGGGGGCATCCTCGAAGACCAATGAACCTTTGGAAAGCCAATAAAAAGGAGTCAGTGCTTCGATCTGAAACAATTTTTAAGTGAACCGCCTTGGACGCAAAAGAAACAAACGACTTGTATGGAGGCCTTCCTCTTATTTTTAATGTCGTATAGACAAGGCCACAAAAATCAACGCCACATATCGCAAATGGGTGGAGAGCACGGATTCTATCTGCGGGTAAATTTCCCATAATTTGAGTCTTCAGTCGATGCTTGCACTTAAAGCAGGGCACACATGATCGAACTGTCTGACTGCAGAGTTCCTGGGCGTTTACGGTCCAAATACGCTGTTTTAGGATACTCACTAGTGCTCGTGGACCGAAATGAAAATTTGAATGGTGCTGATGCCGGACGTAGCTCTGTATAAAGTGGGAGCGTTTCGTCAAAAGCAAAGGAAACTTGGCACTACACGATATAGGAGCGTTAGGTAGTCGCCCCCCAACTCGCAACAACGAAAATTTCCATCAAGTGCCTGTATCTTCATGAATGAAAGGGTTCAAACGCTGAAGACTTGGGCCGACCTTGGCGCCTGTATGAATTTTTTCAATTTCTATGTGATACTCGTGTATTATATCAACGATTTTTTTAAAATCTTCAATGTATTCAGTCGGAGGCAGAGTTTTTTTGAAACAATACTCTTGTCTTTACATTTTCTTATGAAGCGAAACATATAAGCGAACACCCTAAGCAGTTTGAGGTGTGACGAAAATCCCTCGATGACATCCAGCAAACCTGAAGTTTGCACAGCAACGGTCAGTCTGACTGTAGTCTTCCTTGCTTCGTGCCGCAAGACTTCCTAATCCAGGTCTAAGTGCGCATTCTTGGGCCAGTTCTCTTCTTCATCCTTTAAATCTGAACCAGATTGACTGCCCAATTTCGTCGATGTTACAACGTCTTGAAACAATATCTGCTGGGTTCTGCTTTGTTGGTATATGCCGCCATGTAACTTCTACTTGACCATTCTTGAATCTCTGCTACCCTGTTGAAAACGAAAGTCGACAACAAAAATGGATGAGATCAAATCCAATGAAGAGCAACTTCAGAATACGACCAGTAAACTATTCGTTCGATAGGGACTTTGATTAAGGGTTTGATTCTATGGCAGAGATATGCGAGAAGGTGAGCGGCACATAACTCAGGCCTAGGGAGCGTTTTGGTCTTGAGCGACGCTACTTTCGACTTGGAAGTCAACAATCAACAACGAAAATGTGAAATCTTCGGCAGTTTTGCTACGAATATAGACGCAAGCTCCATAAGCTCTCATGGGTGCGTCGGCAAAGGCATGTATCTGTACCGGTGACATCGGGTCGGTATGCACAAACCGAGAAATGGATATCTCGTCCAGTTAAGACAGTGTGCTTTTCAGCATATTCTATGCTGTTTCCAAATGTATAGGAATCAACTCATCCCAGTCTTACCTATAAAGCCAGAGTTCCTGCAATAGGATCTTTCCTTTAGTTACGATGGGATTTAATAAGCCGAGGGGAATGTTCGGTTTTGTCGCTCGGAGACCCATGACAGATGTGTCAATTTTGAACCTAAAGACATCTTTACTAGGCAACCACAATATTCCTAACGCCTTAGTTGACTCTGAATACGATATAGGCGTCGACTTTACTGTGCTCTTAGATGCAGTGACCTTAGGTGAGTTTGTAAAACACTTTATCAATTCAAATCCTGCTGTTTGAAGAACCTAAGACATTTCAGACTTGATCGTTTTTAGCTCCTCTACGAATGCAGCACCAGTCATCGACGTAAAAGTCGGATCCAATTACGTCAAATTTTGCCGATTCACTCACCCTTTTTAAACACCGAATAGCTAGAAAAGAGGCTGGTTCAGTACCATATGTTACGGTGTTGAGCTTATACAATCTCAAAGATTCAGAAGGGTCTCTTCTCTACATTATGAGTCGAAACTGCCTATCCGCTTCTTGAACCATAACTTGGCGATACATCTTATTAACATCGGCAGTCAGAATATACCTGTGCAGCCGAGAGCGGAGTAGAGTGGAATACAATGGTCGGTCCAATTATCAGAATGTCATCCAATGCCACCAAGACGACGTCTTACAAGATGCATCGAAAACGACGCAAAGTATTGTGGATATACTCTGGGGCCTTAAAACACATTGATGAGGGATGAAATAATGTGGAGTGGAAGGAATTTTATTGTCTGTAGGGACATATGACCTAGGGCGACGTATTCTTCCACGAATTCCAAGTACATGGCTTTCATGTTAGAATCTCCGATAAAAACCGCCGTTTTGCAACCTCGAAGGAGTTGGCTAACCCATTCGGATCGGATTTAAGCGGCAGCCTTACTAACTTCAAACTGACCTGACGGAAATACCAGAGTTGTCTTTCTGTAATGGTGTTCACATAACTTGTGCTCAGGTGTTAGAATTTTCTTTGAAGATGGCATTTCCTCCAGTGACCAAAACTTCTGTAGTGTGTTATTAATCGAAACTAAGGGTTCTTCACTACGACTGAAACTATTCACAACTTGTTTCGGGACTGAAGATTTGTATCTGCCCGAGACAACCCAACCAAGAAGGATCTTTTGCAGAGTTGGATAGTCAGGACCTTGTCTAATTTGACCAACAGCTAGCAATTCGAAAAATGATTCGGTTCCTATTAGCATATCAATTTTTTGGGATTTCTAGAAGTGGGGGTCTCCTAATGGTAGGTTCTTTGGGATCTTACGTTCACCGATTGATAAGGATGATAACCGGAGATCGATTTCATGATCCAGAAATCGAAGGAGAACTCGCGACTTCACCACTGTTTACCTTTTTCTTAACTTGAGAATTGGACTTGCCAATACCAAGTAACATTATACACGACTCCTCTCTACGGATCGGTAAGCGGTTGGCCGTTTCTTTTTTTTTTTTTTTTTTTTTCGCGCAGGTCCTCTCGATTCCCACCTCCCGCCCAACCGACCGAAAGGCGCAGCCGTGTGACGTACGGCACGAACATGTTCTTGATAGACGCGTGAGAAGAGGAAAGTATAAAAGAACGAGGAAAACTTGATATTGCTAAGGTGCTAAATTACGGGCTAATTCTACAAGCAAAACAGTTTTAAGTTTAGGAAGACTATCACTACCAGCAATATAGTCATAGAGGCGGTTGTAATCGGTGCAAAAAACCCTAAAGGGCTCATGCATTTCAAACTCCCTCCTACAGTGACCAATTACTAAGGGTATAAAGGATCTGGAAGTTAGTCGGGGAACATGGAAATTTGAATTGGCCTAGCAGGTAGGGACTCTCCACGTCCCCGTGAATAAGCTTTGACAGATTCAATGCGGTTAATATGGACGCCAAAACTAGGTCTCCAAACGCAAGAACCATATTCCAAAATGGGCCGAACTAAAGAACTAAAAAGGCTCTTAGTTACATAAGGGGAATCGAATTCCTTCGACCACCTTTTAATGAATCCAAGCATGCCTCTGGCTTTGTTAACCATGCAGGAAATGTGCTCAGAGAACGAAAGTCTGGGATCAAGGCGGACTCCAAGATTATCGACAAAAGTTATTCTTTCCAAAGAGCAGTCATTGAGCATATAAGTGGCATACTGGGGAGTGACACGCGAAAATGTCATTAATTTGCACTTGGAGCTGTTGAGATGTAGTAGGTAAGCACGACACCATGCTTGAAAATTATTAAGATCCGATTGTAAATCTGACTGGCATGAGCTGTCCTTATACTGCACACATAGTTTAACGTCGTCAGCGTACATTAGTACTCTAGAGTTGGTTAAAACTAGCGGAAGGTCGTTAATAAACAACGAGAATAGCAGTGGGCCTTGGTGGCTACCTTGTGGGACGCCAGATGTGACACTGAGGAATTTGGAGAGAGCATTTTTAAACAGAACCTTTTGAGTTTTGTCAGACAAATAACTCAAAATCCATTTAAGAAGATTAACAGAAAACCCGATTAAGTCGAGCTTCCTTACAAGAAGAGAATGATTAACCGAGTCAATAGCTTTCCTTAAGTCCGTGTAAATAACATCGGTTTGAAAGTTGCGTTTTAACCCTCTAATAACAAATGAGGTAAGTTCCAAGAGATTTGTAGTGGTTGATCTTCGCATCATAAAACCATGCTGACATGGAGAAATTACGGATCTGCACAAATGTTGCAAGTGTGGAGTTATTACATTCTCGAAGAGTTTCGGAATGGCTGACAACTTAGAGATACCCCTATAGTTGCTGGCATCCGACTTGCTACCTTTTTATGGAGAGGAATAATAAGGGATTCCTTCCAAATAAGGGGAAATTCAGAAGTTTCTAAAGATAATTTAAACAATTTCTCCCGTAATAAAATTATTTTGGGACCCAGAGTCCAGCAGGGCTCGGGCTAACACGTACCGCTTTTTTAAACTGGACGTTGATGCACTACGATCAGTACATTCAAGTGGCCCGTATGACACCAAGCACGTTCTTGTTCGTGTTAGGTTTTAGTAGGCGCGACAAATTAAAGTATAGAAAAGAAATTCGAGGAAGTGACTACTAGCGTGCTGCCAGATTGTTTGCTTGCATGCGTGCTAAGTGGGTTAGAATTAAAGT
Source organism: Drosophila jambulina (assembly GCA_018152175.1). Taxonomy (NCBI): domain Eukaryota; kingdom Metazoa; phylum Arthropoda; class Insecta; order Diptera; family Drosophilidae; genus Drosophila; species Drosophila jambulina. Next base: position 1,000,978 of record JAECXH010000002.1, on the reverse strand, counting down.
TTTTAGTTTGGGAAGGGTATCTACGTTAGACGTTATTATGTACAAATCGTTATAACTTGCACATAACACTCTAAAGGGTTCATGCAATTCAAAGGACGTTCTACAGTAGCGCAAACCTAAGGGAATATAGGATCTAGTATTTCTACTTGGTACGTGAAAGTTAAGCTGACCCAAAAGATCAGCACTTTCAACGTCACCTCGGATAAGGTTGTAAATAAAGGTAATGCCTAGCATAGTTCTACGATTAGATAAGGATAGTAAAATAATTAGTAGGAGTCTACTGGAATAAAAGGGTAATCTCTGTATATCTGTTGAGCAGAATATGATGCGATCAGTCGCAAGCTCCACACCTTTTGCCTTTGCATTTTAAAACAGTATGGCCCTTTCGCAGTCAATTTATGCACAAGCAGGCAGACTTAACAAACTCGAACCTTTGCATTACAGATAGACGCCCAAATGGACTGCAATTCGTCATTAAATGATCTGCTGCATTGCAATAGCTACAAGTTTGCCGAGGCTTGCTGTTGATTCTTTAGCAGATAGGTGCTGATATCGGCGATTTAACATTTTTTCAAAATCGGACCAAAGCGGCAAAGTCTCATAATCGAGCTGTTCCTCCCATTTTTGTTTGGTCACTGGGTCGACTCGATTCAATAACAAATATATCAACATTGCGTTCGAAATTTTTGTATCATCTCCTATCGATAAAAGAGAAGCGTAAATCGATAAGGTTTCTCATGGAGGATGCGGACTGATGTGATATTTTAGGAAGACTGAACATGTTGATATATTATTCATAAAGATGAGGCATTCGTTGTCGTAAACATTTTTTAAGCTGGCCATTGCCTTCTCGTAATTGCTCTCGGTGACTTGGTAAGCTTTGATTGTTTCTAAAGCTTCACCAGAGAGACAGGATATTAGATGGTTAAATTTTTTCGATGAACCAAAGTTTCGAAAAGACTGATGAAATTTTTAAAGTCCGATAATTTCCGCTACATGTTGGCAATGCCAAATTCGGAAGTCGCACACGAGTTGGTGCCACAGCAGCTGACCCAGTAGTTTCGCTATCTCTGGCTGTTTTCAAGGCAGATAACAGAAAAATTATTTTTGCTTGGTAACTAACATAGTTCTTCCAACTCGTCACCAAATTGATCGTCAAGAATTCATCATAATGGTGATTAACTTATGCGAATTTCAACAAGAACAAGAAGAAGGGGCGACAGTGATTGCTGTAAAACAATACAAAAATCAAGTAAATGTTGCGTCCAAAGCGGTTCAATATAGAAAAATGTGTATGTATTTTTAAATAGAATATAAATGTATAATATAATATAATAATATAATATAATATATAACTTTCATGCAAATCTAGCTCTACTATATTGATGCCTATGTACCAAGAATTGAAAGCGAGGTGAAATTTTTTAGCACATAACAATAAACAAATATTAAATTGTCCCCAACTCGAGCTTTCAATTTTTTGCACAAATACCTCTTTCTCCTGATTGCGGTATTTATATGTATTTATGTCCAACAGCCACTTTCCTTTGGTGAGATCCCTTGGTGATGGCTGGAGTTCGGCGCAGGAAGAAATTAATTTCTCGACTGACACGAATTGTTTATAACAAATAGCGAGCCGTGGGCAAAATTATTTGTTTTAATAAAAATTATTTTTCAATTTCGCTTTTTAATTAGTATGTGTCACTGTCACTTTTAATTTTATGTGTCACTGTCACTTTTAATTTGTTGCCTTTTTTATTTAAACAATTCTTAACCACCCGGGGGCGCCATGAAATTTCTAAATAGGCAAGACGAAAACGAAAGACTGCGTGCGCTCGATTTGACTTCAATTTTACGACAAAACATATATTTCTAACAAGAGAACTTAAAGGCTAGTTTAACGACGGTTGGCGATGGCCGGGAGAATTCACAACGAACGAGAGGGAGCTTTATTGTGCTCCCGCCTTCGCCCTAAATTAACTTACACTAGACTTAATAAAAAACAAGAAAGAAAGCTAACTTCGGTACGCCGAAGTTTGTATACCCTTGCAGCTTACAATTGTATCATTATGAATTAATTAAATGTTATCAAATGGATAGTAAAACTAACAGGAATTGTATACAACATTGATACATCTAAAAATTTGGTTCAACATTACGTATACGTAATATTTCCCGAATATTCCTATGGCAGCTATATGATATAGTTGCCCGATTTTCATCAAATTAAAAGCGAAATTCTAGAATAATATAAAATGGCCGTGTCTTAAATTATATGAAGATATGTTGAAAATTGGACAAGTAATAAGACAGACGGACATGGCTAGATCGACTCGGCTATTGATGCTGATCAAGAATATATATACTTTATAGGGTCGGAAATGTCTTCTTCAGTGCGTTGCAAACTTCTGACTGAAATTATAATACCCTGCAAGGGTATAAAAAAACAAACCAATTCAAAATAAATCTCAAAGGAGCCACCATTATTAATATTAGTATAGGCAGAACTAAATCCGAATAAATTGATATTAAGGTGGAAAAATTCAAATTTTTCTATGCTAGGGACAATTCATCTTTAAAGATTAATGTCCCAAACGAGCACTTTGACTCAATATTATTATTATTATTATTTGCACAAGCTTGTAGTAGCCCTAATTTCAATTGTACGATATGCGTTTAATTTAAAACGACTTGACCATGTATCGAACTTGACTAATAAAATTCTTGAGCTAAACTTGGATTCGCCATAGGACTCTAATATATTTCCACAAAATTGTGATATCCCAGGAACCAACATATTTATTTGAAAAACTCGTATCTGCTACCTCAAATAGGACAAATAATCTTATATGCCCTTTTTTTTTGAACTTGAAGAGCTTTTGAGTTAGTCGTGCTTCACTTCTTGCTCCCTTTATTTTCAAGTTTTCATAGTGATATCTTATTCCTATAAGCACAAATTTTTGGCATGCGATCAGTGTCTATGTGATCTTCATCAGCCTAAACAATTGGATCAAATTAAAAAAGACAGTGACTTTTAACCTTGTAAAACTTATTTGGTTTTGCTTTTATTATCTTCTTGCTTTGCCTTCTTTTCGTGCAAAGTGCGTTTACAGCTTATCTCTTAGTCGCGTTAGTTTTGTTGTTGGCGCAAGCTATTCTGCATTGCACTACAATCACACAAACTAGTTAATTTTCGGTGCCCAAATAAAAGCTTTTTCTCGCTTTTGTTTTTATCGGTTCTTTCGCCGCGAAATTTGTACAATTTTATATCCGTTTTGGTTCTATACGGCTGCGGTTATTATTTTAATAATCATATCCAATGAATATGGCTACCTGTTGTGCCACTAAGTGTCCGAAAGCTGGCAAAATAACTCCGCGGCAGGCCACCGTTTATTGATGGCTCTGCGACAACATTGCTCACCCTGGATGTACCGATCTTGGACAGATTGGCCCGCGTATTGCTGATCGTATACGTGAACATGCCGGATTGGACTGGACGTGCCCGAGTTCCCTTCGCTTCATGAGGCAAACTCACCTGGACTTTCAATCATTGGCGGCCGGATTTAAGGAATTGTCTAACCGATTCCAGACGGCGGAGTATCATTTTAAGTCACTAAAACTGCTAAGTGACTCAGTAATCAAATCAAAGAGCAACCTTGCTAATAATTCTTTGCTCATTCCAGACCCTGTGTGCCCTCTTATGCAGTTCAGCCCTCGGAACAATTCTGATATTGCCGTGGCTGTTGACGAAAGCTTGGCTGATGAACCATCATTAGCCCCTATTTCTGGGTCTGCTGATTTCGTCTTGCCCTCTGCTCTGGAGCTAATAAACATCAACCAGGCATCCACGTCGCATGCTGCTGCCTCCAATGTCGCGTCATTGGCTTCCGATGCTCATCCTGTGGCTCCTCCAGCTGTGGTTCCCCCGGCTGCGGCTGCCCTGATGGTGGTTTCTCAGACGGCGGTACCTACGGCAGTCACAATCTCTGCGCTGCCATTAACCAGCCCAGGACCACAACCGTCATCTATTTCTAGAGTTGCCAAAAAGAGACCGGCCCCACTTGCTGGAGTTGCCCCCAAAAAACTTGTTTTTGTTTCCCGCCTTAATCCGAGTGCTTCTGAACTTGATGTTTTAACCCATTTGAGCAACAAAATGAATGTTTCTAATACTGAATTTACCGTCTCAAAATTCAATTTTAAGCAACGACGTGAAATAACTTCGTTTAAAATTGGACTCTCTGATGCATTATTGGCCAGGGTTCTTGATTCTTCTGTATGGCCTGAACATGCAATCGTTCATGAATTTATTCATAAAAGTAAACCTCGGGCTCGCGGTCCTCTGACTCCCTCTTCTAGAACTCCAAAAAACTGATTGATTCATTTCTCCTACACTATCAGAATGTTGGCAGTTTACTAGGCAAACTAAGCAAACTGCACATCAATAGTGCCTCTTTTGATGCCAATGTTATTGTTATTATTATTCATTCCTCTCTTGGTGTTAACGATCACCTTATTGTCATGGGGGATTTCAATCTTCCGTCCATATCTTGGATGCCCTCTCAGGACTCCAATGTTCTAATTCCCACTGCACCCCATGATCTTGTTCACGGCCTTATTGACCTTTCCTTGGGACAACTAAATTATGTACGGAACTTTCGTGACAATGTCCTTGATCTTATTTTTGCGTCGGAGCTTGCCAATGTCAACGTTTCTAGAATCAGCACTCTCTCTAGCCCCGAAGACGCTTATCATCCCACTCTGGAGATAATTCTAGAAGTATCGACTCCATTACTGCCTTGTCCTTTAGCTGAGCCAGCAACTTTTCGCTGCTTTCGTAAAGCTAATTTCTCTAACTTGAATACATATTTATCTTCGGTCGATTGGACTTTTTTGGACTCTTCTTCTGACGATCCCTCAAACATGGTTGACCGTTTTTATGATATCATATACTCTGGTTTTGACTTGTATGTTCCTTCGTTTTCTCCTCCTGACGTCTCACAAAGGCCTCCCTGGTTTTCTCGTCGACTTTCCAACTTGAAAAACGTCAACTAGACTTTTTAAAAAGTTCAGTAGAACCGGGTTGCAAGTCGATCGTGCTAGATACATAACAGCACGCTATAATTTTGTAACGCATAATTCTGAGTGCTACAATTATTACCTGAATCGGTGTAGAAACGAATTTCAGGCGAATCCTAAGCAATTTTACGCGTTTGTCAATTCTAAACGTAAATCTCAAATCTTTCCATCCTGTCTTCATCTCAACACTGGGTCCGCTTCTAACGAGCCTGACATCGCGAACTTATTTGCAAAATTTTTTCAATCTACATATTCTGCTATTAGTTTTGATACAACCTCTTCGTATCCATATTCTCTTCCGCACTCTAATTGCATTTTTATTGCCACGATCAGCGAAGATGATGTTCTTCAGAGTCTCAAAACACTTAAGCCTTCCTTCTCTTCTGGTCCAGATCTGGTACCCAGCTGTGTTTTGAGAAATTGTGCTAGTGCGCTTTATGGACCACTCACCAAGCTGTATCAGTTATCCCTTCAGTTAGCGTTTTTTCCTGAATGTTGGAAGGAATCCTTCATAATTCCCCTTCATAAAAAGGGTAGTAAATCCAACATCGAAAACTACAGAGGGATTGCTAAGCTCAGTGCAACTCCCAAATTACTTGAACTGTTAGTGACTGCTCAGCTTCAACACCAATGTGGCTCTATAATGTCTCCCTCGCAGCATGGCTTTATGAAACGCAGGTCTACTTCCACAAACCTTCTTGAATTTTTTGCTATCATAAGAAATGCGTTTAAATGTAACACACAAACTGACGTTATCTTTACAGACTTCAGCAAAGCCTTTGATTCTGTGAATCACCAGCTGCTTTTGAAAAAACTGACTCTTTTGGGCTTTCCTATTTTGCTGATCAATTGGATCGCTACGTACTTATTGAACCGAACGCAAAAAGTTGCTTTTATGGGTTCATTTTCAAAACGTATACACGTCACTTCGGGTGTCCCGCAAGGGAGCCACCTTGGTCCACTCCTGTTTGGCATCTTTATTAATGACTTGCCCGATGTGGTTCGTAACTCCCATGTGTTAATGTACGCTGATGACGTAAAACTATGTTTGCCATTGACGAATTCAGTCTCCCACTCTCTTTTGCAAATTGACATAAACAACATGCAGTCCTGGTGCAAAAATAATTTGCTATTTCTTAACAACACAAAATGCAAATGTATGTCATTTTTTCGTAAAAACTGTTTCTTGACAAATTATTCCTTAGTGACAAGTAATCTTGAGCGCATCATTTCTGTAAATGACCTTGGAGTTCTGTTTAACCATACCTTAAACTTCACCGACCATATTGGCTTAATTGTCGGTAGAGCCAAAGGGGTTTTGCCTTCGTTAAGCGCTGGTCGAAGGAGTTTGACGATCCCTACACCACAAAACTCCTGTATGTCTCTCTCGTCCGCCCAATATTGGAATACTGTTCGTGCTTATGGTCTCCTCAATACGCGAAGTATCAAGACCTTATTGAATCAGTTCAGAAACAATTCCTTTTGTTTGCTCTACGGGGACTTAACTGGGATCCTCAGCGTCACCTCCCCTCTTATAGTGACAGGCTTCCACGGAGTGATGTTCGTTTATAAACTGATTAATGGATATATTTCTTCGTCTTATTTGTTAAGTCAGTAAAGTTTCTCTGTCCCTGCAAGACCGTCCCGTTATTTCCGGCCAATTACACTAAGTTTATGTAAATCTAATTTCGAGTTGCACGACCCTTTCCGCGTTTTATGTTCGTCTTATAATGAATTATATTTTTTGTTACATGTGGAGTTGTCCTTAGAAGTCAATTCTCAATTTATTTTAAGACACCTATCCTTTCCTCTGACCACCTGATGTGAGTCGGGGCATATGAATAAAAATTACTCCTTATCCGGTCAGTGGCAAGGATTTGGCTTCAATGGCAGTAATTTGCTATTTTATAAATAAATAAATAAATAAATAAATTTAATTCGCTGTGCTCGAATAGGCAATTCTTCATTAATGCTATTGGTTTGTGGAACATAGATATAAGACAATTAGGGTCTTAATTAAAGAATATTTAAAGTAAAATGAAAACAAAAGTAAAGAAATTTCAAACTTAGAAAATTTTTATTAATAAGAAATAGTTATAAGTCTATATGTGTTAAAATTAAGTATTTATTTGAAATTCGAGTGACTAGTGCTATAATTATAAGTGTAAACTTGCTGCGCTGGATAATAATAATAATAATAATAATATGCTCTAGCAAATTTTAGCTGGAATATATAGTCGTCAGAATGCAAGATACTTCCTTAGCTTCCCAAATTGAATTCTAATGGTCTTTCGTTTGCTTCCCAGGCTATCCTATTTACAGAAACCTGGTTAAAGATGGAGATTTTGGGCTCCGAAGTTTTTTCAGCTATGTTCATGGTATACCGACTCGATCGGCCTATCAGACGTGGGGGTGGTGTCCTCATAGCGGTTGACTCCAGTCTCACGTCTGAATTATTAATGGTAGCTCCATTTTCATTACTTGTTCCTACATTCCTCCTTTGTCGGAATTTCCTATTTATTGAAACCATCTTTCCGCTATCCAGATGGTCTCCAATCGTCTTTCCGCTATCCAGATGGTCACCAATCGTCTTTCGGATAAGGTCCACTTAGTAGTTCTTGGTGATTTTAATATCCCAGGGGCTATTTGGTCCTCAAATAATTCCACAAACTCACTTTTAACCACAACACAGCATGATTTTATTGCTGGCTTGTTTGACATTTCGCTGTCTCAAGTCAACCATGTACTAACTTCTTTAGAGCGCTTGCTTGATCTCTGTTTTGTTTCAGATCCTGCGATAGTAAGCTTAGCCAGGTTGGCGCCGCTGACGCTACCCGAAGATCCGTATCATCCTACTTTCGATGTGACCCTCGACGTTGGGGCCGATTTACAGAATATATCTGACCGTCCAGCGAAAAAAGTCATTTTTTTCTCAAGGCGGATTTCGAGCGGCTGAATAATCTTATATCTGATTTTAATTGGTCCGATCTATACATGTGCACTGACATGGCGGAAGCCGTGGATATTTTTTGCAGTGCCATGAATTTATGTTTTACTGAATGTGTTCCGTTATATTACCCGTCAACCTCTAATAAGCCTCCGTGGTTTACTAAAGAGTTGAGTCGCTTTAAAAACAAAAAGTCTAGGCTGTATTTAAACGCACAGGTTCTCAATCTGTTCTATCTTTTTATTTATCAGCTTGGTTAAGCTTCACCGTGTTGAACGCGCAGTGTTACAAAAATATCTTGCTCGTTGTAGGGCCCAGTTTTCTCAGGACCCAAAACAGTTCTATAATTTTGTTAACACTAAACGCAAGCCAATTACTTACCTTCCTCGCTTTCATTTGAAAATACAACCGTTAATAATGATCAGGCAATAGCCGATCTATTTGCGCAGTTTTTCAAACCACATATTCAAACTCCACTGACTCAAATCAGACTTATTCTTACATCATTCCCAAATCGAACTTAATTTTCAGTCCTAGTTTAAACGAAAGCTCTATTCTTTCAGATCTTCCCCGTGTTAAGCCAATTTATTCGCCAGGTCCCAACGGAATACCTGGCTGTGTGCTAAGGTATTGTGCCGACGCCCTATGCAATCCCCTTCTGAAGTTGTTTACCTTATCCTTAGAAACCTCCCACTTTCCCCTTATTTAAAAGGAGTCGTTTGTTATTCCTCTCCACAGAATAGGTAGCAAATTAGATGCCAGCAACCACAGAGCAATCTCTTAGCACTCGGCCATTCAAAAAGTTTTCGAAAATATCGCAACTATACATTTACAGAACCTTTGCTGCTCAATAATTTCTCCATGTCAGCATAAATTTATAAAGCGAAGATCTACTACTACTAATCTTTTGGAGCTCACTTCCTTCATTATAAACGGCTTCCATAACAACTTTCAGACCGACGTAATCTATACTAATTTCAGAAAAGCATTCGACTCTGTTAACCATTCTCTTCTTGTTCGGAAACTCGATTTAATGGGATTTCCGGTTGATCTTCTTAGGAGGATCTCTAGTTATCTGAATGGCCGGACGCAAATTGTCTCTTTTAAAAACACCTTATTAAATGTTCTCAGGGATACTTCTGGCAACCCGCAAGGGAGCTATTTGGGTCCTTAATTCTTTACATTATTTTGTAAGGATGCTAATCACGGGCCAGGATAAATACTCCGTCGGACCAGGATCCTCCACAGAAAATATTTATTTTGCGGGGACAGGCAGGAAAAGGGGGCCAATTGGCCAGGATTTGAGTGACATAGGCAGGGTTGGTGTGGTGGGAACGATCCGTAAAGGATCACGGGGCGTGGCAGCAAGTCGGCTGGAGCGGCCCCGTCGTCCGGGCACCGGCTCCTGGTCGAGCTCACGGCCCGCGAGGGAGATGGCCTAGGAAGCGCCCCGTCGACCGGTGAACGCTCCGTCGGCCGAGAGGGCATCCGAACCGGGCGCGGCCACGCCACCCATGCACCGCCCTACGGTCCGGAATTCCCCACGTGGAGCACGGCCCCGTCGACCGGTAAGCCGTCTCCTGGTCAGGAGAGGAAAAAGGTGGCCGCGGGAGGCACTGGCGTCCGCGGCCCCGTCGACCGGGCACCGCTTCGCCTTGGCTTCCCCGGGCCGGGGAAAAGGAGAGGGGAAGAGGACCGCCCCCGGGCTGAGTTGCGGCCACGTCATCCGTGCACCGCTCCACGAACCCGGAGTACTCCCTCGGATGGGTAGGCAGCCCCGTCGACCGGGCACTGCCCCCCGGGGTCGGGGGAAGGAGGAGGCACGACACTTGGGCTTAGGCGTTTGCGGCCCCGTCAACCGGGCACCGCGCGCAACCTTTGGCCCCAATGCCGGGTATTTAGCCCGAAGGAGGAGGCACGACACTTGGGCTTAGGCGTTTGCGGCCCCGTCAACCGGGCACCGCGCGCAACCTTTGGCCCCAATGCCGGGTATTTAGCCCGAAGGAGGAGGGGGGGAAAAGCGGAGAATATAAGTAAGGCGCAATGTTTTCTTCATATAATTCCTGAATATAATTCTTTATTTAATTTGCGTCATTCTAATTAACCCTAACTCTTGTCCCTATCTCGCACTTCATTCGTAATCCCCACGCGGGGTCGGCCCGAGGCCCAGCTCACCCGTTTTACTCCTCCAGTGTGGGGGCCCGCCTATCCACGTTGGCGGCCACCCACGTGTCCATCTTCTGGCTCCGCGTGGCGATCCTCTGGACTTGGTCGATGCGGCTCCAAAACTCCGTCTCCTCGGTTTGCTGCTTCCAAAAGAACGTCTGCTCGGCTTCACGGTCGGGAAAGAACTCCTCGCTGCCGACAAAATCGTTGCTCGCAGCCATCCTCTGCCGCCAGCGTTCTCGCCTCTGCTGACACGAAGCTTTCGTGTGCTTACGTGGCAGCGTTGGCTTCGGCTGGGGTGAGTGCTGCTCGCGATCGGCCGTGCGCTCTCTCTCTTATCCTTTTGCGGCCCTCAGGGCCATGCGGCTGCGCAGCTTTCTGTCGGGCCGTGATTGGTCCTGCTGCTCGGTCGGTGTGCTCGGCTCTGCCGGTATGTGTTGGCTCTGCCGCTGGCTCTGCTGATAACGTTGGCTCTGCCGAAGGTGTTGGCTCTGCCGATAATGCTGGCTCTGCCGGTGGCTCTGCCGATAATGCTGGCTCTGCCGGTGTTGGCTCTGCCGATAATGCTGGCTCTGCCGGTGTTGGCTCTGCCGCTATGTCGCATGTGCTGGGCTCTGCCGAATGTTGGCTCTGCCGCTATGTCGCGTGTGCTGGGCTCTGCCGAATGTTGGCTCTGCCGCTATGTCGCGTGTGCTGGGCTCTGCCGAATGTGCTGGGCTCTGCCGGTATGTCGGCTCTGCCGAATGTGCTGGCGCCGCCGAAATGTCGCGATCCGGGCGATGTTACCGCTGTTGCCAAGCGGGCTTTTGTCGCCGACTGTACTCCGGTCCCCCGTTGCTAAGCGGCGGCTGTTGCTATGCGGCCGCTGTTGCTATGCGGCTGCGTGGCTGGCGATCGGTATGTGAGCTGGGTCGGCGGTGTGTGTGCGAGTGCCTAACTGTTGTCCCTATCCATGAGGCCTGGCGGCCTAATCTACGCTATATACAGATGCCCTTCGTGGGTCTTGTCGTTTCCCTATGCCTACACTATTTACAGGTGCCCTTCGTGGGTCTTTGTTATTTCCCTACGCTATGCTTACTCCTATGCTATGCTTACTCCTATGCTATGCTTACTCCTAATAATTAATTACTAACTTACTACTAACTTATTAATATACCCTAAATCCCAACTTACTATTGACTTACAAAATGCCTTAAACTAATTATTTACACTTATCCTACTATATACATATGTACATACTTGGTGAGGCCCGGATCGGGTCCGCACACCCCATCCCTACTTCGGGGGTGGTGGCGGATTCGGACGTATGCGCCGCTGCGGGCGATCTGCACGCGATATCTGGTCGCTCCCACGTCGACCAGGAATCGGGCAGTGGCCCTACCCATCCGGATGCGCTGTTGGATCTCCTCGTGTAGGGTCCATGGGAGCCACATCAAGGGCGTGTCCCAGCCCAGAGGGGTGGGGACCTGTGCACCGTCCTCGTTGTCCCAGTCGGAGTCGGTGTCTGTTGCGCTCTCTGTGTCCGCTCCGGGGTCGAGAGCGGGCTCGGCGCGGCGAACGATGTTGGGCTCGTCTGCGGGGTCGTCTGCGGGGTCGTCTGCGGGGTCGTCTGCGGGGTCGTCCTCCGGCCAGGACTCCTCTTCGCTGGAGGTCTCCGCGGCGGGCCAAGGTGCAGGGCGCCGCCGGGGGTTCGCCAGGATCCCTGGTGCGTGTACATCTCGCTGCTGTGCTGGCGGTACTCCGCCGTGAAAGCGCCACCGCCAGGCGTCCGTGGCCGGCAGGGGCGCGACTCGCTGCACGGGCTTCGCAGCGGCTGTCGGGCGGCTTTCGTCCGCCTTGGAGTGGTTGGCGGTTGGCAGAGGCAGGGTGCCGGCAGTGCTGGGCACGTTGCTGGCCACCGATCGGCCGTTCACCACAGAGAGCGCGTCTCGCGGGGAGATCCCCCTGGCGAGCTGCCTTTCCAGGGCAACACGGGCGATGGCCCGGCGGCGGACGTGGTGGGGCCAGGCGGTGATATCAACAGCTGCTGTAGTGGCTGGCTGGCCATGGCTGCGTCGTGCGTCGGCGAAGAGGGGCGCGCTACTGGTGTAGGACGCCTCGGGGTGCTCCTGTCTGCTGGCGGGCTCCGGTTTGATGGCGCCGGTGGACGGGTGGTGCCGCTTTTGGGTGAGCCCATGTGAAGGGCTCTCCCCTGGTGGCGTGCTGTTGACCACGTCGTGGCGTCGTCGCGGCTACTGGCTGCCGGTGGCCCGGTGGTGAGGGCGGGCCTGACAACGGCCGGGGCGACGGCGGCGACGAGCGGTGGAGGCTGGTCCGGGAGGGCCAATTCGCCGTCGGAGACGATGACGACTTCGTCCTCTGACTGCTCCTCTCCGGTCGAAGTGGTCGCCTCCGTCGTGGTTTCTTCCTCGCTAGAAACCAGGTCTATATGAGGAACATCTTCCTCAGCGTCGGAGATATCCTCATACATCGGCTGGCGAGTCGTTACTGCGTCGTGGGCTGGCAGCGGCGGCTCGGCGGGTACGTGGCCCGGCGACGTGTCGAGCTGGGCCAGGTCAAAAACGAAGTCCATGGTGGGATCACCTTCCCCCATGGCTCCGACCATGTCCTCCAGCGTCAGCCCCTCGCACCAGGAGGGACTGATCGAGGGCTCGGCGGGGTCCTCGGCGCTGGGGCCCACGTGCTCGGGCGGTGCAGGTGCTGCGAGCGGCCGTGTCTCGTCGGTTGTTGAGCCCTGAGTTGACGAGAAGGTCTGGGACTCACTTGGCGGACGTGTCGGCTCCATCGTCGTTGGGTTTTTTCCTTCCTTACTCTGTTTGTGGCGTCGATTTCACTTTATGCGTGTCGTTGGTTTACGTCGAATTTTCCTATTGCGCAGGTTCTTTCCGATTGCGACGGGGCGCGATCGATTACCCGATATTTCGAGGTTATCGCGGCGGTCCTGCGCCTTTTGCTCGATCCGGCAACCCTATCCGATCCTGGTGGCCGGATGCGTGGATCTGGGAACTCTGTTTCTTTTCTTTTTCTTGTTTCAAACTTAACTGTGGAAAAGGAGAAAACAAAATGATTAGCTGAAGTCGCGGCCGGACATGGGAGGCGCCGCTGTCTTCTTTGTCCGTCTCCTTCCCGTCGGTCCGGCGTCGTGGTCATGGCTCGTATGTGGCCCGAGGGGAACCGGGGCGGTGGTCTTCCCCCTGAGGGGGTGGGGACGTTGGACGAGCGCACTCATCAGCAAGTGGCCCCCCTGACACCTTAGTATCCTCGGCCAGGGCTTCAGTCTCGTGGTTCTCCAGATCTTCGTTTGCCGCGGTGTTCTCGGTGCGCTGGGCATCCTCGTTGTAGTCGTCGTCGTCTTCGGTGCCGCCTTGATGATACGGCTTCAGGCTATTGACGCTGGCGGTGCGTCGGCGGCGGCTCTGGACTTCTTGAAGTCGGACGATGTTTGGTGAAAGGAATTTCACGACCCGATAGGGTCCGTCGTACTTTGCGGCCAGCTTGGCGGCAAATCCTTCGGCGGCGTTGGATAATACATGGCGGCACACTAGGACTTGGGATCCCAATGCCGGTCGCCAGTCTCGTCGTCGAAGATTGTAGTGCCTGCCTTGCTCGGCGGTGGCTCGCTCGGCGTTGTCTCGTGCTACCTTGAAAATGTTTCGTAGCTGCTGGCTTCTCTCCTCGGGTGGGATGGCTGCTGTTCCTCTTCCCGGCGTGACCTCGTCGTAGAGCGTGTTGGGCAGGCGTGGTTCCCGTCCCTGGACAAGAAACGCGGGGCTAAAACCCGTGGTGTCCGACACGCTGCTGTTCACTGCTAGGGAGATCTCTGGAAGCAATTGATCCCATGTATTTTGCGGTGTGTCGCCGAGATATTGCGCTATCATGGTTTTCACTGTTCGGTTCGCTCTCTCTGTTGGGTTTTGCCGAGGTGTATACGGTGCAGTATACTGTAGTTCCATTCCCATGGATTTGCAAAACTTCTGGAAGGCTTTGCTTGTGAACTGAGTCCCATTGTCACAAACCAAAGTCTTCGGGGTCCCGAAACGGCTGAGGATCCGTTCGCGGAAGGCCCGCTCTAGATACGGCCCTGTAGCCCGTCGTAGGGGTGCGAGTTCGACCCATTTGCTGAACATGTCGAAGAATACGAGTAGGACCGTGTTTCCCTGCTTGGATCTGGGAAGGGGTCCCACGAAGTCGGCACATAGAATTTGAAAAGGCTCGTCCACCTGGCGGGTGAACATCTTCCCGGCCGGTTTCTCTTGGCTCACTTTGAACTGTTGACAGCTAAGACATCGTCGTACGTAGATGGCTACTTCCCGGAATAATCCGGGCCAGTAGTACTTCTGGGCCACCCGCGTACAGGTTTTGCGGATGCCCAGGTGTCCCGCGGTGGGGTGGTCGTGGCACTCTTGCAGCACTCTCCCTCGTTCGCGGACACCCACGCACAGTTTCCAGGGCGTGTACTCTTCTTCTTCGGGGCGTAGTTCTATGCGTCGGTATATTTGTCCGTTTTCCTCTCGGTAGTCCGGGTATTTGTCCGGCTCCTGCCGGATCCTGCGTCGCATCTTCGTGATCCACCTGCAAGGGTCCTCCTGAACTTGTGCTCGCTGGGCGGTGGCAAGTGGTTGGCGCGACAGGGCGTCGGCAACCAAATTTAGGGTCCCACGTCGATAGGTAATGTCGTACTGGAATTGCTGTAGTTCCAAAGCCCACCGGGCTATCCGACCCGTGGGGTTGTCGATGGAATTTAGCCATTTAAGCGCGTGATGGTCGGTGAGTACCTCGAATCGGTACCCTTCGACATAGCAGCGCATCTTGCGAATGGCCCACACTATGGCGAGGCATTCTTTCTCCGTTACGGAGTAATTCCGCTCCGCGGCGTTGAGCCGGCGGCTGGCGTAGGCGATGACGCGCTCTTGCTTGGCTATGGTCTGCGTGAGGACGGCCCCGAGGCCGTATTCGCTGGCATCAGTTTGGAGAACGAACTTCTCCGAGAAGTCCGGGCAGGCGAGGATCGGTGCCTCCGTGAGTAGATCCTTGAGTCCTTGGAAAGCCTGTTCCTGCTTCGTCGTCCATTCCCACTTCCGGTCCTTTTTGAGGAGGGAAGTCATCGGTTCCACCACGTCGGCGAAGTTGGGCACAAAACGTCGATACCACGACGCTATGCCAAGGCATCGGCGGAGCTCCTTCAGATTGGTGGGTGCTTCTAGCTCCCGGATGGCCGCGATTTTGTCGGGGTCCGTCTGGATTCCAGCCTCGCAGATGACGTGGCCGAGGTATTTTATACTCCTTTGGAAGAACTGGCACTTGTCCCGGTTTAGGCGCAGATTCGCCTCTCTTAGTCGACGGAATACTTCTCGTAAGTTCCGGACGTGCTCCTGGAGCGTGGATCCAATCACGATGATGTCGTCTAAATAAGCAAAGGCATGGGGCTCCATATCGGGGCCAATAACGGTGTCCAGGGCTCGTTGGAAAGTTGCCGGGGCCGAGTGTAGGCCGAAGGGCATAACCTTCCAGTGGAATAATCCACGACCGGGAACGGTGAAAGCTGTACACTCGCGGCTAGCTGGGGCCACTGGTATCTGCCAGTACCCGTTTTTAAGGTCCAACGTGGAAATGAAGCGGGCGTGGCGAAGCCGCTCCAGGATGTGGTGAATCCTTGGTAGGGGGTAAGCGTCGGGAATTGAATTCTCATTTAACTGTCTGTAGTCGACGCACATCCTGACATCTCCGTTCTTCTTAGCGGCGATGACGATCGGCGCGCTATGGGGACTTCTGGAAGGCTCGATCCGGCCGTCGCGGAGCAGCTCGTCTATCTGTTTGTCGATAACGGCTCTCATGGCGGGATTCCTAGGGTGGTATCTCTGTTTGATCGGGCGGTCGTTCCGCATTACGATGCTATGTTCGGCGATATGGGAGACACCGGTAGGGGTGTCGAACCGGGATAGCTCCCGTTCCAGAAACTGTCCGATCCAGGGCTCTGGATAGTTTCCGCCTGCGTCGCTGGGATGTGACTCCTCCTCGGGGTCATACTCGGCGTCAGTGATTCCGCACGCTGCGGTACTGGTGTTTTCCGGTGGCTCCGGGTCCTGAAAACGAACTCTCTTCACGGTGCGGCGAAAGGGATTTCGCCGAACGGCAGAGGCGTTCGGAGCGGGCAATGCTCCCACCCAGCTCGGGGCGGATGCAGTTCCTGCGTCGATGCTCGGTGTCAACGCGTCCTCGCGTCGTTGTTGCGTCTGTGGCGCGGCTCGTCGTTGTTCTTCTGGCTGCGGAGAAAACTGTGGGGTGGCCTCCGTTGGTCTCTGTACCTGCGTTGAGGCGGCTTCTTCCTGCGTCGTGGTTACTCTGCGTTGTCCAGGCTGTGTCCTGGTGGGGGCCTCTGTGTGCGTCGAGGTTGCTTGTTGCTCGGTGTGTGCCCGTAGGGCGCTCTCTGCGTGCTGCGTCGTTGCTCTGGGTGCGCCTATGTGGCGGCTTCTACGTGGATTTGCAAGTTTTGGTGCTGCTGGGTTTGGCGCTGGTTGCGCCCGTATGGTGGCTTCGTCGTGGGTAGTACCAGCCGATTCGGGTGGCGTCTCGGGTCGCGTCGTCGGGGTTGTCTCTTCTCGGATGCATCTTGGATCCGGTCGTCGCACAGTTAGAAATTGCGCAGTAGGTGGGGGGCGCAGGGTGAGTTCTAGTCCGCCGCACTGGATTGATGCTGCTCCAAGGCACAGGAAATCCATTCCCAGCAAGAGGTCGTCCAATACCTCTGGCATGATGAGAATGCAGATGCTGACCAGGGCTTCTCCTAGTTCGACGGTCGCTCTCAGGGCTTGTGTTAGTTCTCGGCCGGTTCCATCAGCCAGTTTGACGAAGGAACGTACTGACCGAAAATTCTTGCCGTCGTCGAGTTCTTTGGCCAGGCGCTCGCAAATGAAACTGTGCGAGGCCCCCGTATCCAAGGTAGCAGTGAGGGGTCGTCCCTCGACTGTGACCTGCACGCGGACACGGTCTTGATCCTGTCGGATCAAGGGTTCTACTGTCGTTGGGCATTTGCTGGGATCCTCGAGTAGTTGCCTGATACTCGAGGCCCTTGTCCGTTTCCCGGCGGTTGGTTCCTGCAGCATTCGACGGTTCGAATTCCTCGTCTGCCACAGTCCCAACAGAACATGGTTCTGGGGTTACGCCACTCGGCGACGAAGTGACCTTCCTGGCCGCAGATGGTTCCCTGAGGGCGTGGCTCGCGGCTCTGGCTAGCCGGCCGACTACGTCGGACCACGTCGGTTGTGACATCTCGGGATCGGGGTGGCTGCTCGGCGCTGGGAGGGGCGTACCTTGGTTCTGCCCTCGTTCGTTGTGTGTGGCTGCTCCCTGGATTCTCTGCGTCTGCTCGGCCCGTGATATAACCTCGGATGGGTCGTCCTCCACGGCTGCGGGCGACCTCGAAGTTGACCACCAGTTGTGTCAGTTCGGCCAAGGTCTTAAAATCCTGCCGACGTGTGAACATCTGGTATTCTGGCAGCATATTTTCGTATATACGCTCCAGTTCCTGCTCCGATGTGAACCCTGCACGGCGCATCTGTAGTCGGAGGTCGACGAGGTATTCCTTGAAGGGTTCGTTCGCCTTCTGGTAGTGCGTGCGAATGTCATCGTCGAGCCGTTGATAATACCGGGGCGGCAGAAAGAATTCGAGAAATTCTCTCCGGACCTCGGTCCATGCTCGTCCCTGTAGACCACTGGTACGGAACCATTTCTCGGCTCGGCCAGTTAGAAGGACGATGATGACATGGGACAGGTACTTCCGGTCGACCCGGTAAGTTTCTGCCCGCTCCTCCAGATGCTCCATGAAGCTGAGTGGGTCGGAGGTCCCATCGAAAGACAAACCCCATTTGGCTATCTTATCGATTAGCATCGAGCACATGTTCGCGTCGGCCGAGGCGGCGTTAGTGCGCGGGACACTCTCGGATTTTCCTCGAGTCCCGGCGGATGGGGAGACACTGCGCGGTACCGCCAGGGTGTGGCTGGTACTCGGAGCATCCATTGCTTTGTCGGCGTCGATTCGCAGCGGCGATAGCGGTTTGGTATCCCCGGAGGGTGCGTTACCATACCTGTATTCAAGCTCTCCGAGGCGATCCTGAGTCGCGTCGGGGAGGTCGGGCTGGCGTGCGAATGCGATAAGTCGGGCTCGTTGTTCTTCGACGGTGCCGGCGCGGTCTAAGCCAAACTCGAGGAGGATGGCTTCGAGTTCGTGCTTCTTTCGGTATGATATCCACGTGACGCCCATGTCACTGCCAACGTGGATCTAAGTTTGCAAAGGCCGAGAGTAATACACAAACGCGTGTGGTCGCGGCGGATCCCGTTCGTGGCTGCGTCGATTGATGGTTGGGCGAATGCCGCGATCGTGGCTGAGCGGTCGTGGAGTTTAGCGGGTATCCTTGTTGATAATCCTTAGTATCCTTGGTTCGATGTGAGGCTTGTGGTTGACTCTGCTGGTATCCTTGATTTTTTTCTGCGTCGTCGTTGGAGATTCGCGATTGATTGTTGGTGTTACTCGGTTTGAGGTTCGCGGCTGACTGCTGATGTTACTCGGTTTGAGGTTCGCGGCTGACTCTTGATGTTACTCGGTTTGAGGTTCGCGGCTGACTTTTGATGTTACTCGGTTTGAGGTTCGCGGCTGACTGCTGATGTTACTCGGTTTGAGGTTCGCGGCTGACTGACTACAAGATCGTTGCGGTCGGTCTTATATACCAGGCGCAGCTGGTCTCGGGCTTTCCTCCTTGTGAAGAAAACCAATGGGTGCGAGAGAGATGGGGACACTATGCTTCCCTGCTGACTGCGACGCCGGCTGCGACGTCGCCGTTGACTCCGTTCCTTGCTTCGGTGGCTCTGCTCTCCTTTTCCGTGCTTCCTCGTTCGGATCGGGCGCTTCTGTCTGTCGTCGTCTGTGTGTGTGTGTTCTTTTCTCTGTCTATCTTGGGCTCTGCTGCCCGGTCTATGCTTGCCTATATTTCGCGTCGTGTGCGCCGACGTTTCCCCATGGCTTCGCTGTTGCCATGCGGATTTTTTTTTCTCTGTGTTTGTACTAGCTTCGTCTGCCCGAACTGTACCTCGCTGTTGCTATGCGAAACTTCTCGTGTTTTCGCTAGCTTCGTTTGTCCAACTGTACTCCCCTGTTGCTATGCAAAAATTCTTGTTTTCTCTGTCTCTGTCTATTTCAGCGCCCTGTCCGAAAATTTTCCTGCCTCCGTGGCCACATGCCCCCTACCGTTTTCGTCCCTAACCTCCAACTTGCTACCTATGTTTTTTTCCTACTTGTGGGGCTTTAATCCACGATGGGTGGTATTATCCTTTTATCCTGCCTAGTCCCTGTTCGGGCGCCATCTGTAAGGATGCTAATCACGGGCCAGGATAAATACTCCGTCGGACCAGGATCCTCCACAGAAAATATTTATTTTGCGGGGACAGGCAGGAAAAGGGGGCCAATTGGCCAGGATTTGAGTGACATAGGCAGGGTTGGTGTGGTGGGAACGATCCGTAAAGGATCACGGGGCGTGGCAGCAAGTCGGCCGGAGCGGCCCCGTCGTCCGGGCACCGGCTCCTGGTCGAGCTCACGGCCCGCGAGGGAGATGGCCTAGGAAGCGCCCCGTCGACCGGTGAACGCTCCGTCGGCCGAGAGGGCATCCGAACCGGGCGCGGCCACGCCACCCATGCACCGCCCTACGGTCCGGAATTCCCCACGTGGAGCACGGCCCCGTCGACCGGTAAGCCGTCTCCTGGTCAGGAGAGGAAAAAGGTGGCCGCGGGAGGCACTGGCGTCCGCGGCCCCGTCGACCGGGCACCGCTTCGCCTTGGCTTCCCCGGGCCGGGGAAAAGGAGAGGGGAAGAGGACCGCCCCCCGGGCTGAGTTGCGGCCACGTCATCCGTGCACCGCTCCACGAACCCGGAGTACTCCCTCGGATGGGTAGGCAGCCCCGTCGACCGGGCACTGCCCCCCGGGGTCGGGGGAAGGAGGAGGCACGACACTTGGGCTTAGGCGTTTGCGGCCCCGTCAACCGGGCACCGCGCGCAACCTTTGGCCCCAATGCCGGGTATTTAGCCCGAAGGAGGAGGGGGGGAAAAGCGGAGAATATAAGTAAGGCGCAATGTTTTCTTCATATAATTCCTGAATATAATTCTTTATTTAATTTGCGTCATTCTAATTAACCCTAACTCTTGTCCCTATCTCGCACTTCATTCGTAGTCCCCACGCGGGGTCGGCCCGAGGCCCAGCTCACCCGTTTTACTCCTCCAGTGTGGGGGCCCGCCTATCCACGTTGGCGGCCACCCACGTGTCCATCTTCTGGCTCCGCGTGGCGATCCTCTGGACTTGGTCGATGCGGCTCCAAAACTCCGTCTCCTCGGTTTGCTGCTTCCAAAAGAACGTCTGCTCGGCTTCACGGTCGGGAAAGAACTCCTCGCTGCCGACAAAATCGTTGCTCGCAGCCATCCTCTGCCGCCAGCGTTCTCGCCTCTGCTGACACGAAGCTTTCGTGTGCTTACGTGGCAGCGTTGGCTTCGGCTGGGGTGAGTGCTGCTCGCGATCGGCCGTGCGCTCTCTCTCTCTATCCTTTTGCGGCCCTCAGGGCCATGCGGCTGCGCAGCTTTCTGTCGGGCCGTGATTGGTCCTGCTGCTCGGTCGGTGTGCTCGGCTCTGCCGGTATGTGTTGGCTCTGCCGCTGGCTCTGCTGATAACGTTGGCTCTGCCGAAGGTGTTGGCTCTGCCGATAATGCTGGCTCTGCCGGTGGCTCTGCCGAAAATGCTGGCTCTGCCGGTGTTGGCTCTGCCGATAATGCTGGCTCTGCCGGTGTTGGCTCTGCCGCTATGTCGCGTGTGCTGGGCTCTGCCGAATGTTGGCTCTGCCGCTATGACGCGTGTGCTGGGCTCTGCCGAATGTTGGCTCTGCCGCTATGTCGCGTGTGCTGGGCTCTGCCGAATGTGCTGGGCTCTGCCGGTATGTCGGCTCTGCCGAATGTGCTGGCGCCGCCGAAATGTCGCGATCCGGGCGATGTTACCGCTGTTGCCAAGCGGGCTTTTGTCGCCGACTGTACTCCGGTCCCCCGTTGCTAAGCGGCGGCTGTTGCTATGCGGCCGCTGTTGCTATGCGGCTGCGTGGCTGGCGATCGGTATGTGAGCTGGGTCGGCGGTGTGTGTGCGAGTGCCTAACTGTTGTCCCTATCCATGAGGCCTGGCGGCCTAATCTACGCTATATACAGATGCCCTTCGTGGGTCTTGTCGTTTCCCTATGCCTACACTATTTACAGGTGCCCTTCGTGGGTCTTTGTTATTTCCCTACGCTATGCTTACTCCTATGCTATGCTTACTCCTATGCTATGCTTACTCCTAATAATTAATTACTAACTTACTACTAACTTATTAATATACCCTAAATCCCAACTTACTATTGACTTACAAAATGCCTTAAACTAATTATTTACACTTATCCTACTATATACATATGTACATACTTGGTGAGGCCCGGATCGGGTCCTCACAATTTATTAATGACCTGCCCAAAGTTCTGACTAACCACAGAGTACTTATGTACGCGGATGACGTCAAACTTTGCGCCAAAAGGTCGTTTACTTTCCAGTAATTAATTTCTTAAGTTATAATTTCTTACTCTACCAATAAGGACCGACACACGTTGCGCAATACCCCGAAAAAGTTTTCCGTGTTTTATTTATCGAGTGTTCCAGGTTAAAGCCACCCCACTCCTACACAATATAAGGACGCTTCTTGCCAATCTGGTTTACAAACAGATCTCATTAATTTTCAAACAAGGTGCTGCCCAACCTTATTAAATTTAATCGGCTCTCAATGCAAGCTAATGACATTCTCTCGTGTCGTTCCCAAGCTTGCAACTTACACGCTGAACTGTCGCTCATTCAACGACCCCTATGTTACTAAATCTCTTTATATATCTTTAGTTCGCCCTATCTTAGAAAATGGATCTTACGTGTGGAGCCCTCAGTATGGGGTCCACAGTAAACGTAATGAGTCGGTTAAAAAATAACTTTTTACTTTTCGCTTTACGCGGTTTAAACTGGAAAACAAACCAGAGGTTACCCTCGTATTCCAGTAGACTTCTACCAACCTTGTCTAACCGTAGAACCATGCTAGGCATTACTTTTATTTACAATTTAATCCATGGTGACGTAGAAATTGCTGACTTGTTGGGCCAGCTTAACTTTTATATACCAAGCAGAAATACTAGATCAAATATGAATATGAGTTTTGCGCCATTCTAGTACGTCCTTTGAATTGCATGAACCCTTTAGAGTCTTATGTGCAAATTATAACGATTTGTACAGAATAACATCAAATGTAGATAGCCTTCCCAAACTAATAACTTTAATCCTAACCCACTTAGCTCGCATGCATGCAAACAATCAGGCAGCACGCCGGTAGTCACTTTTTCGTATTCATTTTCTATACTTTCACTTGTCGCGTCTACTATCACTTAACACGAACAAGCACGTGGTTGGTGTCCTAAGGGCCACTTGAATGTATCGTAGTGCATCAACGTCCAGTTATAGATGCATAATAGACCCATGTACCTGATATATAACTGACCAGCGGAACATCCGAATTCCTCTGAAACTTTCTAGACAAAACATTTGATTTAATTTTACAAGTGACAACTAACGCCAATGGTAAATCGTACTTTTTTAACTTAGTTACGATTTCTTATATGTCTGGATCCTTTTGTTGTTTCACCAGAATCCAGTTTTCCCATATTTCGGTTAAATCAATTCGCTTCTCTTCTATTTTACTTGGTACTTTCTTAATCTTTTGACACACCGGGTTCCTAGATAAAAAGCCTACGTGTCCCTTTCTGTATTCAATTTCAAATTCAAATGCTTGTAGAAACTCCCACCAACGATAAACCCTAGGTGACAATTCGACTTTGTTTCGGGAAGATTTGATTGCATTACAATCAGTAAAAATAACGAATTTTCTCCCATGCAAATAGTGACGAAAATGTCTTACAGCATTCACAACAGCTAACGTTTCCAATTCATAAGATGTGTATCTTGACTCATAGGAGCTAGTTGCTCTGCTATAATATTCAACTACATGAGGCCTAGAATTTTGCGATGCAAAAGGATAGCACCATACCCGATAGAACTGGCGTCGGTATGAAGTTCTATCGGAAACTGTGGATCAAAAATAATCAAAACAGGCCTGTTTGTTAATACATCGATGATTTTACTGCGAATTTCTTCGTGTTGTGTTTGCCAGTCAAAACTATTCTTTTCAGATGTCAGAAAATATAAAGGCTTTATCAGTTGTGAAAACCCCGAAATGAACTGACGAAAATATGACGCTAATCCTATGAATTGTCTTAGAGTAGCAACTGACTTCGGTGGAGGCAACGCCACTAGCGATTCTATTTTGTTTGAATTTGGACGTATCTCCCCCGCTTTTATCTCATAACCAAGGTAGAGAACTGTAGTTCTCAAGAAAAAGCACTTTGAAATGTTGAATGAGAATCCTGCCTTCACTAAAACGTCTAAAACAAGTTCCAACCGCTTAAGTGCTTCTTCCTTTGTCTCTGCCACAATTAGTATATCGTCCATATAAAATAACATATTACAAACGAATGAGCAAGGCTACCAAGTGCGTTCAACACAGCTCTTTGAAACACTGCGGGTGCGTTTTTTAATCCGAAGGCCATTGAAAGAAACTCGTACTGCCCATCAGGAGTAACAAAAGCAGCATGAACACTTGACTCAGGGTGCATTGAAATCTGATAATACCCGCTAGCCATGTCAAGGGAAGTAAAATATTTGGCTCCCCTAAGTCTAGATATTTGATCTGCTATCAACGGTAATAAAAAATTATCTGCAACTGTAGTTTTATTTAACTCCCTATAATCAACACAAAGTCTAGCTGAACCGTTTTTCTTCTTTACCAACAAAGCAGGTCTAGCAAATAGCGAACTACTAGGCCTGATAACTTTAGCTTCCGATAATTCATTAATTTTAGCGCCTACTAACTCCCTTTCACTTGGACTAAATCTGTATGGTCGCCTTTGCACAATCTTAGTCGATTCAATTAAACGAATATGCATTTCCCCAGTATTCAGACGCGTTTGCAGGGTACCTTCAATAAAGGATTTTAAGTGTTGCTTAAGTAATGATATTAAACTTTCTTTTTCATCTCCGTCAATTTCAGTTTCAATGTTATAAAAATTAATGGGTTGAATGGTCTCACACGCGTTTACAATTTTAGTTTGAACAATCTTAAAATTATCGTAAGAAACTTCCACTAAGAATCCCTGAGCCAATATTTCTCTGCCAATTACAATATTATTTTTCATACATTTGTCTGGTACTATATGAAACAAAACAATCAAAGAATTACCATCAATCATAATGTTTGATTCGACTTGTGCGGTACTGCACATATTGGCATTACCTATTCCCCTTAACGAGATAACGTTATGAATTCTCTTACCAACTAACTTATTAGAAACGCTTTCCTTAATTAATGAGCACTCAGCTCCCGAATCAAAGGTAATTGGAAATCTCTGACCATGAACCAACATACTCGATTTAGGCTCCCCAACAGCGCTCAGCTCCACTCTTTTTTCCGCTCTCACTCCCATTCCAGCATTCCGCCCTTTTTTTTTTGGCAATTAGTTGCAATGTGTCCCGGCTCCTGGTTTTGGTAGCAAATCACATTTGCCCTTCCATGACGAGGCTGTCCAGAACGCCACTCGTTTCCAACCGGCGAAGGTTGAGGTCGCGTTCGAGATTTACAGTCTTGCTTCTTATGTCCCACTTTTCCACACTGGTAGCCTTTGAGTTCAGTTTTAACTCGCTTGGTCTCGGGTTCCCAATTGGATGTAGAAGGACGCTCTTTCAGCAATGAGAATACTTGCAGCTCCGCTTGCAGTTCACGGCGATTGTTAGTTAGCCATGTGGCCAAGGACCAGCGCAATGAAAATTTGTTCAGAATTCAAATTACGTAGTTTTGTGACTTGCATAAACAAGCAAACTCTCACCGTTGCTTGGACGACTACCAAGAAAATTCAAGATGGCTGCGGCTAGCGTCTCCGATGTCTCGTATCGCTGCTTAAACAATTGCCGAAACTGTTGCCAAGTTATTCCTGGATAGCATATTTGAGACAACCATTGTTCCGCTCCGCCCTCCAACACTTTGGTCAATGCTATGAGAGCGCTGTCTGCCAGTGGTTTTTCTCGTAAAATGATGTCAACCGTAGCGCACCACTGTGTGGCATCCACACCAGCAACGTCGGGATTATACTTCGGCAGGCAAATCTCACTCGTCGTTTGTAACTCGCTCGCTGGCCTCTGTATCTGCTTCACCAATTCCAGAAAGTTCCGATTTTGCTGTTCCAACAACGGTAAGACATTCGTTTGAGAAGTTAGGTTAGGGCCGAATCTCACTTCTGATGTCGGCAAACAGATGTTTCCTAGAGGCACGTCGTCGATGTTGTTCTCCTCTTGCCCCAACCGCTGTTGGTTCGTATCAGGTTCCGGCTGATGCGGTGAGTCTTCGCTGCCAATGTTGCTTTCCATCTCATCGTGTTATCTACACACGTGTCACAACCTCGCCGCATCAAAACCAGAAGAAAGAGAAAGTAGTGAAAGCGAGAGTGACCGAACCTTAGCAACGCAGACGAAGCCACACCAGACCGGTTCACTAACTGAATCCCCATACCACCAGAACTGTACTTAATACAAGATTAATAACCAGCTCAACACATGTCACACCATTAAGTACTATGCCAACTTCAGGCTTTCTCTCCGACAAATATATGTAGATGTAATGTAAAAGTAGTATAGAAACAAATGGTACAAAAATGTAGTTAGGATAGATTATAAATATTCATGTCGCCAAATGCGATAAGTTTGATCAAATTAATTGAATAAAATCAACTAGACTAGAATCATAATTAATTTTTCTCTTATATTTATTTATTTTTATTTTTTTTTTTTCATTAGCATAGGCGAATCAGACTTTCATGGCAAGAGTTAAATGAAATTTGAGGGATACAAAAACGCAATTTAGTTATTAAATATTCTCTTGGACTTCTAACCTTTGTTCTCTCATTCTTCTTTTCTTTATTTACTTTAGCTGAATTTAAATATTTCGAACTTGCGTTTCAGTGCCATTTCTTTGGCAATTTTTTTTTAACTCACTTGCTCACCGAAATGTAGTGGAAGTCCTCCTCGAAGAAATCGCTTTCCTGAGAAAAACCTGGAAATCAAAAAATAATATTCCTTGGACAAGGCAAACGACACAAAAAAAAAACTCGAGTCACTGGGAAGAAATCACTCAATTAAAATAGATACAAAGATATTAAAATCACTCAATTTTGCCTTTGCCTATTCGTCATCATTTTCGATCACAAAATAAATTTTGTTCTCTCATCCGAATGGCCATTAGGTAATCACCCACAAGGAACAAAAAAAATCCATTGAATTAAAACTTAACTAAACAAAATTTATAATTATTTCGTGGCTGCTTATCTTTTCTTCTCGCTGATTTTCGTCAATTTAGGTTTAGGTTGAAACGTCTTGTATAATTGTATTATTATTTTAACTTTTCTTTTTGGTGGGCGCTCCTTTGGGCGATTTTCTATGCAAAGGCACACTTTTAAATCCCTTTTCACTTCTTTAAATAAAAAAAATAAGGATTTCACTGCCCTGCCGAGATTTATATGTTTTAGAGCTAAATTTCATCCGGCGACGTTGAAACACGCCCTTTAAGGCGGCTGCGTGACGACTGCGGGACTCCCAAAAAAACTTAAACTGGAGCGGCGGTCGGTTGAGCTTTTGGTGCCTGACTTCGACGATTTCAGTGCGCACTTCGGGGTCTCTCTCATTCGCCAATATCCACTCAATTAATGCGATCTATTATTTTTCAGCAATAAGTTTCGTATTGAGCCTAATAACATAAATTTTTTTACTGAATTTTATATCCACAAAACCCCAGTTCCATGAACTTACCGCTTGGCCTTAACGCTGGCTACGGGCTGCTTGAGTTTGAACTTGTGAAAAAAAAAAATCAGACTTGGGAATATTCCTTCCCAGCACAACTTGCCCCTTTGATGAAACGATTGGAAAAGAAACCCTAGAAACCCTAACCCCTAGTTGAACCTGGGAGATAGAGCTAGGGAAAGTTGACAGAAGGGTCTGTTACTCTCCTTGCTGCTTTCCTTTTGCCCCAATCCCGTTCGCAGAGCGACTCCTAGATGGCGCTAATGTCACTTTAGTACATATGCCGCAGTACAAGCGCTACAAAACAAGAAAAAGGTATTTTAAAATTTGTTGTAGTAAAAATTCTAACAAGCATATTATTACAGAGTGCCAAATAGATTTAGGACGCCCAGTCTCGTTCATAAAACAGTCATACTTAGCAGCAAAAGTAAAACTAAAACCTCGAGAGAGTCATTTTGGTATAAACAAGAGCTTACTAAAAAGTTATGGAAAATATTATGTTTTATATTAAGAAATTAAATAAAGATTTTTTTTTAAATTAATCAAAGTGGCTGATGACTCAATGGGCTGTAATATTGTGCTGGGTAGAGATTTCATGGATGTGTGCCTTTTAAAGATTTGATTAAGAAGCATTGAAAATAGTTACTGTTCACGCCAAAAGGGCGTTTAATTCTCAGAGGCAGTGTGATCCCGTACACCCTCGCTCTCTCTCCCTCTTCCTTTCGACTTTCGGTCCATAGAGCTTCCAATTCGATCTGAGATGCTAGTTTAAGTCTTCATGTATGTTAGTTCTAATTCCTACTTCTAACAATAAAGACCGCACGTCGCGCAATACCCCGAAAATAGTTTTCCGTGTTTTACTTATCGAGTGTTTCCAGGTGTTAGCCACCCCCCTCCATTTCATGGTCCTTTGAGCCGGATAATTCCATTCCCAGCAGCTTCGGTGGCTTTAACACCGCACAAGATAAGTAATATTTACATTTGCTACCGGTCATACAGTTTAGTTTTGCGAAACTCAGTTCGCCTAACTTCTCTGTATGATTATTGTCTAAAATCCAAGTCTGATTAATCCGACACTACGGCAGCTTCCGATTCCAAACAAAATTAATTTCCGCATATTTATCCGTGTGTTTAAATTAATGCCAAAAGCCACAGTGAAACTTCCAATTCCGAATTTCTCTTCGTTCACTGTGTTCCGCTTGCATTTATTTCCACCTACTTACATACATACATAAATGCTCCAACATATTTCCAATACAGTCCACTCCACTAATCTATAATTGCCACCAGCAATTTACACAAAATTAATTAAATATATTAAGTTCCAAGTATACCGGCAAGGCATTTAAATTATTTTCACAGCAAAAATAAATTCAAATTGTTCTTATTAAATATATTATATATTAAATAATTCCAGAACATAAAATTTAAATATTCTACAATTAAAGTCCACAGCTACTACGAATAAATATATCCAAAAACCACGGCACAGAAACGCCGACTTAAACTGGTTTTTTATTTATGCATTCCCCCTTGCTATATCCTGAGCTGAACTACATTCAACTAAACATATACACATTGCAATTACATACATAATCGTCGGCAAGTCGACGCTCCGAATTTTGGCAATTATTTCCGCCTCTCTTGTCTCCGCTATTCTGCCTTGACATACGGCTAATGCACAAGCAGATTCACACGCACGCCTTATCTTTTTAAACAGTACCGCGCCAAATACAGCAGCGGTAAACTGAAAAAGTCCACCCTCAGAAAATAATTTTTAAATTATTTTTTTTATAATATTTCAAAGAACTAATTCAAGTACAAATTTAAGTGCGCTTCCAAATCCGCATTAGTGTGACCATATATGTTTCCGACTGAGTTAATATTATTCAGTTAAATCGCACATTTCCGCAACCACAAATTAAATAAAATTATTTATTTAAATTATTCCGCTTGGTTCCTAAAATCCAAACCTAGCTTCGACCTTAAAAAATAATTCGACAAACATTTATTGTTAAATCCAGTCCAGTAATTCAAAAGAAAATTTCTCCAATATGACTCCATCAATTCTGAATAAATTTACGATGACCTGTGACCGTCTGAGTCACTTCGAGTCCAGAGTCTGCAATCCAGCAGCACCCAGTCCATCCAAGTACACCTGCCAAATTCACCTCGACCAAGTTCGGGCGCTATGGGACAAGGTCGAGAAAGAGTACGAAGCTTGTTCCGAGCTAATTTCAGTTGGCATAGAGGGCGCGGCGGGCACCTTGCCCACTCTTAAGGCAAAATACGATGATTCCTATTTTGTCTACGAAAGGTGTGCCGCCCAGCTCATGGAACAGATCGATGCGATCTCTTCCAAAGCTCAATGGAAAAGATCGATGCGATCTCTTCCAAAGCTCAAGTCCAATCCCCTGCGCCCCAAAATTCCTTTCCGTCTGGCTGTCGTCTTCCTCCATGCGATACGGAAGTTTTCTCAGGCGATTATATTCGCTGGCCGACTTTCCGAGACCTTTTCACAGCGGTCTATATTGACAATCCTGCGCTGACCCCTGTTGAAAAGTTGTTCTATTTAAAGGCCAAGACAAGTGGTGAAGCTAATTCCATAGTTTCCAATTCGCCATTCACCAACGATGGTTTCCGCTCAGCCTGGGAAAACCTTTCTGAGCGTTTCGAAAATAAACGTGCGTTGGTGAACAGCCAACTGAAGAAATTGCTGAACATGCAGTCCATCGTACACGAATCTTCGGCAGCCTTGAAGGAGCTGCAAAGTACAATTCAAAATTGTCTCATGTCCCTAAATGTTTCCGGCCTTCCTACGGATAATTGGGATTGTCTATTGGTTTATTTGTGTTCAACGAAGCTTCCAAAGCTGACGCTCTCAATATGGGAGCAATCCTTACCGAACAAAACCGAAATTCCTACGTGGTTATAACTTGATTCTTTCCTGACTGAGCGCCATAGAACTCTAGAAACTATAGATTCTATCCAACCTTCTCCGGTGCGCCTCCATCCGTCCAAACCGACACCCTCCAATGTGTCACCACGAGTACTGAATTCCTTCAGTACTAAAATCGTTCCAATATCCAAAAGATGCGATTTATGTTCAAAAAAGAACCATTACCAGTGCGTATATGTCCACGCTTCCTCCAGATGACGATAGAGGCTCGAACCTCTTTCATCAAAAAAAAAAAAACAGTTGTGCTTCAATTGCTTTGCAAGCGGTCATCAACTCCGCAATCGCACAAGCGCCCACAAGTGTTTCACGTGTCACGGTCGGCATCACACTTTGTTGCATCCAAGCAACTGCTCCTTCAGTGTTCCGAGTCCTCCTGATACTGCAAGGCAAATTTCCGCACCTATCCAAAGGGTTTCCTCGTTATCCACACGAGTTACGACTTCTCGCGATTCAAGCAATTACTGGGTTCCATACGACGAGTACAAATGCAGACGTTCCCGAGGTATTTTGTCCTACCCATGCCGAGTCTGCCAAGGGAACCATGCTCTTCGGAAGTGCCACCGTTTTCTTCGTCTTAGCACTGAGAAACGGCTCCAGGCTGTTATCGAGAAGAAGTACTGCGTCAATTGCTTGGCCCACCACCATTCCAAGGGATCTTGTCGCAGTGACGACCGATGCCAGTCGTGTGGTCAGGATCACCACACGCTTCTACATATCGACGAGCGCTCAGCGTATCCAACGCTTTCCCAAGCAATGTCTTCCTGATATTCTTGCTGCGTATCCTCGCAAGAAGGGCGTTTAATTCTAGAGACCCCCTCTCTCCCTCTTCCTTTCACTTTCGGTCCATAGAGAATCCAATGACCGCTGTGAGATGCTAGTTTAAGTCTTCATGTATGTTAGTTCTAATTCCTACTTCTAACAATAATGACCGCACGTCGCACAATACCCCGAAAATAGTTTTCCGTGTTTTACTTATCGAGTGTTTCCAGGTGTTAGCCACCCCCCCTCCATTTCAGTTACGGTAGAGAGTATTGAAGTTAATAATAAGAATGCTACGGAAGTATAAGTACTTTCCAATGATTGTATGGAAATGAAAAGTTCTGAAAATTGGTTAGAGGATCAATTGCAAAATGTTGTAAGAAATTTAGGCGAGAAAAATTCACCAAGAAGCTTAGATAAAAGAAACTTAATGGAAAATGTAAGAGGTAATAGTTTATATACAAGTTTAGAGGATAATAGTTTAGGTTCAAGTTTAGGTAAGGAAAGGTTAGGTGGGAAAATTTTGGGCATATTTCAATGCGAGAACAAGATAGGTAAAAGTTTTAGTGAGAATGTTTTAGGTAAAGGTTTAATGGAAAAGAATTTAGGTACAAGTTTGGGGATGAAATTTTTGGTACAAAACTTTTAAGTGAAAGAAAAGGAGTATTGAAGGAAAATTTTGAAAAGGAAATGTTAGAAATAAATATGGTAGAGTATGAGGATAACGAAATGGTTTACAATATGGGGAATCAGGTTAGTTATACAGATAAATTGAAGCTAATGGTTTAGAGTCAAACTATATTGATGTATCGAAGCCTGAGTTGCCGAAAAATAGATGCGAATTTAATATAACTTTAGAGAACACTAAGCCACTTAGCTGTGCACCTCGGAGACTGTCCTATAGGGAGAAGGAAGCGTTGCAGAAACAGTTAAATGAGTACTTAGAAAAAGGAATTATTCAGAGTAGTAGGTCTAAATAGGCTTTACCAATAGTGATAATGAGGAAAAGGATTGGGGAGCTCAGAGTATGCCTTAATTTTAGGACGCTTAATAAAATTATGGCCAATGTTCGCGCCAGAAGGGCGCTTTATTTCGAGCGGCAGTGTGGGAGCGAGCAAGCTCGCTCTAGCGGTGCTTGGGCTCGCGCCGCTCTTGCGGTGCTAGTGCTCGCGCCGTTTGAGCGATGCTAGTGCTTGCGCCCGCTCTCCCGCTAATCGGTCGTTCTCGCTCTCCCCCCTCTTTCCGCCTCCAAAGGGCCTCTCCACCGGCTCCTTTTATGTATAGAGATTAGTTTTAATCTAGCAGTGAAACAATAAAGTGAATTTGTAATCGACGCCACCCCCACTTCTTCTTTTTCATCGGAATTTGGGAGTTTTCCAGCTAACGCCACCCCTCAGAGCCGGCCACCACACAATATTTGTAATTTCCGCCCCCTCCAGTTCATGGTCCTTCGAGCCCCATGGATCCAGCGCCCCTCTTTACGAATTTTTCCAAAACCAAAGATAAGTACGACTACGTCCAAAGTCCATTCGTCCGTGGTCGCCATATTCCTTTTCCGACGGCATTTTCTTTCCGTCCGATTCCAAAGTGAAAAGTGAAAAGTTATCTATATGTATGTACATATATATTAAGTACATCCACCCGCAGTGAATTTCTTCATTTTTTTAAAGTGCCAAAGTGCTGTGCCAATATCGGCCCCCTACTACGTTACACTGTGATCCGCTAGTGTACATACATACATATATATACATACATATATATACATATATTATTACATCCAACCATACAAGTTTACATTCACATACATACATCACTTCCGTCACTAAACTGCCTTTTGTGTTCCAAGAAAAATAATTTATATATAAATAAATTAAAATAATACACACAAAATATATACATACAAAATATACAACACATTTTAATTACTACAAAAAAATTGTGACAAACATTTTCTAAAATATACAAACATATACACCCAACATACTAAAATTCATCCCCATAATTTAACTAAATTATATATATAACAAACACACACAACAAACATACAGATTTACTCCCAAACTACTGCAACATAATAGATACAAAATAAAACTTATCCGCCCAAATTAAAACCTTTCTCAATAAAATTATTTATTATAATAAAACTATATCTATACACGCACAAACATTAATTTATATTAATACATATTAAAAAAGAAACCAAACAAATATATTTAAATAAAGATTAACAAAGACTAAAAATCCAAAGCTAAAATAATTAAAGCTGCAATTAAATAAATATTTGTTTTTTTTTTCACTCCGATTTACATCCATACATATATATATATATATTTGGTCCAGCCTCACGCTCTTCTGCGCTGAGCAACTAACTCCACATTTTTTTACATACATACATATACATACATCGGCCAGCCTCGCGCTATTCTGCGCGGAGCGACAAATTCCGCAAATTCTATACACACATACATACATTGCAATTTTTCTCGTTCTCTTTGCTCGTACAGTGTGCACAGCCACCTACATCCAAAACCCTGCCGACTAGAAGATACCCTGCACCAACAATTTAAATAATAATAAAAAAGTTAACAAAAAATATTTTTTTTCGACCAAAAATATTTTTTTTGTTAGCTGAATAAGTTTAAATTGTTGAAAAACAATTGCAGCCACACGCGTTAGCTATTTTCGAGCTTTTTTATTTGTTTATTTTTATTTATTTATTTTTTAAATAAAATAAACTAAAAGATTAACTAAGATTAAGCTAATTTCGTGGTTGTCAGTTGTCCTCCATTTTTTGTTTCGCTTTGGGTTTCTGTCTATGTTATAGCTATTTTTGGCGGGTGTTAAAAATATAATAAAATAATAAATAAAAAATGTCCTTTTTTTCGATTTCCGCGCGCTTCCTTATATCCGAATTATAATTATTTTTCGATTCCGCGCTTCTATATCAGAATTATATAATTTCAGTGCCTGTTTCTGGCTATTTTTTATCTACTTTTCGGCTTTTTTAATTTTTTTGATATCCCGTTCGCTCCTGAAATCCAGAGTATAGCTAACTTCACTAGCTACTTTTTTGGCTATTTTATTAGCTATTACTTTGGGGGGTTGTCGATTTTATTTTCTTTTCGTTCGATATCACGTGCGCTTCGATTTTATTTGCACAAATTTATCGCTTTCAGCGATCGCGTTAGCCTCTTTGAGGCCAAGATCAATACTCCTGATCAAGTGCCTCCGTCTCTACATACTTTGCAAGTCCGTCTGCAACACGTGCGAGCCTTATGGGACAAGGTAGAAAAGGAGTATTAATCGTGCTCTGCTCTTTTTGCCCAAGAAGGATCCCTCAGCACCTTGCCGCTGCTGCAGTCAAAATATGACTACTGCTACTCAGTATACGAGTCATGTGCAGCACTTATTGGCGAGAATATTGACAGAGCAACGCCTCAAACCGTGCAAGCCCACCCCAGACTTTCATTTCGTCCGGTTGCCGGTTACCTCCTTGTGATTCGGAAGTTTTCGACGGGGCCCACCTTCCGGGATCTGTTCACGACAGTTTATGTCAACAACCCCAGGCTGACACCGGTCGAGAAGCTGTTTCATCTTCTCACGAAGACGAGCGGTGAGGCGAAAGCCATTGTTTCCAAATCACCTCTCACAAATGACGGGTTCTCTTCGGCGTGGGAAGCACTTCAAGACCGTTTCCAAAATAAAAGACTTTTAGTCAACAGCCAGCTCAAACTCCTTTTCAACTTGAGCTCCATATCCCAAGAATCTGGTCTGCAAAGATCTGCAGTCTACGATTCAGGGGTGTTTGACAGCGCTAGCACATTCCCAGATATCCATTGACAACTGGGATTGTCTGCTGGTTTTCCTATGCGCAAGTAAACTGCCGAAAGTGACCCTCTCTTTATGGGAACAATCCCTTACGTCAGAATCTGACATTCCGGCTTGGGAAGAGATGAACGCCTTCCTGAGCGAAAGATATCGCACTTTGGAGGCCATCGAGGATATGAGGCGTACTCCAGCCATCCCGAAGAAGCTTCAATCCTTTGAAACAATGGTTAGCACTAAGCCGAAAGGTTGCGACTTATGTTCCAAGGAGAATAACCCGATTAGATTGAGCCCACGCTTTCTCAACATGTCTGTCGACGCGCGTTCCGGCTACATCAAAAAGAAGCAGCTATGTCTAAGCTGTTTCGCGAGAGGTCACCAGCTGCGTGACTGCACCAGCTCGAGACCCTCTAGCCAAAATGCGCACGCGAGCATTTCAATATCCCGGAATTCTTTGAAAGACCTGCTCTCTCTCCGATGGGCAGACCCCACCTTCTTTGAAAGCTCACAGATCGACATCCTGATTGGAGCCGACCTTTTACCGTCGGTTATGTTGAGTGGCACTCGAAGGAGTATTTGTGGCTCACTCCTACGCCAAGAAACCATTTTTGCTTGCGTGCTTACGGGGCCGATTTAAAATGTTGATACCAATAAAGTCGCATCCTTCACGACTAGGGTACAACAAATAGGTGACGATTCGCTAGACACGCTTCTCAGCAAGTTCTGGGAGGTGGAAGATCTACCAGTCCAGCTGGTAAAAGAAGCGGATTCCTATTGGGAAAGGAACTTTCTCCGAACAACGGAGAGAGATGCAAGCGGGAGGTATGTGGTGACTCTCCCGTTCTGCGACCCCAAAAAGTCTGGATCCGAACTAGGATATTCGAGCTCCATTGCGTTACCTTAGTTTCTTAGAAACGAGAATCGTTTAAAAAGAGACTTTCCTCTAAAAGAGAAATATGACAGCGTGATTCATGAGTATTTGGATCTAGGTCATATGAAAATAGTTCCGCCGACTCACAGTTCTCCCACCTATTATCTTCCACACCATGCGGTAATTAAACCCGAAAGCATCACAACAAAGCTCCGCGTTGTATTCAACGCTTCGAGCCCTTCGGCAAATGCAATCAGCTTAAATGATATCTTTCATGCTGGTCCAGTCCTCCAATCCGATCTGACCTTTCAAATCCTGAAGTGGCGATATTTCCAATACGTTTTCAGTGCAGACATTACAAAAATGTACCGTCAGATCTGGGTGGATTCCAAGCATACCCCCTTTTAAGGAATTCTGTTCCGAAATAAGGAAGGAGATATCCAAGACTTCGAGTTGCAAATAGTTACCTTCGGGGTCAACTGCGCGCCTTTCCTCGCTATTAGAGGGCTGCAACAGCTGGCAAAAGAAGTGCCAATTCCAAACGCCAGCCGCATTATTCAGTAGCATATGTATGTCGATGACGTGGTGGCCGGGGCAAATTCCGTGACCGATGCCAAAAACTCCATCCAAGAGTGCTAAGTTGTTTGATCCTGCAGGGTGGCTCGCTTCATTCATTATTCGTTCCAAAATGTTTATGCAGGAGATCTGGTTGCACGACTTGAGTTGGGACGAAAAGCTTCCCACTGAAATGAGTCAGAGGTGGCAATCCTTCCTGCAGGAATATTCCGACCTCAACGAGATCCAAGTTCCGAGATGGGTCGGGTATCAACCAGGGGTATCTATAGAGCATCGCGGTTTTTGTGACGCGTCTCAGAAGGCTTATGGAGCGGCTATCTACGTCCGCATCGAGATGGGCCATAGGATCTTGACCCGTCTGCTGACAGCCAAGACGCGAGTTGCTCCGGTGCAAACCGTATCCCTCCGCCGGCTAAAGCTCTGTGGTGCCGTGCTCTTAACAGAAATAGCGACCGCAATCCTTTCGCATTTGCCGACCACCAATTCTGGTCTCCGCCGCTGGACAAATTCCACTATCGACTAGGCTAGAGCCTGGTTAAGGAAACCTGCTTGCAACTGGACCACGTTTGTGGCCAACAGAGTTCCCAAGATCACTAAGGCAACACCAGTCGACTGTTGGGCACATGTTCGATCCGAACAAAACTCCACCGATTTAGCCAGTCGAGGCGTATCCCTACATGAGGTAGCGGATAATGAATTCTGGTGGCACGGACGAGATGGCTGCAAGGACAACGCGAACTATGGCCAGCACAGAGCGATTTCCACCCTATAACCGAACTCGAACAGCGTCCAGTTAAGGTGCACTCAGTAAGGCCCCGTCGGAAGAACTTCGAACGTTTTCCAAGCTAGACAAGGCACGAGGGTCCTGTCGTATGTTTTGCGATTCCTGAAACGCTGCCGCAAGATCTCGATCTCGCCCAGTTCAAGACCTACTAGGGATGAAATCGAGAGGCGAGAGAGCTTTGATAGCCATTGCGCAGCGCCGAGCATACTGCCAAGAACAAAGCATCTAGAAGAAAAAGCCCTCCTGTTCAAGTCCGATCGCGAATTTGTATCCATTCATCCACCAACACGGCCTTTTAAGAGCATGTGGTCGCCTCACTGCTTCCAAAGGGTTGCAGTATGATGAACGTTATCCGATAGTGCTCCCCTACGACTGCAGACTGTCTCGCCTTCTCATCCAATTTGCTCAATTAATGGTACGCCTGATCCGACCGAAGTATTGGATTCCTAAAATCAAGAATCTGGTGAAGGCTATGGTGAATCCGTGTAAGATTTGCACGATTTACTAGAAGCGATTGCAAACACAGCTGATGGGCGCCCCGTCCCCGTCGGTGGCCTCGTGGTACCGACCGAAGACGGTCCACATCTTCCCGACCGCGTCGGTCATGCTCGTCACCGGATCCAAAACCTTCACGACGGCGGCGATGATCGACCCGTGCATGCCGGTGAGCAGCATCGACCGGTCGCTGGCGTCTGCGTTTCGGCTGCCCACGACTCGAATGGGAGACGACGAGGTCAACTCTACGACTATTCGGTCCCGAACAGACAACTTCCAGCTCGAGGTGGTCCTGAAGCTGGACCCGAGCTTACAGATCCGAACCCCTATTCGGGCTCTGAGCGACGCCGCGAGAGCGAAATATAATGATATACGCCTCGCGGATGAGCAGTTCCATCGCCCAA
Organism: Drosophila jambulina; assembly: GCA_018152175.1. NCBI lineage: Eukaryota > Metazoa > Arthropoda > Insecta > Diptera > Drosophilidae > Drosophila > Drosophila jambulina. The sequence goes on along the minus strand of JAECXH010000002.1, from coordinate 963,127 downwards.
CAACCATCTCCCTCGTGTTGGGATCAGATGTCTTCTCGAAGCTGATCCAACCGGAGTTCCTAAAGATTAAGGATGGTTTGCCCGTGGCTCAGAGCACCGTGTTCGGGTGGATTGTCTCCGGTCTGACGCTTTGGATCCCGTCGTTGCTTCCGCAAGGGGGAGAGAATGTTCGCGCCAGAAGGGCGCTTTAGTTCGAGCGGCAGTGTGGGAGAGAGCAAGCTCGCTCTAGCGGTGCTTGGGCTCGCGCCGCTCTTGCGGTGCTAGTGCTCGCGCCGTTTGAGCGATGCTAGTGCTTGCGCCCGCTCTCCCGCTAATCGGTCGTTCTCGCTCTCCCCCTCTTTCCGCCTCCAAAGGGCCTCTCTACCGGCTCCTTTTATGTATAGAGTTTAGTCTTAATCAAGCAGTTGTAGCAGGCCAGGTTAGATAAGTACGCTCTGGTCACACTATGTGACGATGTACGCTCTCTCAGAGAGAGAAAGAGAGCGACGCTTTGCTAAACGGGGGTTGAAACATTGGCTGCCTGCGAGCAGCAGATCACTTTTGGAGAAGAGCTTAATAAGATCGGTTCGCGTATAGATGTTAGGGAAGAATAAAAAGTTAGGAAGACAGACAAGAAAAGACAAGCTCGATCAAAGGAATAATAAAGAGTGTAAAATAATAAACTAAGAAAATAATAAATAAAGATTAGTAGTAAATTATAAATAAAGAGTATTAAATAAACTAAAAGCTAAAAGTCGGTCAAAAAATCAGAAGTGGGATTTATCCAAAGCGCAATTGAAATGGTGTTAAACTTTACAGACAAAAAAGTGGTGCAGCTAAAGAGGTGGTTGGTGTTATTAAAAATGTCTACAAAAGGCTCCAAAGCCGAGCTGTTTGCTAGGCTGGAGAAGGCTCTGGAAGATATTCGAGGCAATGCTCCCGAAGACTGCGAGGAGTCAGACGAGGCTGAGCTGGTGGAGCAGGACGAGGAGGATGGTGTCGAGCTAGAAGATAGAGTTGAAACCCACATGAGGTTGCGCACAGAGATTGCGAAGGCGGAAAAAATTTTGGAGGGCCTGAACCAACAGATCGGCAACATTCACAATTCCAGTGAAGTTAACGGTTCTCAGAATTCTCGACGAGACAACAGCGACAACAGAAATTTTCGGAACGGCGCCAGAGAAGACGGCAGCTGTGGCGGCAGAGAAGACGGCAGCGGTGAAGGCAGAGATGGCAGCAGCGGCGAAGGCATTTTTGGTGGCAGAGACGGAGGCAGGGGCGAAGGCAGAGATGGTGGCAGAGACGAGCGAAGGCAGCGGTGAAGGCAGAGGCGGTGGCAGAGAAGGCGGCAGAGGCACAGAGACGGAGACGGGAAAATTACATGGCAACAGAATAACGGCCAGACGGAATTGGGAAATTTTTCGTCTCCTGGGTTCAATATGGCCATGGAGATGCTCATGGATTTTGGCGACAAGGTGTCGGTCCGATCATGGATCGATCAATGGAAAAGCATATCGACTCTATACAACTTGTCGGCAAGACAGCGGCTTATCTAGCTGATCAGCAAGCTGAAGGGCGATTCGATGGAGTGGCTACATGCAGATGCAAGGCGGATGGCGACACCCATGTATGAGCTGCTGGATCAGTTGAAGCTGGCGTTTGGAGGTGTTGAATCGAAGTCGTCACTACGCCGCAAGTTTGAGGCGCGAGCTTGGTCGCCGACCGAAAAGTTTGCAGTATACTTTGAGATGAAATGTAAACTGGCGCGGGATGTCGCAATGGAGGAGGACGAATTGCTGGATGGGCTCATAGATGGCATTCCAGTTCTGAGCTTGCGCACCCAGGCCAAGCTCCAGTGTTTTGAAAGCCCAGAAAGAATGCTACGAGCTTTCAGAAAAAAAGGATTCAAGAAAAGCCACAACATCGACGAAATTGCCTGCAGCAAAGGTGGTTTCGAGCGTCGGAAAGCTGCTTCAATTGCAACGGAAGGGGCCGAAAGGGTGCATCAAACCCAGAAGGAAGGCCGGTTTGTGCTAAGGGGTGCAGAGGATCACCAAATTGCGGAGTGCCCTCAAAATAAGAAAAAGGCGGAAAATAATTATGTAAGATATTTAAAAATTTTTTATAGGGACAATCCGAACCAGCCTATTATTACAGAATGCCAAATAGAAAGCCCAGTTTCGTTCATAAAGCAGTCATACGTACCAGAAGAAGTAAAACTAAGACCTCAAGGAAAAAATTATTTCGGTATTAAAAAGAGTTTACTAAGAAGTTATGGAAAAATATTATGTCTTATATTAAGAAATGAAAGAAAGATTTGGTTTGAATTAATGTAGTGGCTGATGAATCTAAGGGCTGTAATATTGTGCTGGGTAGAGACTTCATGAATATATACAATTTAAAAATTGATTTAGAATCTTTGAAAACAGTCACGGTAGAGAGTATTGAAACTAATAATAAGAATGCTACGGAAGTGAAAGTACTTTCCAATAATGGTATGGAAATTAGAAGTTCGGAAAATTGGTTAGAGGATCAACTGGAAAATTTTGGTAAAAAGTTAGATGAGGAAAATTCAGGAAGAAGCTTAGATAAAAGAAACGTGAGGGAAAATGTAGGTGAGAAAAGTTTAGGTAAAGAAAGGTAAAGGTGAAAGTTTAGGTGGTAAAATTTTAGGCGAGAAAAGGTTAGGTACAAGTTTAGGTGGAAAATTTTTAAGTACAAAATTAGAAGAAAATAGTTTAGGTACAAATTTAGATGAGAATATTTTGGGTACAAAGTTGGATGGGAATAGTTTAGGTACAAGTTTATATGAGAATATTTTGGGTACAAGTCTAGATGAGAAGTGTTCAGATGCAAGATTAAGTGAGGAAAGGGTAGGTAAGAGGTTAGGTGGAAACATTTTGGCTACATTTCGAAGTGAGAGTAAGCTAGGTAGAGGTTTTGGTAAAAATGTTTTAAATAAATGTGTAATGAATAAGCATTTAGGTACAAGCTTAGGAAGGAAGGGGTAAGGTACGAGTGGAGATAAGGATGGGTTAGGTGCAATGTTAGGGGGAAACGATTTAGGTACAAACACAAGTGGAAATATTTTAGATACAAATGAGGGAACCAACAGTTAGGTACCATTTTGAATGAAATTAAAGGTTATAGCAGTTGGAATAAAGTTAATAAGGGTGCAAGTGTAGGGGATGAAATGTTAAGTACAAAAGTTTTAAATGAGCAGAAAGGATGGATGAAAATTTTGAAGAACAAATGTTACAAATAAATATGTTAGATTATGAGGATAGAGAAGTGGTTTATAATATTGGGGATCAGGTTAGTTATACAAATAAATTGAAGGTAATTAAAATTTTAGAGTCGAACTGCATCGATGTACCAAATATGAGTTGCCGAAAAAAAGATGGGAAATTAATATAACTTGGGAAAGCTCAAAGCCATTTAGCTGTGCACCTCGGAGGTTGTCGTACAGTGAGAAGGAAGCGTTACAAAATTTTTTAGATGAGTACCTAGAAAAAGGAATTATTCAGAGTAGTAGGTCGGAATATGCTCCACCGATAGTGTTAGTGAAGAAAAATAACGGGGAGCTCAGATTATGCATTGATTTTAGGAGGCTTAATAAAATTATAGCCAAAGATAATTATCCAACTCCTTTAATTGATGATTTATTAGATAAGTTAGTGGGAAAATCGTTTTTTTACAAAACTGGATTTAAAAAATGGGTACTTCCATGTGTTTGTAAACAAATATTCGGTAAAGTACACATCTTTTACAACGCCATTAGGGTAATTTGAATTTTTGCGTATACCAATGGTGTTGAAAACAGCGAACCAGGTATTTCAAAGATTTGTGAATGATATATTTTCTGATTTGATTCGAGAAAATAAGGTAATAATATATATGATTGATATCTTAGTTGCAATTCAGAACATCGAAGATTATTGGATTATTGGAGAATAAATTAGAACTAAAAATGGATAAATGCAAGTTTCTACAAGACAGGGTAAAATATTTAGGTTTCTTGATTTCAAATGAGGGAATGAAAGCTGACGAAAAAGGATTAGAGGCAATAAAAACTTTTCCCATTCCAAATAAAGTGCAAGATGTGCAAAGATTCTTAGGTCTTTGTTCTTATTTTCGCCGATTTGTTAAGGATTTTTCAATATTCGCAAAGCCGTTATATGACTTACTGAGAAAAGAGGACGTTTGAATTTGGAAAAGAAGAGTTAGATTGTTTCACACTTTTCAAAGATAAAATAGTCGCAGCGCCAGTGCTGGCCTTATACGATCATAGGGATGAAGTAGAGCTTCATTGAGATGCAAGTGCTTTAGGGTTTGGAGCTGTATTGCTTCAGAGAAAAGAAGATAAAAAGTTGCATTCAATATTTTATTTTTCGAAGAGGTCCACACCAACGGAAGCTAAATAGCACAGCTTTGAGTTAAAGACATTAGCCATTATTTATGCAATTAGGATATATAGGATATATTTGCAGGGTAAACCATTTAGAATTGTTATGGATTGCAATTCATTAACACATTAACACTGAATGAGATAGATTTAAATCCAAGAATTGCAAGGTGGGCTTTAGAGCTACAAGAATTTGATTATGAGTTAAAGTACAGAGCAGGAAAACAAATGCAGCACGTGGATGCACTTAGCAGATGTAATGTAATGATAATAGAAGCGAATACATTTAAAAATAATTTAATCAATTACCAGGCAAGGGATATAAAACTACAAGAAATTAGGGAGATTTTAGAGAGTAGAAAGCATAAATGGTTTGAAATAAGAAATGGGGTTAAATATAGAAAGACTAATAACAACAAATTACTGTTTTATGTGCCAAATAGAATGGAGCAACATGTGATGTACAAGTATCATGACGAATTAGGTCACATTGGAAGAGATAAAATGTTAGATGCATATAGTAAAAATTATTGGTTTCCGAACATGAAGAAGAAGGTTTGCAGTCATATCCAAAATTGCTTGAAATGTATAGCGTTCTCTAATAATAAGTTCGTATTTAGGTAAACATTGTATTATTTAAGTAACCACCCTATTATTTAAGTAACCGTTAGATTAGGAGAAACGATAAGACCCACGAAGGGCAACCATACATAGCTTAGACCTAGGCCCGCCAGGCCTCATGGATAGGAACACAGGCTCGCACACACACATCGCCAAACCCAGCACACCTGCAAGAACCACAACAGCGACAGAAAACCCGCATAGCAACAGGGACAGCCGCATCATAACAAAGCCATAACAACGGCAGAAATGCCCGCCTAGCAATAACGGTAAACATCGCCCGCATGATAACAAAGGCCCGCATCGTAGAAAAGCCCGCATAGCAACAGGAGCTTCGGCAGAGCCCAACACATCGGCAGAGCCACCGCCAGAGCCCAACAGGCAGTTTTTCCAATTCCCGATCGGGAGTCGTTTTACAATAGTGGAGCAGAGCAGACAAGGAGTCGGTCTACAACCACGGAGCAGAGCATCCGTGTGAATTGGACAGCAGAGCAGTATAGTCGTGAGGACCACCACGCGGTGTTGCATCATGGACACGTGGGTGGCCACCACCATGGATAGGCTGGCCCCCACACAGGAGGGGTAATTGGGTGAGCTGGGCCTCGGGCCAACCCCACATGGGGATTACCGGAGTGTGTGCGACTTAGGGACGAGATTAGGATTTGGCTAGGTTTACCCATATTAATAAATGTTAAACTTAGGAGATATGGCGAAAACTATGGTGCATTTTTTAAATTTCTCCGTTCCCCTCCTCCCTTTGACTCCACCTCGGCATCGTGGCAAGGGCGCGCGCGGCACCCGGATGACGGGATCGCAAGCGCCAAGGCAACGTGTTTCGCCTCCCTCCTCTCTTGACCAGGAGACGGTGCCCGGCCGACGGGGTCGTTTTCCGCTCGGGAATCCATCTCCGGACTCAAGGGGCGGTGCACGGACGACGTGGCCGCTCCCAATTCGGTTGCTCATCTCGCCTGGTTGGGGAAAAGCGCTGTCCGGCTGACGGAGAGAGTTCCCGGCTAGGTCCGGTGTCGGCTGACCAGGCCGGAGCCCTCCTCATGGCCGGGGGGTCGGCGGGGCCAACTCCCTCGTGACCAGCGATCTCGGCCAGGTGTCGGCGCCCGGACGACGGGGCTGATCCTGCACCGGCCTGCCTGTCCCCGCAAAATAAATATTTTCTGTGGAGGATCCTGGCGTGACTGAAGTTTATATCCTGTGAGAAGTAGTTCTGAGGCTGGGGTGAAGCTCAGTCAAGCCAAGATCTCTTTACAGAAAATTTATAAAGATAGGACAATGGGTCTTCGATGAACGGTGGTCTGACGTGAGATGGAGGGTGTCAGCCACCGGGTTACCAAGTAGGAAACAGGTTTATTTTGGTATTGGCAAAAATAGAGAAGGGTCTCCGCATTAGTGCGTACTGGGTCTGACTCAGGAGCACTCGGCGCGAGGAGACCGAGAGGGTTTTATAATTGGGGACGTTCCTCCAAATTAGAGGCTATGTATCCGCCAGGTGGGATCGCAACCGGCGCTCGTCACCACGGATCACATGTTCCGCCATTAACACTCGTGGTCGGCTCTAGCTATGCGGCCGGCTGAGCCTGGCCTCGGACAAATATCGGGATGTAAAAATATATTTATAGATAGTGGGTGAGTGTAGAATAGATTTAATTAAAACTTCATTTCGTCATTTTGAAATTTTATTCAATAAAATTTTCCTCAGCGTAGTTTAAAACTACTAGTTTTTACTCAATATAAGTTTTTTTCAGTGAAATGGTTTATCAGTGTAAGTCTATTCAATGTAAATTTTTCTCAGTGAAACTTTTCCTCAGTGAAATTCCTATTCAATGCAATTTTACACAGCGACATTTCTTGGGTTAGCGTTTGAGGTTATGTTTGGAGTCGCGTTCTAGTTCAGGTCTGGCAAAATTTAAGGTTAAATCTACCCTATAACAATACCGCACCGAGGCCCGCCGAGATTTGATCTGCACTTGGCCATCTCGGCCACGCACTCGCTGGCCACTCGTTGCGGTTTCACTTTTAACACTCACCCGTCTCACTTCGCACACACACACCCACACAGGCACGCGCCTGGTCAGCCGTTCTGTAACTCACTGTGGCAAGACGTGTTTTTCCTCGCTCCGAAAGACAGTACAAGTGCCCGAGTCTGAAAAGTGTAAACATTATAGTGTGAGACTCCCTGGGACAAGTACATAACAGGATAGGCTCCGGCAGGTTATCCACCCGCCCAGATTCTTGGCATAGGACTCTAGGGTAAGGGGGGATCCTCTCTCTCGCATCCAGTGAGCGTCTCTCTTCTCCTCTGGAGTGCCTCCCGCTCTCATAGTTTCCACAAGCCATAAGCCACATCTTTTCCGCGCGTTTTTTCTTCTCCGGCACAACACAAACAACTGATCATCAACAGCTGATCGCAGTGTTTTGCAACGCAGGAGCAGGGAGCTTTTGAAGCCGTGTAGTGTTGGACAACACGCGTAGTCAAGTTCCCCACCCAAGACCACTTTCAAGTTCAAACCCAAATCTAAATTTTAAATAAAGCCGCGACTCAAATTTTTTAAATCTACATTTTAAAATTAGGCCGTGGTCTTTTTCCTACAAGTAGGCCATCTTACACGGCCCCAGCATATCCCACAGCTGGCTCCAGCGGGGCATAGCGCAGAAGGCCGAGGATCTGGCCATCTCCCAACCTCTCCGCCCCTCCGCGGCGCCATTCAAAGTGGGGCTCTGGGGACCGAGAAGGAGCGGTATAACTCCCATCAGGCATCCGGTGCACCGAAAGACCCCACAGAGGAGCTGGTGTGATGAGCCGAGAAAAGCTGCCTGCGTGCCGGGACGACCAGACCCAGGCACTAGCAGTAGCTAGAGCCGAGGAAGAATTGCTAAGGAGCTTCCAGCGAATCAAGCAGAAGGTCCAACGCTCACCTCCTGCGAACATGGCCGATTCGCACCCTGTGTCTACACACCCAAAAGTGCATGGGCCGATCTTTGTTTTCGGCGACACCGAGAAGAAGCTGAGACGCTGTGAGCCCTGACAAGAACCAGTCAGGAGCTCACAAGAGGCAAAGGGTTTATGCAAGCGCACCAGCCCTAGTTGGAAAACTTGGAAAGATGCTCGACGAGATCATCGCCAAGTTTACCGACACAAGGACCAAAAATAAAAAGGTAGTGCGACACGTCACACAGGGGACGATTGACTCCATGCTGGCGATGAAGAAGCTGCAGATCGCCATCTGTGCCGCGCTGGCCGAGGGCAACTCCAAGGGCTCTACTGCAAGCGAAAACCAACAGACCACCCCCACGCTGACAGGCACGATCCCCAACGCGGAGCGCACGGTCGGGACGGGAAATGCGCCATGGCAGCAGGTTAAGCCAAACCCCAGCCCAAGAAGCCCCAACCCAGAGCGGAGAGTAGTGAGCTTAAGGTGAACCGCGCACCTCACGCAACGGTGCCCAGGAAGCAGACGCCATACTAATCAAATGCAGCGAAGGCACTTACGCGGATATGCTGAAGCTGATGAAAACCGAGCCCTCCCTCCAGGGACTCAAGGACACAGTCCAAGGCCTGCGAAGGACAGCCAATGGTGGACTCCTCCTAAGGATGTAAAAGCCTCAGGACTCATCCACTCAGGACAGCCCTAAAGAAGGCCATCTCCGACAAAGCCGAGGTGGCGGTTATGCAGGAAATTGTCCAAGTGGAGATCCGCTACCATGTACGAGATGACCAGCGGGGAAGAGGTCACCCTGGCCCTATTCGCGGGAGAGGATTGTGACATCCCTGGGGATGCAGCACCCAAAATGGGAAAAGCGTTCGGCGGGACGCAAATAGCTACGGTCAATCTCAGACCCGATCATGCGCGGTGGCTGCTCGAGAAGGGTAAAATTCGGATCGGATGGGCCATCATTCGTATCAGACATAGGATGGAGCTGATGAAGTGATTTAAATGCATGGGCTTTGGACATACTTCCATTAGATGTCGAGCCTCTGCCCCAGTAGCCAAGGCCACCCTAGACGTGAAGAATGCTTTCAACTCAGCAAATTGGAGCATAGTCCTGCAGGCACTCCAGCGAGAAGGCATACCTGGATACCTCACCCTCTTGATAGCGGACTACTTCAAGGACCGCTTCCTGATGTACACCTCACACGAGGGCAGCCAGGTACATAACATTACAGGAGGTGTACCCCAGGGCTCTGTTCTGGGGCCAATCCTGTGGAACGTCATGTATGTATGACTCTTGCTACCTGATGGCTGCACCGTAGTGGGGTTTGCACATGACTTAGCGCTAGTCACGGTGGAGAAGCAACTTGCCGACGTATCTGCTAAATGCAGCCTCGCAATTTACTTGCTGATGTCTTGGCTGGCCGATAACGGGCTCTCGCTCGCCGAACATAAAACGGAAGCAGTGCTCATAAGCAGCAGAAAAGCCGTAGAAAAACTAGCCTTCCGGGTCGGGTCGACAAGCATAGAATCGAGTCCGGCGATTAAATATCTCGGAGTGCTGATAGACCATATGCCATAGGTTCAGACACCACTTGGAATACGTGGCGGCCAAGGCATCCAAGGTTACAGCTGCCATCTTAAGGATGATGGCCAACACACATAGTCCCAAGCAGCACAGCAGGCGTTTGATAGCTTCACTGGTGACCTCGACCATCCTGTATGCAGCGCCGATTCGGGCCGAAGCCATGAAGACTGCCAGCTACAGCCGACAGTGCAAGTTCGTTTTACAGACGATGCGCGCTGCGCATCTCCAGCTGTTTCTGCACTGTGTCAGAAGAAGCTGCATTGGTGATATCGGGAACAATCCCAATCGACCTACTGGCAGATGAGCGCAGGACAGGGAGATCGGACAATAGAACCCAGCGGAGCAGCACCATTTCTCTATGGCAGGAGAGATGGGACAACTCGAGATCAGGACGATGGACCCACAGGCTCATCCCCCACCTGGTTCCCTGGATGAAGAGACGACACGGACAGATGGACTTTTAAACCACGCAGATATTCACCGGCCATGGATGCTTCAAGGCGTACCTACACAGGTTAAACACGAAGACGACCCATACTGCAATTACTGCGGCAACCCATTCATCGAGGAGGCGAAGCACCCCTTTTTCGTGTGCCATCTATTTGCGGCAGAACGAGATGCGCTGGAAGCAGGCACTAACAGCCGACTCACACCGGACAACCTAATCCGATGTATACTGGAGGACACATCCAAATGGGAGGCGGTTGCTAAAATGGCAGCATACGTGAGGCACAAGCTGAGTCGCATAGAGCAGACAGGACGCAATGAAGGCGTCCGATGAGCGGCAACATGACCGCCAGCCCCCGTGAAGTATAGCTTTGCGGCAGTCCCGCGGGAGCGGACTTTTTCCTATTGCTGTTCTCACTCTATCCCTATCCTATTTTATGTAATATATTTATTTAACTAACAGTCTTTTAAATAAAAAAAACAAAAAAACTCACGCGCCTGGTCTGCTGGGTGCTTCGCCGCTGGTCCTGGGCCGGCACACTCCCTCGCTGTCTCCTGGTCTTCTCCTTGTGCTTCAGCCGCTACTCGACGGCTAGGTTTCCCTGGTACTTCCTTCGGGTTGGTTATCACTCGCGCCTTGTTGGTTTTGGTGGAGGAGTGTGTGACGATCCGTCGTTGGTCGGGCGGCTCAGGGATGGCCAGGATCTGTCGCAGGTATTTATTTGTGTCAGCTGTAGCTGCTAGAAGAGATTCCCGACCCGGTCCCAGAGTATAAGTCAAGGGAATTACTTAGCAATTAGTTAAAGAGTACGTTTATTCAGGTTTGGCTGGTGGAAACTGGATAGCGTGCCCGTTCGTTCGGCTCCTTCCGTCAGGATCTGCGTGCTCGGTTCCCGGTCCGGTGTCCTGGATGATGCGTGTCGCCTCTCGAGGTAACGAAGCTGGTTGTCCGCCGGGTGCCCCAAATCGAGCCGATCGCTGTCTGCGGCTGGAACGATAAGAAGCTATCTCGGAACCTTTCGGTCGACCGCGAGAGCGACGGGAAATATCTCGGAAGCCTTTCAGTCGACCGCGAGAGGAGAGGGAATATTTAGCTCGGGAACTTTTCAGTCAGCCACGAGGCGAGAGAACAATATCTAGCTCGGGAACCTTTCAGTCGACCGCGAGAGTGAGAGGGAATATTTAGCTCGGGAACTTTTCGGTCGACCACGAGAGCGAGAGAACAGTATTTAACCCGGGAACCTTTCGGTCGACCTCGAGAGCGAGAGAACAAGATTTAACTCGGGAACCTTTTGGTCGACCGCGAGAGAACAAGATTTAACTCGGGAGAGCTAACTACATTGTATTAGCCAACCAGATCAAAAGATCCGGTTTAGCCGAAAAAAGTGACTTTGCTGCTGACTACTTGGGAGGCTTACCTCACCCGATCGCTGTCGCTGCTAAGTGACAATGCAAGGGATGTGACTCGCCTTATATAGGGATCTGGCAGGTTTTAGTGTGCCTGTCCGCATATCTGGCGTTAGCCGCTTTCGCTACTGTCCCTAACGCCTTCTCCCTGCAGTGTGCCCGTTCGTGCGCGCGCTTGGGCGTGCGCGCTCCATTCGTTTGAATTCAAACTTATGGCATTTGTTCTTTCTGCGCTTGTTTTCTCTGCTTTTGTTTTCCCTGCTTTGTTTTCTCTACTTCTTCTTGATATTTTGTTATGTGCGCGGTCACGCGTCACAAGTGGTGCTCGCCATCTCCCAAAAATCGCCCGATCTACTTCGCTTCTCTTGCACAACTCCCCGCAACTTCGCCATGCGAAGTTTCTCGTGGCTCCGTTTGGAAACTTCTCGAAATTTCTCGCATCGCATCCTCTCGCTCCTTCCTTAAGGCGCGTGCCAATTTTCGGGGGTTGATTTCATGGCGTGATCGTGTCCTCTCGCGCTCTCTCTCTCTTTTGTATGCCCCTTTTGGTTATGTGATCGCTGCTCGTAGTGTCCGTGTGCGTTGAGCTTTTAGCTAGCGATGATAGTTCGCGGCGGCTGAAAGTAATATGGCTTTCCGAGCCTTAAATCTATTTATTTACTAGCTAACCTTAATATCTAGGGGATAGGCTGTAATCATTATTTACATTATTTACATTATTTACATTATTATTTACATTATTATTCTTATTATTTATTTATATAAAGGCTTCATCAGGTGTGAAAGCCCCGGAATAAATTGACGAAAATATGACGCTAACCCCATGAACTGTCTTTAAGTAGCAACTGACTTCAGTGGAGGCAACGCCACTAGCGATTCTATTTTGTTTAAGTTTGGACGGATCTCCCCAGCTTTTATCTCATAACCAAGGGAGCGAACAGTAGATCTTAAGAAAATACACTTTGAAATGGTAAATGCAAATCTTGCCTTCAAGAAAACGCCTAATATAAGATGCAACCGCTCATATGCTTATTCCTTCGTTTCTGCCACAATTAATCCTGGCTCTTCATCAGATATCAACGGTAATGGAAACTTATCAGCTACTGTAATTTTATTTAAATCTCTACGAGTCTTGTTGAACCGTTTTTCTTCTTTACTAATAATGCAGGACTAGCAAATGGTAAACTAGAAGGTCCGATAACTTTAGATTCGATTAATTTATTAAATTTTAGCGAGTACTAACTCGCATTCGCTTGGACAAAATTTGTCTTAGTCGATTTAATCAAAGGAATATGGCCCCTCCCCCAGTACTCACACGCGCTTGCGGAGTGCCTTTGATAAAAGATTTTGAGTGCTGCTTTAGTAGTGATATTAAAATTTCTTTTTCATTTCCGACCATTTCAGTTTGAATGTTATCAAAATTACTGGGTTCAACGGTTTCACAAACGTTAAGAACTTTAGTTTGAAAAATCTACCGTAAGATACTTCCAGTTAAAGCCCTTGAGCCAATATTCCTCTGCCAATCACAATATTACTTTTCATACATTCGTGTGCATCTTATAATAGAAAACAACCTAAGAATTACCATCAATCATGACTTTTGATTCGACGTGTTCGGTACTGTAATTATTGACATTACCTATTCTGTTTAAAGATATAACGCTATAAATCTTCTTACCAACAAAACTTATTAGAAACGTTTTCTTTAATAAATGAGCACTCTGCTCCGAAATCAAATGTAATTTTAAATCTCTCACCATTAACGAGCATACTCGATTGAGGCTCCAATATAGCGCACAGCTCCACTCTGTTTTCGATCTTACTCCCAATCCGTTTATCTACATTTCTTTTTTTAGAATTAGTGGCACTGTTACGTTTGACGAGGCTGTTTTTAAAGCCATTCGAACGGCGGATGCCATTCGAATGGCGGATGCCATTCCTTTCGTCGAAACCTAGAATCCCATTCCACATCTACAGTCTTCCTTTTCATGTCGTAGCTTACTATAACATTTGAGTTCCTCAGTTTTAGCACGCTCTAATTCCCAGTTTAATATAATTGGACGCTCTTTTAGCGCAGTGAATACTTGCAGCTCCGCTTGCAGTTCACGTCGATTTTTTACATGCATTGTGTCAAAATAAGCCATGTGCCCTAGAACCAGCGCAATGAAAATTTGTCCAGAATTCAATTTCGTGCATAGTGACGTCACGCCGCGAATCGCAAAAACAAGCATGCTTTCACCGTTGGACGACCATTAAGAAGATTTAACATAGCAGCGGCTGGCGTCTCCAATGTTTCGTGTCAATGCTCAAACAATTGCCGGAACTGCTGCCAAGTTATTACTGGGTGATGACCACCAAGACACTGCACCTTCCAAAGCTGTACACAACGCTAATAGAAGAGCGCTGTTACTTAATAGTTTGAACCGTAGCGTACCACTGTGTGGCATCCACCCCAGTAATGTCCGAATTATATTTCGGGAAGCAAATCTCGCTATTCTGTTGTAACTCGCTCGCCGGCATCTGTAGCTTCTTAACCAGTACCGAAAAATGTCGATATTGTTGCTCCAACAACGCGAAGGCATTCATTTAAAAAGTTTGGTTAGGGTCGAATCCCACTTCTGATGTCGGCGAATTCTCGTCATCTCCGTCGTCAATGTTGGTCTCTTGTTGACTCGTCTTCTGGTGTTCCGCACTCAGTTCTGGCGAATGCAGCGAGTCTTTGTTACCCATGTTGCTTATTTTATAATCTTTTATACACACACGACCTCCTCACGCTACGCCAAAACTCAGAAGAAAGACAATGAGAGACCAGATTACATTACTTCCTCTCCAACAAGTAAAAAACAACTCAGTTTTTCGGGCACATAACTTTAAAAATCTAAAAAGGGAAAATTCTGGTGCCGGATTCAATGCTGTAACATACTTCGGAAATAACCCTAAGCTTTCCTACAAACAAACCATGCTTACCAGTGTTATCTATTTTGCTGGCTTATAGCTAAATCTTACTTAGTAAAAAATAGAATGGATTGGTCATGTTTTGATCGAAGACAAAGTGCGTATAAAACTAAACGATAAATTTCATGATATTGAATCGCAAAATGGTCATAGCTGTAAAGAGAGAGGATTACTCTTAACAATAATAACAGTTAATATTCGCAATGATTCGTTAGTCAACTGTTATTGACAGTGTCATTTATTTTCTCGTTTTTATACTATTTGGGGTTACTGAATCCTCCGATACTGAAATTGTTAAACACCTGATTCAGTCAATTATTTTATACTTATTTATAAGGTTTTAATATTGACTTCGGCATTATTCGCTTAATTAATATATTATTTAAGAAATGTTCCACTTAATGTTTTAACAATACAATACACAATACAAGCAGCCATTTTGACTTTCTACTATTCTTTATATTCATATGTATATATTGTCCAAAGTCAGCGCTTTCCACGTCAACGTGGATTAAGCTGTAAATAAATGTAATGTTAGGTTAGACAAATATGGTGATAAATTATCACTGATAATTAATAGGAGTCTACGAGAACACGAGGGTAATCTCTGGTTTGCATTAGAGTTTAAACGGCGTAAAACTAAACGTAAAATGTTGTTTTCAACCGACCAGCAGAAAAACGACTCTATGTGTATAAAGTGGACCCCATACTAAGGGCTACAAACTCAAGAGGCATACCTGGATACCTCACCCTCTTGATAGCGGACTACTTCAAGGACCGCTTCCTGATGTACACCTCACACGAGGGCAGCCAGGTACATAACATTACAGGAGGTGTACCCCAGGGCTCTGTTCTGGGGCCAATCCTGGGGAACGTCATGTATGTATGACTCTTGCTACCTGATGGCTGCACCGTAGTGGGGTTTGCAGATGACTTAGCGCTAGTCACGGTGGAGAAGCACCTTGCCGACGTATCTGCTAAATGCAGCCTCGCAATTGACTTGCTGATGTCTTGGCTGGCCGATAACGGGCTCTCGCTCGCCGAACATAAAACGGAAGCAGTGCTCATAAGCAGCAGAAAAGCCGTAGAAAAACTAGCCTTCCGGGTCGGGTCGACAAGCATAGAATCGAGTCCGGCGATTAAATATCTCGGAGTGCTGATAGACCATATGCCATAGGTTCAGAAACCACTTGGAATACGTGGCGGCCAAGGCATCCAAGGTTACAGCTGCCATCTTAAGGATGATGGCCAACACACATAGTCCCAAGCAGCACAGCAGGCGTTTGATAGCTTCACTGGTGACCTCGACCATCCTGTATGCAGCGCCGATTCGGGCCGAAGCCATGAAGACTGCCAGCTACAGCCGACAGTGCAAGTTCGTTTTACAGACGATGCGCGCTGCGCATCTCCAGCTGTTTCTGCACTGTGTCAGAAGAAGCTGCATTGGTGATATCGGGAACAATCCCAATCGACCTACTGGCAGATGAGCGCAGGACAGGGAGATCGGGCAATAGAACCCAGCGGAGCAGCACCATTTCTCTATGGCAGGAGAGATGGGACAACTCGAGATCAGGACGATGGACCCACAGGCTCATCCCCCACCTGGTTCCCTGGATGAAGAGACGACACGGACAGATGGACTTTTAAGCCACGCAGATATTCACCGGCCATGGATGCTTCAAGGCGTACCTACACAGGTTAAACACGAAGACGACCCATACTGCAATTACTGCGGCAACCCATTCATCGAGGAGGCGAAGCACCCCTTTTCGTGTGCCATCTATTTGCGGCAGAACGAGATGCGCTGGAAGCAGGCACTAACAGCCGACTCACACCGGACAACCTAATCCGATGTATACTGGAGGACACATCCAAATGGGAGGCGGTTGCTAAAATGGCAGCATACGTGAGACACAAGCTGAGTCGCATAGAGCAGACAGGACGCAATGAAGGCGTCCGATGAGCGGCAACATGACCGCCAGCCCCCGTGAAGTATAGCTTTGCGGCAGTCCCGCGGGAGCGGACTTTTTCCTATTGCTGTTCTCACTCTATCCCTATCCTATTTTATGTAATATATTTATTTAACTAACAGTCTTTTAAATAAAAAAAACAAAAAAACTCACGCGCCTGGTCTGCTGGGTGCTTCGCCGCTGGTCCTGGGCCGGCACACTCCCTCGCTGTCTCCTGGTCTTCTCCTTGTGCTTCAGCCGCTACTCGACGGCTAGGTTTCCCTGGTACTTCCTTCGGGTTGGTTATCACTCGCGCCTTGTTGGTTTTGGTGGAGGAGTGTGTGACGATCCGTCGTTGGTCGGGCGGCTCAGGGATGGCCAGGATCTGTCGCAGGTATTTATTTGTGTCAGCTGTAGCTGCTAGAAGAGATTCCCGACCCGGTCCCAGAGTATAAGTCAAGGGAATTACTTAGCAATTAGTTAAAGAGTACGTTTATTCAGGTTTGGCTGGTGGAAACTGGATAGCGTGCCCGTTCGTTCGGCTCCTTCCGTCAGGATCTGCGTGCTCGGTTCCCGGTCCGGTGTCCTGGATGATGCGTGTCGCCTCTCGAGGTAACGAAGCTGGTTGTCCGCCGGGTGCCCCAAATCGAGCCGATCGCTGTCTGCGGCTGGAACGATAAGAAGCTATCTCGGAACCTTTCGGTCGACCGCGAGAGCGACGGGAAATATCTCGGAAGCCTTTCAGTCGACCGCGAGAGTGAGAGGGAATATTTAGCTCGGGAACTTTTCAGTCAGCCACGAGGCGAGAGAACAATATCTAGCTCGGGAACCTTTCAGTCGACCGCGAGAGTGAGAGGGAATATTTAGCTCGGGAACTTTTCGGTCGACCACGAGAGCGAGAGAACCCGGGAACCTTTCGGTCGACCTCGAGAGCGAGAGAACAAGATTTAACTCGGGAACCTTTCGGTCGACCGCGAGAGCGAGAGTACAAGATTTAACTCGGGAGAGCTAACTACATTGTATTAGCCAACCGGATCAAAAGATCCGGTTTAGCCGAAAAAAGTGACTTTGCTGCTGACTACTTGGGAGGCTTACCTCACCCGATCGCTGTCGCTGCTAAGTGACAATGCAAGGGATGTGACTCGCCTTATATAGGGATCTGGCAGGTTTTAGTGTGCCTGTCCGCATATCTGGCGTTAGCCGCTTTCGCTACTGTCCCTAACGCCTTCTCCCTGCAGTGTGCCCGTTCGTGCGCGCGCTTGGGCGTGCGCGCTCCATTCGTTTGAATTCAAACTTATGGCATTTGTTCTTTCTGCGCTTGTTTTCTCTGCTTTTGTTTTCCCTGCTTTGTTTTCTCTACTTCTTCTTGATATTTTGTTATGTGCGCGGTCACGCGTCACAAGTGGTGCTCGCCATCTCCCAAAAATCGCCCGATCTACTTCGCTTCTCTTGCACAACTCCCCGCAACTTCGCCATGCGAAGTTTCTCGTGGCTCCGTTTGGAAACTTCTCGAAATTTCTCGCATCGCATCCTCTCGCTCCTTCCTTAAGGCGCGTGCCAATTTTCGGGGGTTGATTTCATGGCGTGATCGTGTCCTCTCGCGCTCTCTCTCTCTTTTGAATGCCCCTTTTCGTTATGTGATCGCTGCTCGTAGTGTCCGTGTGCGTTGAGCTTTTAGCTAGCGATGATAGTTCGCGGCGGCTGAAAGTAATATGGCTTTCCGAGCCTTAAATCTATTTATTTACTAGCTAACCTTAATATCTAGGGGATAGGCTGTAATCATTATTTACATTATTTACATTATTTACATTATTATTTACATTATTATTCTTATTATTTATTTATATAAAGGCTTCATCAGGTGTGAAAGCCCCGGAATAAATTGACGAAAATATGACGCTAACCCCATGAACTGTCTTTAAGTAGCAACTGACTTCAGTGGAGGCAACGCCACTAGCGATTCTATTTTGTTTAAGTTTGGACGGATCTCCCCAGCTTTTATCTCATAACCAAGGGAGCGAACAGTAGATCTTAAGAAAATACACTTTGAAATGTTAAATGCAAATCTTGCCTTCAAGAAAACGCCTAATATAAGATGCAACCGCTCATATGCTTATTCCTTCGTTTCTGCCACAATTAATCCTGGCTCTTCATCAGATATCAACGGTAATGGAAACTTATCAGCTACTGTAATTTTATTTAAATCTCTACGAGTCTTGTTGAACCGTTTTTCTTCTTTACTAATAATGCAGGACTAGCAAATGGTAAACTAGAAGGTCCGATAACTTTAGATTCGATTAATTTATTAAATTTTAGCGAGTACTAACTCGCATTCGCTTGGACAAAATTTGTCTTAGTCGATTTAATCAAAGGAATATGGCCCCTCCCCCAGTACTCACACGCGCTTGCGGAGTGCCTTTGATAAAAGATTTTGAGTGCTGCTTTAGTAGTGATATTAAAATTTCTTTTTCATTTCCGACCATTTCAGTTTGAATGTTATCAAAATTACTGGGTTCAACGGTTTCACAAACGTTAAGAACTTTAGTTTGAAAAATCTACCGTAAGATACTTCCAGTTAAAGCCCTTGAGCCAATATTCCTCTGCCAATCACAATATTACTTTTCATACATTCGTGTGCATCTTATAATAGAAAACAACCTAAGAATTACCATCAATCATGACTTTTGATTCGACGTGTTCGGTACTGTAATTATTGACATTACCTATTCTGTTTAAAGATATAACGCTATAAATCTTCTTACCAACAAAACTTATTAGAAACGTTTTCTTTAATAAATGAGCACTCTGCTCCGAAATCAAATGTAATTTTAAATCTCTCACCATTAACGAGCATACTCGATTGAGGCTCCAATATAGCGCACAGCTCCACTCTGTTTTCGATCTTACTCCCAATCCGTTTATCTACATTTTTTTTTTAGAATTAGTAGCACTGTTACGTTTGACGAGGCTGTTTTTAAAGCCATTCGAACGGCGGATGCCATTCGAATGGCGGATGCCATTCCTTTCGTCGAAACCTAGAATCCCATTCCACATCTACAGTCTTCCTTTTCATGTCGTAGCTTACTATAACATTTGAGTTCCTCAGTTTTAGCACGCTCTAATTCCCAGTTTAATATAATTGGACGCTCTTTTAGCGCAGTGAATACTTGCAGCTCCGCTTGCAGTTCACGTCGATTTTTTACATGCATTGTGTCAAAATAAGCCATGTGCCCTAGAACCAGCGCAATGAAAATTTGTCCAGAATTCAATTTCGTGCATAGTGACGTCACGCCGCGAATCGCAAAAACAAGCATGCTTTCACCGTTGGACGACCATTAAGAAGATTTAACATAGCAGCGGCTGGCGTCTCCAATGTTTCGTGTCAATGCTCAAACAATTGCCGGAACTGCTGCCAAGTTATTACTGGGTGATGACCACCAAGACACTGCACCTTCCAAAGCTGTACACAACGCTAATAGAAGAGCGCTGTTACTTAATAGTTTGAACCGTAGCGTACCACTGTGTGGCATCCACCCCAGTAATGTCCGAATTATATTTCGGGAAGCAAATCTCGCTACTCTGTTGTAACTCGCTCGCCGGCATCTGTAGCTTCTTAACCAGTACCGAAAAATGTCGATATTGTTGCTCCAACAACGCGAAGGCATTCATTTAAAAAGTTTGGTTAGGGTCGAATCCCACTTCTGATGTCGGCGAATTCTCGTCATCTCCGTCGCCAATGTTGGTCTCTTGTTGACTCGTCTTCTGGTGTTCCGCACTCAGTTCTGGCGAATGCAGCGAGTCTTTGTTACCCATGTTGCTTATTTTATAATCTTTTATACACACACGACCTCCTCACGCTACGCCAAAACTCAGAAGAAAGACAATGAGAGACCAGATTACATTACTTCCTCTCCAACAAGTAAAAAACAACTCAGTTTTTCGGGCACATAACTTTAAAAATCTAAAAAGGGAAAATTCTGGTGCCGGATTCAATGCTGTAACATACTTCGGAAATAACCCTAAGCTTTCCTACAAACAAACCATGCTTACCAGTGTTATCTATTTTGCTGGCTTATAGCTAAATCTTACTTAGTAAAAAATAGAATGGATTGGTCATGTTTTGATCGAAGACAAAGTGCGTATAAAACTAAACGATAAATTTCATGATATTGAATCGCAAAATGGTCATAGCTGTAAAGAGAGAGGATTACTCTTAACAATAATAACAGTTAATATTCGCAATGATTCGTTAGTCAACTGTTATTGACAGTGTCATTTATTTTCTCGTTTTTATACTATTTGGGGTTACTGAATCCTCCGATACTGAAATTGTTAAACACCTGATTCAGTCAATTATTTTATACTTATTTATAAGGTTTTAATATTGACTTCGGCATTATTCGCTTAATTAATATATTATTTAAGAAATGTTCCACTTAATGTTTTAACAATACAATACACAATACAAGCAGCCATTTTGACTTTCTACTATTCTTTATATTCATATGTATATATTGTCCAAAGTCAGCGCTTTCCACGTCAACGTGGATTAAGCTGTAAATAAATGTAATGTTAGGTTAGACAAATATGGTGATAAATTATCACTGATAATTAATAGGAGTCTACGAGAACACGAGGGTAATCTCTGGTTTGCATTAGAGTTTAAACGGCGTAAAACTAAACGTAAAATGTAAAATGTGTATTAAGTGTACCCCATACTAAGGGCTACAAACTCAAGATCCATATTCTAAGATAGGACGAACTAAAAAAAATTTATAGAGATTATGTAACCGTTCACGCTAAAAAGGCGTTTATTTTCCAGAGGCAGTGTGATCCCGTACACTTTCTCTCTCTTCCGAACTTTCAGCCCATATGGCTTCTAGGCCGTTCTCCGGTTTAAGTCAAATGTGATTAGTTCTAATTAATTTCTCTACCAATAAACACCGACGCCTAAATAGTTTTACCCCTAAATAGTTTTCCGTATTTAATTTATCGAGTTTTCCGGGTTAAAACCACCCCACTCCATCATTTAGTCCTTTGATACCCAGCAGCTTCGGTGGCTTTAAGACAGCACAAGATAAGTAAATATTTCATTGTTGCTGCCGGCCATTTTAATAATTTGTCTAAATCCGAGTCCGATTGATCCGACAGTACGGCAGCTTCCGATTCCAAATCAGATTCAATTCAATTGTCGCATTTAATGTCGATGCGAATTCCAAAATCCAAAAGTGTGTGTTTAAATATATGCCATAAGCCGCAGTGAAACTTCCAATTTCGAATTTCTCTTCGTTCATTGTGCTCCGCTTGCATTTATTTCCACTTATACACCTATATAGTACATATGTCCAATACAGTCCATTCCACTACAATTGCCACCAGCAGTTTACACGAAATTCAATAAATATATAAAAACACAAATATACCGGCAAGGTATTGAAATTATTTACCCAACAAAAAAATCCAAATTGTAATTATCCTAAATTTCTTAAACAATAGTAATTTCAGAAAATAAATCTGAAATATTGTACAATTACGATCCACAGCTATTACAAATAAATATTTCCAAAAACCACGGCACAGAAACGCCGAGTTAATTTGTTAATTTGTTTATGCATTCCCCCTTGCTCTTTCCTGAGCTGAGCTACATCCCAATAAACTTAAACACATTGCAATTACATACATAAATAAATAATATTAATACAGACCAAATTTTCTAAAATTTTCTATTTTATTTACGAATTCGCCACTCACCAACGATGGTTTCCGCTCAGCATGGAAAACCAAATCAGAGCGTTTCGAATACAAACGAGCGCTGGTGAACAGTCAACTGAAAAAACTGTTTAACATGCATTGTACACGAATCTTCGGTAGCCTTGGAGGAGCTACAAAATACAATCCAAAATTGCCTCACGTCCCTTAATATGTCCGGTCTTCATTCTGATAATTGGGATTGTCTATTGGTTTACTTGTGTTCAATTATGGGAACAATCCTTACCGAATAAAACCAAAATTCCGACGTGGTTAGAACTTGATTCTTTCCTGACTGAGCGCCATAAAACTCTAGAAACCATTTATAGATATATATATATATGTATATTAATATATATATAGATTCAATCCGAGTCGAGTCAATATCGAGTACTGAAATCCTTCAGTACAAGGATAATTCCAATTTCCAAAGAATGCGATTTAAGTTTTTAAGACCATCCAGTGCGTATATATCCACGCTTCTTTCAGATAACGACAGAGGATCGTACTTTTTACGTCCATAAAAATCAGTTGTGCTTTAATTGCTTTGCCGTAATTGCACATCGCCCACAAGTGTTTCACGTGTCACGGTCGGCATCACACTTTGTTGCATCCAAGCAACTGCTCCTCCAGTGTTCCGAGTCCTCCTGATACTGCATGCCTACCCATGCCGAGTCTGCCTAGGGAACCATCCTCTTCTTCGGCCTAACACTGAAAAATGGCTCGAGAAGAAGAATTGCTTCAATTGCTTAGCTCACCACCATTTCAGGGATCTTGTCGTAGTGATGACCCATGCCAGTCGTGTGGTCAGGATCACCACACGTTTCTACATATCGACGAGCGCTCAGCGTATCCAACGCTTTCCCGAGCTATGTCTTTCTGATAATGTTTACGCCAAAAAGGGCGTTTACTTTCCAGGGGCAGTGTGATCGCGTACACTTTCTCTCCCTCTTCCTCCGGGCTGTCAGTCCATAGAGCCTTCAATCCGCTCTCCGAAGCTAGGTTTAAGTCGATTGCAACTATTTCTAGTTCTATTCCCTACAAATAAACACCGACGCACGTCACGCAATACCCTGAATTAGTATTCCGTGTTTTATTTATCGAGTTTTTAAGGTTAAATCCACCCCACTCCATTAAGTCAGATGCGTCATTTGTAAGTACGAAATTTGTTGTGTAATCTGGCTGTGAAGTTCTATGTTGAAGGCCAAATGCGTTTTGAGAGACTTGAAGGCTGAAAAGGCTTCATCGTCAAGATTAATTTGGACTTTTTTCGACATGTGTTTTGAAGTTTTGCTATTTTCTCCTTGAAATAATTTGGTAAAGGGTTTCGCGCTAGCCGCGGGGTTACGTACGAATTTCCTGTAGTAGCCTGTTAGGCCTAAAAATCCGCCCAATTCTTTTAAATTACTCATAGCTGGTTACTGGACAATTGCGTAAATTTATACAGGATCTGTTTTAATGGTATTATTGCAAATAACATATCCCAAAAACTCTGTCTCTTTATTGAAAAATTTTGACTTCTCTAAAGAAATTTTCATATTGGCTTCAAGAAGTTTTTTGATTATCTCCGTGGGGTCAATTATGTGCGGTTCGGCTGTTTCAAAAAAAAAAAATAAATAATATGTAGTCCACGTAAATAGGGCAGGTTTTCCGACGTTTTTTTCTAAGGATTTTATCGATAGCTCTTTGGAAAATTCTTGGATTTCCCGCCATCGATTGAAAAGACATTTTTATCAATATCCTCTTACTTCATGAGAATTTGGTGAAACCCGGATTCTAAGTCTATGGTTGAAAAGAAGGTGGCTTTACCGAGGTTCGATAATAATACGGACGGATCGGGCATTGGGTACCTATCTGGGATAGTGTTTTCGTTGAGTTTTTTAAAGTCAATAACCAAACGATTCTTGGGACTACCATCTGAGTTAACGCCTTTATTGGCAACTACCCACACAGGTGAATTGTTGGGGCTCCTATTCGGACAGATGTTATTATCCTTTAATAATCGGTCTATTTCCTGATTAACAAAGGTATTTATCGAAAGAGAGTATGGGTAATGTTTACTGTAAACAGCGTTTTCATTTGAAGTACGAATCCTAACCCTAATATTAAGTTGAATATCTTTGTGTTTTCCTAAATTTCTTAAACAATAGTAATTTCAGAAAATAAATCTGAAATATTGTACAATTACGATCCACAGCTATTACAAATAAATATTTCCAAAAACCACGGCACAGAAACGCCGAGTTAATTTGTTAATTTGTTTATGCATTCCCCCTTGCTCTTTCCTGAGCTGAGCTACATCCCAATAAACTTAAACACATTGCAATTACATACATAAATAAATAATATTAATACAGACCAAATTTTCTAAAATTTTCTATTTTATTTACGAATTCGCCACTCACCAACGATGGTTTCCGCTCAGCATGGAAAACCAAATCAGAGCGTTTCGAATACAAACGAGTGCTGGTGAACAGTCAACTGAAAAAACTGTTTAACATGCATTGTACACGAATCTTCGGTAGCCTTGGAGGAGCTACAAAATACAATCCAAAATTGCCTCACGTCCCTTAATATGTCCGGTCTTCATTCTGATAATTGGGATTGTCTATTGGTTTACTTGTGTTCAATTATGGGAACAATCCTTACCGAATAAAACCAAAATTCCGACGTGGTTAGAACTTGATTCTTTCCTGACTGAGCGCCATAAAACTCTAGAAACCATTTATAGATATATATATATATATATATATATATATATATATATATATGTATATTAATATATATATAGATTCAATCCGAGTCGAGTCAATATCGAGTACTGAAATCCTTCAGTACAAGGATAATTCCAATTTCCAAAGAATGCGATTTAAGTTTTTAAGACCATCCAGTGCGTATATATCCACGCTTCTTTCAGATAACGACAGAGGATCGTACTTTTTACGTCCATAAAAATCAGTTGTGCTTTAATTGCTTTGCCGTAATTGCACATCGCCCACAAGTGTTTCACGTGTCACGGTCGGCATCACACTTTGTTGCATCCAAGCAACTGCTCCTCCAGTGTTCCGAGTCCTCCTGATACTGCATGCCTACCCATGCCGAGTCTGCCTAGGGAACCATCCTCTTCTTCGGCCTAACACTGAAAAATGGCTCGAGAAGAAGAATTGCTTCAATTGCTTAGCTCACCACCATTTCAGGGATCTTGTCGTAGTGATGACCCATGCCAGTCGTGTGGTCAGGATCACCACACGTTTCTACATATCGACGAGCGCTCAGCGTATCCAACGCTTTCCCGAGCTATGTCTTTCTGATAATGTTTACGCCAAAAAGGGCGTTTACTTTCCAGGGGCAGTGTGATCGCGTACACTTTCTCTCCCTCTTCCTCCGGGCTGTCAGTCCATAGAGCCTTCAATCCGCTCTCCGAAGCTAGGTTTAAGTCGATTGCAACTATTTCTAGTTCTATTCCCTACAAATAAACACCGACGCACGTCACGCAATACCCTGAATTAGTATTCCGTGTTTTATTTATCGAGTTTTTAAGGTTAAATCCACCCCACTCCATCAAGTCAGATGCGTCATTTGTAAGTACGA
This sequence comes from Drosophila jambulina, assembly GCA_018152175.1. Lineage (NCBI taxonomy): Eukaryota > Metazoa > Arthropoda > Insecta > Diptera > Drosophilidae > Drosophila > Drosophila jambulina. The sequence continues at coordinate 937,492 of JAECXH010000002.1, read as the reverse complement.
AATTTGTTGTGTAATCTGGCTGTGAAGTTCTATGTTGAAGGCCAAATGCGTTTTGAGAGACTTGAAGGCTGAAAAGGCTTCATCGTCAAGATTAATTTGGACTTTTTTCGACATGTGTTTTGAAGTTTTGCTATTTTCTCCTTGAAATAATTTGGTAAAGGGTTTCGCGCTAGCCGCGGGGTTACGTACGAATTTCCTGTAGTAGCATGTTAGGCCTAAAAATCCGCCCAATTCTTTTAAATTACTCATAGCTGGTTACTGGACAATTGCGTAAATTTATACAGGATCTGTTTTAATGGTATTATTGCAAATAACATATCCCAAAAACTCTGTCTCTTTATTGAAAAATTTTGACTTCTCTAAAGAAATTTTCATATTGGCTTCAAGAAGTTTTTTGATTATCTCCGTGGGGTCAATTATGTGCGGTTCGGCTGTTTCAAAAAAAAAATAAATAATATGTAGTCCACGTAAATAGGGCAGGTTTTCCGACGTTTTTTTCTAAGGATTTTATCGATAGCTCTTTGGAAAATTCTTGGATTTCCCGCCATCGATTGAAAAGACATTTTTATCAATATCCTCTTACTTCATGAGAATTTGGTGAAACCCGGATTCTAAGTCTATGGTTGAAAAGTAGGTGGCTTTACCGAGGTTCGATAATAATACGGACGGATCGGGTATTGGGTACCTATCTGGGATAGTGTTTTCGTTGAGTTTTTTAAAGTCAATAACCAAACGATTCTTGGGACTACCATCTGAGTTAACGCCTTTATTGGCAACTACCCACACAGGTGAATTGTTGGGGCTCCTATTCGGACAGATGATATTATCCTTTAATAATCGGTCTATTTCCTGATTAACAAAGGTATTTATCGAAAGAGAGTATGGGTAATGTTTACTGTAAACAGCGTTTTCATTTGAAGTACGAATCCTAACCCTAATATTAAGTTGAATATCTTTGTGTTTTCCTAAATTTCTTAAACAATAGTAATTTCAGAAAATAAATCTGAAATATTGTACAATTACGATCCACAGCTATTACAAATAAATATTTCCAAAAACCACGGCACAGAAACGCCGAGTTAATTTGTTAATTTGTTTATGCATTCCCCCTTGCTCTTTCCTGAGCTGAGCTACATCCCAATAAACTTAAACACATTGCAATTACATACATAAATAAATAATATTAATACAGACCAAATTTTCTAAAATTTTCTATTTTATTTACGAATTCGCCACTCACCAACGATGGTTTCCGCTCAGCATGGAAAACCAAATCAGAGCGTTTCGAATACAAACGAGTGCTGGTGAACAGTCAACTGAAAAAACTGTTTAACATGCATTGTACACGAATCTTCGGTAGCCTTGGAGGAGCTACAAAATACAATCCAAAATTGCCTCACGTCCCTTAATATGTCCGGTCTTCATTCTGATAATTGGGATTGTCTATTGGTTTACTTGTGTTCAATTATGGGAAAAATTCCTTACCGAATAAAACCAAAATTCCGACGTGGTTAGAACTTGATTCTTTCCTGACTGAGCGCCATAAAACTCTAGAAACCATTTATAGATATATATATATATATATATATATATATATATGTATATTAATATATATATAGATTCAATCCGAGTCGAGTCAATATCGAGTACTGAAATCCTTCAGTACAAGGATAATTCCAATTTCCAAAGAATGCGATTTAAGTTTTTAAGACCATCCAGTGCGTATATATCCACGCTTCTTTCAGATAACGACAGAGGATCGTACTTTTTACGTCCATAAAAATCAGTTGTGCTTTAATTGCTTTGCCGTAATTGCACATCGCCCACAAGTGTTTCACGTGTCACGGTCGGCATCACACTTTGTTGCATCCAAGCAACTGCTCCTCCAGTGTTCCGAGTCCTCCTGATACTGCATGCCTACCCATGCCGAGTCTGCCTAGGGAACCATCCTCTTCTTCGGCCTAACACTGAAAAATGGCTCGAGAAGAAGAATTGCTTCAATTGCTTAGCTCACCACCATTTCAGGGATCTTGTCGTAGTGATGACCCATGCCAGTCGTGTGGTCAGGATCACCACACGTTTCTACATATCGACGAGCGCTCAGCGTATCCAACGCTTTCCCGAGCTATGTCTTTCTGATAATGTTTACGCCAAAAAGGGCGTTTACTTTCCAGGGGCAGTGTGATCGCGTACACTTTCTCTCCCTCTTCCTCCGGGCTGTCAGTCCATAGAGCCTTCAATCCGCTCTCCGAAGCTAGGTTTAAGTCGATTGCAACTATTTCTAGTTCTATTCCCTACAAATAAACACCGACGCACGTCACGCAATACCCTGAATTAGTATTCCGTGTTTTATTTATCGAGTTTTTAAGGTTAAATCCACCCCACTCCATCAAGTCAGATGCGTCATTTGTAAGTACGAAATTTGTTGTGTAATCTGGCTGTGAAGTTCTATGTTGAAGGCCAAATGCGTTTTGAGAGACTTGAAGGCTGAAAAGGCTTCATCGTCAAGATTAATTTGGACTTTTTTCGACATGTGTTTTGAAGTTTTGCTATTTTCTCCTTGAAATAATTTGGTAAAGGGTTTCGCGCTAGCCGCGGGGTTACGTACGAATTTCCTGTAGTAGCATGTTAGGCCTAAAAATCCGCCCAATTCTTTTAAATTACTCATAGCTGGTTACTGGACAATTGCGTAAATTTATACAGGATCTGTTTTAATGGTATTATTGCAAATAACATATCCCAAAAACTCTGTCTCTTTATTGAAAAATTTTGACTTCTCTAAAGAAATTTTCATATTGGCTTCAAGAAGTTTTTTGATTATCTCCGTGGGGTCAATTATGTGCGGTTCGGCTGTTTCAAAAAAAAAATAAATAATATGTAGTCCACGTAAATAGGGCAGGTTTTCGGACGTTTTTTTCTAAGGATTTTATCGATAGCTCTTTGGAAAATTCTTGGATTTCCCGCCATCGATTGAAAAGACATTTTTATCAATATCCTCTTACTTCATGAGAATTTGGTGAAACCCGGATTCTAAGTCTATGGTTGAAAAGTAGGTGGCTTTACCGAGGTTCGATAATAATACGGACGGATCGGGCATTGGGTACCTATCTGGGATAGTGTTTTCGTTGAGTTTTTTAAAGTCAATAACCAAACGATTCTTGGGACTACCATCTGAGTTAACGCCTTTATTGGCAACTACCCACACAGGTGAATTGTTGGGGCTCCTATTCGGACAGATGATATTATCCTTTAATAATCGGTCTATTTCCTGATTAACAAAGGTATTTATCGAAAGAGAGTATGGGTAATGTTTACTGTAAACAGCGTTTTCATTTGAAGTACGAATCTTAACCCTAATATTAAGTTGAATATCTTTGTGTTTTTCTTTAACTTCCTAAAAGATTAGCTTCTTTTCTTTGTGTATTCTTCAGTTGCGGAAGAATTATTGACCTTTAAATGTTTATTTGAACCAACAGATATCCGTATTTTTTTTCTCGGCTTATTAATTTTATACTTTTGGGAATAAATTTGGTCCGATTATTGTCGCTAGGAGTCGAGTCTATATACGAAATATGCATCTTTGTCAAGCTGCTTCTGGTTTGATCATCAGAGTCCAAATCAATTAAATAGCTACATTTTAATGCGCTTTGTCCTTCGCTAAAGCTATCGTAACTTAAATTCGCGTCATTAATTTTTTTCTTTTTACTTTTGTACGATAAAAATCTGTTTTTCAGGTCAATTACAGCATTAATTCCTTTTAAAAGATTATAACCAACCAATAAGTCTCCGTTCAGGTTTGGTATCTCGTAGATGATATTGGGGGTATTAAATAGTATCACTTTGTGATAGTTTGTAAATGTGCTAAAACCGTTTATAGTTTTAACTCTTTTTGGTAGTGCTAGTTCTTGGGGGTCGTTATAAATTCCTTTTCATATATAACATGCTTTGGCCCCGGTGTCATGCAATATTTTAAGTGACCCTTTCAGTTTGGAGTCCTCCCTGAAGAGGCAGTGTAATCCTATACCCCCTCGCTCTCTCTCACTCTTCCCTTGGACTTTCACATAAGGTACTTTTTAAAAACACTTTATCTAATGTACTCAGGGTCGTATTCTTCTAGACGTTGATTCACTACGATCAGTACATTCAAGTGGCCCGTATGACACCAAGCACGTGCTTGTTCGTGTTAGGTGTTAGTACGCGCGACAAATGAAAGTATAGAAAAAAGAATACGAGGAAATGACTACTGGCGTGCTGCCAGATTGTTTACTTGCATGCGTGTTAAGTGGGTTAGAATTAAAGTTTTTAGTTTGGGAAGGGTATCTACGGTTGATGTTATTATGTACAAATCATTATAATTTGCACATAAGACTCTAAAGGGTTCATGCAATTCAAAGGACGTTCTACAGTGGCGCAAAACTAAGGGTATATAAGATCTAGTATTTCTACTTGGCACGTGAAAGTTAAGCTGACCCAAAAGGTCAGCACTTTCAACGTCACCATGAATAAGGTTATAAATAAAGGTAATACCTAGCATAGTTCTACGATTGGACAAAGATGGTAAATTGATTAATAGGAGTCTACTGGAATAAGAGGGTAACCTCTGGTTCGTATCCCAGTTTAAACCGCGTAAAGCGAACAGTAAAAAGTTCTTTTGAACTGACTCAATGCGTTTACTGTGGACCCCATACTGAGGGCTCCAAACGCAAGATCCATATTCTAAGATAGGACGAACTAAAGAAATATAAAGCGATTTAGTAACATAGGGGTCATTGAATTCTTTCGACCACCGTTTAATGAAACCAAGCACACCTCTGGCTTTATTTACCATGCACGAAATATGATCAATAAAGTCAAGTTTAGGATCCAGGCGGACCCCCAAATTGTCGACAATAGCGATTCTTTCCAAAGAGCAACAGTTTAGCGTGTAAGTTGCAAGCTTGGGAACGACACGAGAGAATGTCATTAGCTTGCATTTAGAGCCGTTTAAATTCAATAAGTTAACGCGGCACCATGTTTGAAAATTATTAAGATCTGTTTGTAAATCTGACTGGCAAGAAGCGTCCTTATATTGCACGCAAAGTTTGACGTCATCCGCATACATAAGTACTCTGGAGTTAGTCAGAACTTTGGGCAGGTCGTTAATAAATAATGTAAACAACAAGGGTCCCAAATGGCTCCCTTGCGGGACGCCAGACGTAACCCTGAGAACATTAGATAAGGTATTTTTAAAAAGGACCATTTGCGTCCGGCCATTCAGATAACTAGAGATCCATCTAAGAAGATCAACCGGAAATCCCATTAAATCGAGTTTCCGAACAAGAAGAGAATGGTTAACAGAGTCGAACGCTTTACTGAAATCAGTATAGATTACGTCTGTTTGAAAGTTATTATGGAAGCCCTTTATTATGAAGGAAGTGAGCTCCAAAAGATTAGTAGTAGTTGATCTTCTCTTTATAAATCCATGCTGACATGGAGAAATGATAGAACTGCAAAGGTGCTGCAAATGTGGAGTAATAATTTTTTCGAAAAGTTTTGAGATGGCCGACAGCTTAGAGATTCCTCTGTAGTTGTTGGCATCCAATTTGCTACCTTTTTTGTGGAGAGGAATAACGAACGACTCCTTCCAAATAAGGGGAAAGTGGGAGGTTTCTAAGGATAAGGTAAACAATTTCAGAAGGGGATTGCACAGGGCGTCGGCACAATACCTAAGCACACAGCCGGGTATTCCGTCGGGTCCTGGCGAAAAAACTGGCTTAACACGGAGAAGATCTGAAAGAATGGAGCTTTCGTTTAAACTAGGACTGAAAATTAAGTTCGATTTGGGAATGATGTAAGAATAAGTCTGATTTGAGTCAATAGAGCTTGAATATGTAGTTTGAAAAAACTGCGCAAATAGATCGGCTATTGCCTGATCATTATTTACTGTTGTATTTTCAAATGAGACCGAGGAAGGATGAGTAACTGGCTTACGTTTAGTGTTAACAACATTATAAAACTGTTTTGGGTCCTGAGAAAACTGGGCCCGACAACGAGCAAGATAATTTTTGTAACACTGCGCGTTCAACACGGTGAAGCTTACCCGAGCCGATAAATAAGAGGAGAGGGCAGATTGAGAACCGGTACGTTTAAATTTAGAAGACAGCCTAGACTTTTTGATTTTAAGGCGACTCAACTCTCTAGTAAGCCAAGAAGGCTTATTTGAGGTTGACGGGTAGTAAACCGGAACACACTCAGTAAAACATGACTTCATGGCATTGTGAAAAATATCCACGGCTTCCGCCATGTCAGTGCACATATATAGATCGGACCAATTAAAATCAGCTGTAAGATTGTGCAGCCGCTCGAAGTCCGCCTTGCGAAAACAAATTACTTTTTTGGCTAGACGGTCAGATATATTCTGTAAATCGGCCCCAACGTCGAGGGTCACATCGAAAGTAGGATGATAGGGATCTTTGGGTAGCGTCAGCGGCGCCACCCTGGCTAAGCTTACTCTCGCAGGATCTGAAACAAAACAGAGATCAAGCAAGCGCTCTAAAGAATTTCGTACATGGTTGACTTGAGACAGCGAAATGTCAAACAAGCCAGCAATAAAATCATGCTGTGTTGTGGTTACAAGTGAGTTTGTGGAATTATTTGAGGACCAAATAGCCCCTGGGATATTAAAAGCCGACTGGAGACCATCTGGATAGCTGAAAAATGGTTCCAATAAATAGGAAGTTCTGATAAGGGAGGAATGTAGGAACAAGTAATGAAAATGGAGCTACCATTGACTGATAGCTTCACACAAAGGAATTCAACATCGTTGCACTCCTCAAAAGTTAATAATTCAGACGTGAGGCTGGAGTCCACCGCTATGAGGACACCACCCCCCCGTCTGATAGGCCGATCCACTCGGTAAACCGTGAACGCAGCTCCGGCTTTAACCAGGTTTCTGTGAACACGATAATCTGAGAAGCAAACGAAAGACTATTAGAATACAATTTGGGAAGCTTACTACGTAAACCTCTTGCATTCTGATAGGAGATTAAGAGGGAGTCGGTTATTTTTTTGGAGTGGGAGTCGTAAAGGGCGCAGTGATCTGGTCAGGCCTGGGAAGACTTATTCCTACCGGCCACCGTTTCTTTTTCTTAGCCTCAAACTCTTTGACGACAATATACTCTGGCCAGAATTTGGTAGAGCATATTATGTCAAACAGCTCGTTTGGGACATTTATCTTGAAAGATGGAATGTCCCTAGCATAGGAAAATTTAAATTTCTCCACCTCAATTTTTCCGGCTTTGGTTTTGCCTTGAATAAGGGCTATTACATCTTCCGATGTCTGAGAAGGGGAAAGCCGCGAAACAAATATCTGTGTCGTAGGCGGGACAACAGTAAGGGCTTTTGGCAATGCAGACGCATTGTCTGGAAAATCATCGGGGGCACGGTCCCTCCAGCGGCACATTCGGGAACCGAATCTTTCCTCACACTCGACCTCAGAATTCTCGGATTTAATCCTGAGGTCGATGGCTGATCCGATGAAGGCTGCTGTTGCGAACCCACTGCTGGTTTAAAGGATCCGTCAATATGTTGCAGACCAGTGGCAGTTTTTTTGCGCCTAGGGGACTCATTTAATAGCTTAAGGCTATTAAATTGAGTATCTAGCGCCAAGAACATATCAAGAGTTTTGCGAAAACTCGATAATATGTCTTTAAAACCGCTCTTGGTTTGCCGCATAAACGACATCATCTCACATTCAACTTCGCAACAGGCATCACAGCAGTAACGCAAACCAATGTTTCGTCTCAGATCGTCTACCGTCCGCGCTACAACACCAATGCACTTGCACAATGTTGTCGCACAGCCAGCAGCCGATCGAAAGATCGTTAGCTGCAATTACCTTCTTGCAGGTTTTAATAGCGCAGACAATAGCGGACATTATAAAGACTTACCACTGTACCTTTACTCAAAGATAGGAAAAGAGTGCAGCTGCACAGAGAACAGAAGAGAGAGAGAGCGGGTGAGCGGGTGAGCGGGTGAGCGGGTGAGCGTGGGAGCAAAAGCTTACTAGATTAACGTTTAGCTGTCGCGACGGCGCAAACAACTGCTAAACGAAGAAGGCGCAAAAAGGAATGAAAAATTAGCACAAGCAAATCACTGGTAGCACAAACTAAAATTGTGAAATTAAATAGAATTAAATGCACAAATCAAGAAAGCTGCATGCACGCGAAGTGAACGGGAACTTTATTTAACACAAGGTAGAGGATTTAAGTAAAACCCCGGTGGTTTTAAATGCAAAAAATTCACAAAACGAGAGCGCAAAAAAAAAAACACGTCCGTTCACTTGGAAAAGAGAAAGCTCATCATTGTAGTAGAGTCCTACTAAATAACTTACCTTCTTTTTATTATTATGCATTACCTTTTTTAACCTATACAGCGGTGACGTGGAAAGTGCTTAATAAACTAATAACTTTAATCCTAACCCGATAAGTGAATACAAGCAGACAATCACGCAGAAGCCCAGTAGTTGTCTCGCATTCTTTTCATAAATTTCTCTTCGCACCTACTAACACCTAACAAGGGCCGCTTGAATGTACTGACCGTAGTGCATCAACATCCTGTAAAAAAAACAAGCCTATGAAAATATTTGTTAAATACATTTTTAGATATCAGCCTAGTCTAATATTAAAAAACATTTTACACGTCATTTTTAGATGGAGTACGACTTCCAGTAAGCGTATGACAACGTATACAAAATGCGACCTTAATTATCGAAAACGTGCAACGCTCTACAGACCAAGGCACATACACTTGCATAGCAACAAATAAGCACAATTTTACCTCACAACGTTCAGTTGAAGTTAAAGTGCTCGGTAAGTTATTTAAATAAATTTTGACTAAACCGCTTACTTTGTTTTGTTATCGGAATGTTTATTTTGCTTACCACTCAAACAGCTGACTTTGTTGTTTTTTAAGTACTATTGTCAGGATTTTAAAAATTGTTAAATATGTTCAATTTCAGGTACCAAAAACTGCATAATGCAATAAAAATGTTCCGACAACTTGCAAGCCATTTTATTTTCAGTGGTCATAGATAAAATGTTATTGCACCTTTATGGTTTGATTAATTTATAAAAATGAATAAATTCATAAAATCTTAATACCACACAGTCTGAAGTTTAATTCCTATTTCGAATTAAAACCTTGAAAAGTGTACTAGGATTTATGTCAAAATCTCGAAACGAAAATATAACCCTTTTACAAGGCTTTGATCAGATTCAGCGGTCCAGTTGATCTGGCAATCCGAATGTTTTTTTTTTGCTGATAGTTATTTTCTATCGCAGATAGTATATATACCGAAAACTATCATATCTTAACGGTATAGAAATATCCAGACAAATAATATACAACAAAACTTTGGTCTTTTGTCTTTTAAAATACTCTGACGTATTTCCATTTTTGTTCATAATGAATTGTGGTATTTATCTACAACGTCCGAAAAAGGGACCTTGGCTAGAATGCTTACTAAAAATGGTTCCTCTATTTATCACATTAATTTAGCATTCGCTTTGGGTTTAACTCCAACCCAAACCTTTGAGTCTTACTGATATAACTGCGATGGGATACAATCTTAGGCTTGCCAAAGTTAGTTTCGATTCAGGTTTGTTATTCATAACAATTCAACAGTCAATTACTTTAGAAATGAAGGACAGTGTGTATTTCTTTCACTCTGGTATACGTATATAAACCGATCTCGAAGTCTAATCTAACGAATAGATAATAAGGAAATATTTGTTGTTTTTGTTCAAATTAAGTCGGGAATAAAATGGAGTTCTGATTCTCCTTAAAATTCTGCCGTTCAATAGGTTTTGGGTCCAGCCACTGAAAAATTCAAGTTCGGCGGTGTTACTCGGAACGAAAGACAATAACAGGGACTGTACTGGTTATAATTAAAAAAGCAAAAAATTACAAAATAAAAGTTAAGTATCTCTTAATTTTTACGAAAAAAATTGATTTTTAATAATTAAAATTAATTTTAATAATAACAAAATTGGTAATAATTATTAAATATATAATATTTTATATAAAAATTGCTCAAATTATTCGATAACTTTTATTTTAAAAATTGAAAATAAAGATTAAATCTATATATCTTTTCATCCGTAGAAGCCAGATCCAATATATATGTATATATATGATCTACACATCAATACCTTTCAGATGGTATATAATAAGTATGTATATATATATATATGTGTTTATCCGCTTATGTGCCTGTTGTAGTATGTGCATATATCGAGGGTACCCTGTACCTATAAGTACACAGCAACACTTAGTTGCATTACATAAACAAATAAACTCAAGTGAGCGTGAAATAAGATCACCCACTTATGCTTCACGCTAAGTCAGCATTCCCACGCTGGCCGCGTGTAATCCATATATGCTCATAAAACCCTCTCTCTCTAGAACATATATATATATATATACGGCTGCTCTTCTGCCGCTGTCGATGGCAGCGCAGTCGCCAGCCTTTCCTATGTACTTAGGCTAAGACCACTTATTTTCTACAATAAATGAACATTCGAAGAACAACCTCAAAACGGCACTGACGTACCAGTCTACTAAACTTATCAAACTTACATGGCGACCGTGCCAAAAAGAGCTAAAGCTCTTCGGACAACGAGTGAAACACCACCAATAATAAGTTAATGTGTATCAAAAAGAAAATCATTTCAGCTCAAGACAAAATGCATACACAATGTGTATTACACATATCCTAATGAAATAATAATAATGCAATTTTTATAAATGCTTAACTTAAATTATCCATGTGTGTATAGCATAATCACGGCAAGCTGGAGAGAGAGAGAGAAACACAAACATCTTTACAAACTGTGGTGCGCAGAGCCGCACACTACAGCAACGTGTGGACGAGCTGCATTAAAGAAACATAAACTGGCGGGGAGCATGAAGCCGCTTACTGCTGCGCCGAGGGAAAACAGCGAATGTCTACAAAGCCGACTTTCGAACACCCTGCTCCTGTCGAGCAAAGGGATCTGCCAAGTCTCAAAGAGGCAATAGAGGCAGATCCAGCCGCGGGACCAAAGCCCTTGACCATCCAGGAGTACAAGGCACGGACCGCAGCGAGGGAGCAGCCACCTAAGAAGAAGAGAGGTGGCCGCCGGATCAAGTTGGTCAGCGCCCGAAGGCTCAACATCGATTTGCTGAAGACAGCAACTAACGAGGAAGACAGACAGCGCAACAAAGAGCGCCAGTCCTCAACCAACAACTTCGTGGTGCGAAGTAAAGCGGCGGGCTGCGTTATACGCCATAGCCCCAACCGCCCAAATAATATTAATGTTGTCGATGCGATTTCCGCTGCAACAAAATAACTAATTTATCAGGGCCCCATTTTTATAACTAACACATTATGCTCAGTCTTAAACTTAATATAAGTAATAATATTGTAAACTTGCAAATTTCCACCTATGGAAACTGAGTATAATTTTTTTTTTTTTTTTTTTTTTCTGGACGTTGATGCACTACGGTCAGTACATTCAAGTGGCCCGTATAACACCAAGCACGTGCTTGTTCGTGTTAGGTGTTAGTACGCGCGACAAATAAAAGTATAGAGAAAGGAATACGAGGAAATGGCTACTAGCGTGCTGCCAGATTGTTTACTTGCATGCGTGTTAAGTGGGTTAGAATTAAAGTTTTTAGTTTGGGAAGGGTATCTACGGTTGATGTTATTATGTACAAATCATTATAATTTGCACATAAGACTAAAGGGTTCATGCAATTCAAAGGACGTTCTACAGTGGCGCAAAACTAAGGGTATATAAGACCTAGTATTTCTACTTGGCACGTGAAAGTTAAGCTGACCCAAAAGGTCAGCACTTTCAACGTCACCATGAATAAGGTTATAAATAAAGGTAATACCTAGCATAGTTCTACGATTGGACAAAGATGGTAAATTGATTAATAGGAGTCTACTGGAATAAGAGGGTAACCTCTGGTTCGTATCCCAGTTTAAACCGCGTAAAGCGAACAGTAAAAAGTTCTTTTGAACTGACTCAATGCGTTTACTGTGGACCCCATACTGAGGGCTCCAAACGCAAGATCCATATTCTAAGATAGGACGAACTAAAGAAATATAAAGCGATTTAGTAACATAGGGGTCATTGAATTCTTTCGACCACCGTTTAATGAAACCAATCACACCTCTGGCTTTATTTACCATGCACGAAATATGATCAATAAAGTCAAGTTTAGGATCCAGGCGGACCCCCAAATCGTCGACAATAGCGATTCTTTCCAAAGAGCAACAGTTTAGCGTGTAAGTTGCAAGCTTGGGAACGACACGAGAGAATGTCATTAGCTTGCATTTAGAGCCGTTTAAATTCAATAAGTTAACGCGGCACCATGTTTGAAAATTATTAAGATCTGTTTGTAAATCTGACTGGCAAGAAGCGTCCTTATATTGCACGCAAAGTTTGACGTCATCCGCATACATAAGTACTCTGGAGTTAGTCAGAACTTTGGGCAGGTCGTTAATAAATAATGTAAACAACAAGGGTCCCAAATGGCTCCCTTGCGGGACGCCAGACGTAACCCTGAGAACATTAGATAAGGTATTTTTAAAAAGGACCATTTGCGTCCGGCCATTCAGATAACTAGAGATCCATCTAAGAAGATCAACCGGAAATCCCATTAAATCGAGTTTCCGAACAAGAAGAGAATGGTTAACAGAGTCGAACGCTTTACTGAAATCAGTATAGATTACGTCTGTTTGAAAGTTATTATGGAAGCCCTTTATTATGAAGGAAGTGAGCTCCAAAAGATTAGTAGTAGTTGATCTTCTCTATAAATCCATGCTGACATGGAGAAATGATTGAACTGCAAAGGTGCTGCAAATGTGGAGTAATAATTTTTTCGAAAAGTTTTGAGATGGCCGACAGCTTAGAGATTCCTCTGTAGTTGTTGGCATCCAATTTGCTACCTTTTTTGTGGAGAGGAATAACGAACGACTCCTTCCAAATAAGGGGAAAGTGGGAGGTTTCTAAGGATAAGGTAAACAATTTCAGAAGGGGATTGCACAGGGCGTCGGCACAATACCTAAGCACACAGCCGGGTATTCCGTCGGGTCCTGGCGAAAAAACTGGCTTAACACGGAGAAGATCTGAAAGAGTGGAGCTTTCGTTTAAACTAGGACTGAAAATTAAGTTCGATTTGGGAATGATGTAAGAATAAGTCTGATTTGAGTCAATAGAGCTTGAATATGTAGTTTGAAAAAACTGCGCAAATAGATCGGCTATTGCCTGATCATTATTTACGGTTGTATTTTCAAATGAGAGCGAGGAAGGATGAGTAACTGGCTTACGTTTAGTGTTAACAAAATTATAGAACTGTTTTGGGTCCTGAGAAAACTGGGCCCGACAACGAGCAAGATAATTTTTGTAACACTGCGCGTTCAACACGGTGAAGCTTAACCGAGCCGATAAATAAGAGGAGAGGGCAGATTGAGAACCGGTACGTTTCAATTTAGAAAACAGCCTAGACTTTTTGTTTTTAAGGCGACTCAACTCTCTAGTAAACCAAGGAGGCTTATTTGAGGTTGACGGGTAGTATAACGGAACACACTCAGTAAAACATGACTTCATGGCACTGTTATAAATATCCACGGCTTCCGCCATGTCAGTGCACATGTATAGATCGGACCAATTAAAATCAGCTATAAGATTATTCAGCCGTTCGAAGTCCGCTTGCGAAAACAAAGAACTTTTTTGGCTGGACGGTCAGATATATTCTGTAAATCGGCCCCAACGTCGAGGGTCACATCGAAAGTAGGATGATAGGGATCTTCGGGTAGCGTCAGCGGCGCCACCCTGGCTAAGCTTACTCTCGCAGGATCTGAAACAAAACAGAGATCAAGCAAGCGCTCTAAAGAATTTCGTACATGGTTGACTTGAGACAGCGAAATGTCAAACAAGCCAGCAATAAAATCATGCTGTGTTGTGGTTAAAAGTGAGTTTGTGGAATTATTTGAGGACCAAATAGCCCCTGGGATATTAAAATCCCCAAGAACTACTAAGTGGTCCCTATCCGAAAGTCGATTGGAGACCATCTGGATAGCGGAAAGATGGTTCCAATAAATAGGAAGTTCCGACAAGGGAGGAATGTAGGAACAAGTAATGAAAATGGAGCTACCATTGACTGATAGCTTCACACAAAGGAATTCAACATCGTTGCACTCCTCAAAAGTTAATAATTCAGACGTGAGGCTGGAGTCCACCGCTATGAGGACACCACCCCCCGTCTGATAGGCCGATCCACTCGGTAAACCGTGAACGCAGCTGGAAAAACTTCGGAGCTCAAAATCTCCGGCTTTAACCAGGTTTCTGTGAACACGATAATCTGGGAAGCAAACGAAAGACTATCAGAATACAATTTGGGAAGCTTACTACGTAAACCTCTTGCATTCTGATAGGAGATGAAGAGGGAGTCGGTTAGTTTTTTGGAGTGGGAGTCGTAGAGGGCGCAGTGGTCTGGTCAGGCCTGGGAAGACTTATTCCTACAGGCCGCCGTTTCTTCTTCTTAGCCTCAAACTCTTTGACGACAATATACTCTGGCCAGAATTTGGTAGAGCATATTGTGTCAAACAGCTCGTTTGGGACATTTATCTTGAAAGATGAAATGTCCCTAGCATAGAAAAATTTAAATTTCTCCACCTTAATTTTTTCGGCTTTGGTTTTGCCTTGAATAAAGGCTATTACATCTTCCGATGTCTGAGAAGGGGAAAGCCGCGAAATAAATATCTGTTTCGTAGGCGGGACAACAGTAAGGGCTTTTGGCAATGCAGACGCATTGTCTGGATTGCCAATATCGGCCGGTAATCCGGGCCTGACGCCCTGGGGTGGTAAATTGATGGGGGTCTGAGGGGTCGCAATTTGCGATCCCCCAGGGGACACAACGGAAATTATCGGGGGCACGGTCCCTCCAGCGGCACATTCGGAAACCGAATCTTTCCTCACACTCGACCTCCGAATTCTCGGGTTTAATCCTGAGGTCGATGGCTGATCCGATGGAGGCTGCTGTTGAGAACCCACTGCTGGTTTAAAGGATCCGTCAATATGTTGCAGACCAGTGGCAGTTTTTTTGCGCCTAAGGGACTCATTTAATAGCTTAAGGCTATTAAATTGAGTATCTAGCGCCAAGAACATATCATGAGTTTTGCGGAAACTCGATAATATGTCTTTAAAACCGCTCTTGGTTTGCCGCATAAAAGACATCATCTCGCTTTCAACCTCGCGACAGGCGTCACAGCAGTAACGCAAACCAATGTTTCGTCTCAGATCGTCTACCGTCCGCGCTACAACACCAATGCACTTGGCATGCACAATGTTGTCGCACAGCCAGCAGCCGATCGAAAGATCGTTAGCTGCAATTGCCTTCTTGCAGGTTTTAAAAGTACAGACAATAGCGGACATTATAATTAGTTACCACTGTAAAGATAAGAAAACAGTGCAGCTGCACAGAGAACAGAAGAGAGAGAGAGCGGGTGAGCGGGTGAGCGTGGGAGCAAAAGCTTACTAGATAAACGTTTAGCTGTCGCGACGGCGCAAACAACTGCTAAACGAACAAGGCGCAAAAAGGAATGAAAAATTAGCACAAGCAAATCACTGGCAGCACAAACTAAAATTGTGAAAATAAATAGAATTAAATGCACAAATTAAGAAAGCTGCATGCACGCGAAGTGAACGGGAACTTTATTTAACACAAGGTAGAGGATTTATGTAAAACCCCGGTGGTTTTAAATGCAAAATATTCACAAAACGAGAGCGCAAGAAAAAAACACGTCCGTTCACTTGGAAGAGAGAAAGCTTTTTTTGAATCCATTCATCAATTAAGAATATGATACAGAGTTTAACAACAGTTTAAAACTGTTAAAACTTCAAGATTAATCTATGACTTTGATCAAAAATAACAAATAAATGACCAATTTTCAAATCTAAAATTTTATTTGAACTTTTGATGAACGAATAAAGACTAATTTTCCCCATATCAAAATGGGACACACACAGTCGAAAGCGGACGACAACACCGCAAATGTTGTCAATACAATAGAAGTCGTGGATACAACTCCACAGTTAAACGCACAATAGGTGGTACTTTTGATCTTAGTTATCCTCTCAGCCCTTAACCTTGCCTTAAAGCTTTATCAGCTTCACAAAAGATCGTTGAAAAAGACTTACATGAGTCGAGCCAATGATTTAGACAAAATCTAACAGAAACAACACCAAAAGGGTACAAAATGTACATACATGGAATGGCTAAATTTAACAACATCCATAAACAATATTAGAGATGCTTTTGATAAATCATATAAATCATATGTTTAGTTGTGTCCCCTTGTATATTGCTCACAAGAGGTCATTGTAAGAAGGGCTCCCCGGCAAGAGTAAATAAACACAGATGAATAGATTTAATCGTTATAAATATTCACTGCTTTACTTTAAGTTGGGTTATTTGTATGCGTGTGTATGTACAAAAAGAAAAATAGATTGTTAGACCGGCGGCGGGCGTTCAGCGACGTGTGCAAATTCAGACTGACTTTTGCCTCTCCTCCGTTCTCCATCTCCCCGTCGTATGCACTGTCCAGAAACGAGCGGGCTGTCCAGAAACGAGCGAGCGATCGGCTGACCGCCGCTCTCCCGCACATTGGGACAAGCAGCAAAGTGAACATGTATCAATAAAAACGCGCTGATAAAAACTCAGACGTTTATTTTGTACATAAAGGTATTGATAACGCAATACAACGCATTACAAAACCTTATAGTAACAAACAAAGGCAAACTCACTGAAGAACATAAAGTCCAATGCTTAAAAGTTCTCAGTTCATTCGGTAAAAGACTACATAATACCAGTGTTAGACACAGTATTATAATAGAAGTCCCAACCGAATTAACCAAAATAGCGGAATTCGACGAAAGCCAGTTAAGAGACTTGGACGAGTCACAGCCGCAAGAAGATATAGATATCTAAAAAGATATCGAATCAATAGAAGAATTAAAATCGAATATCGTACAACCAGATACAAAAAACATGGCCAACGCAGTAGAAGCTCAGAGAGCATACCTTAAACAGGTATCTGCCACAATACCTGAACTCGATGGTAAGAAACTCCATTTAAACAGGTTTGTGACAGCACTAAAATTGACGGATCTATCTAAGGGAGATCAAGAAGCTTTAGCAGTAGAGGTCATAAAGACCAAAATTATTGGCCCATTAACATATAAAGTAGAAAGTGCGACGACGATACAGGCTATAATTAGCATATTGCAGGCAAACGTAAAAGGCGAATCGCCTGACGTTATAAAGGCCAAATTAATGAATGCCCAACAAAGAGGCAAGACCGCGTCCCAGTACGCTACAGAAATAGACAGCATGCGTAAGCAGCTCGAAGCAGCTTACATAGACGGCGGATTAGACGCCGATAATGCCGACAAATTCGCGACTAAAGAGTCAATATCGGCAATGATCAAAAACTGTGCAATGATCTTAACTGCAGGTACATTTAGTACATTCAACGACGCAATGGAAAAATACATACATTGCAGTACAGAAATAACCGGCAATTCTAACACAGTCTTATTCTATAATGGGAATAATAGACGTGGTAACTATAATGCCAACTATCGCGGTAGAGGCAGAAATAATTATAACCAGAATTATAACCAAGGTTATAATAATAACAACAGAGGTCGCGGAGGCAACCGCGGCCGCGGTTATAAGAGAGGCGGAGGTAACCGAAGGGGTAACCAAAGCCAATATAACAACTCGAATCAAAATAATAATAACAATCGAAATGTGAGTAACGTACAATCGGAAAACAGCTAGACCCCCTTAAGCGATCAACAGTAAAAGTGTTTAAAATAACCTAAATCTGAGTATTTTCATTAAGACAAAAAACCATGAAACAAACACAGTTCTTACATTGCTTATAGACACAGGTGCAGACATTTCATTGCTGAAAGCCAAAGCAAATGAATATAATAATGTAAATTTCAGTAATATATCAAATATTACAGGTATTGGGCATGGAACCATACAGTCTATAGGAGCAATCGATCTTGACCTACGCATTCAGGATGTTCTAGTGCCACATGAATTTCATGTAGTACCTGAGAATTTTCCGATACCATGCGATGGCATAATCGGTTTAGATTTTATCAAGAAATATAATTGCGTATTAGAGTTTCAAAATAAAAATATTATCAGACAAATTTCCACTTCCAAGAATAGAAGATATTCTTGATCAATTAGGAAGAGCAAAGTATTTTTCATGTCTCGACCTAATGTCTGGATTCCACCAGATAGAACTAGAAAAAAAGTATAGAGATATAACATCATTTTCAACAGCCAATGGCTCATATCGCTTCACGCGACTACCATACGGACTGAAAGTAGCACCAAACTCTTTCCAACGTATGATGACACTTGCATTCTCTGGTCTTGAAGCATCGCAAGCATTTCTATATATGGATGATTTAGTTTGACCAATGTACTCGAGCTATGTAGACGACATAATCTGAAACTACATCCAGGGAAATGTTCTTTCTTCATGAAAGAAGTCACATATTTGGGTCACAAATGTACCGATAAAGGTATACTCCCAGATGACACCAAATATGAAGTTATAGAAAAATATCCTATTCCAACAGATGCAGACAGTGCTAGACGTTTCGTAGCCTTCTGTAATTATTACAGACGTTTTATTAAAAATTTTTCTGATCATTCACGCCACTTAACGAGGCTTTGTAAAAAGAATGTCCAATTCGAATGGACAGCAGAATGCAATAATGCATTCGAATATCTTAAGAAAGAATTAATGAAACCAACATAACTACAGTACCCAGATTTCAGCAAAGAATTTTGCATATCAACCGATGCTAGTAAACAGGCATGCGGAGCGGTACTTACACAAGATCACAATGGTCAACAACTTCCAGTGGCATACGCTTCAAGAATGTTCACTCAAGGTGAAAGTAATAAGTCCACTACAGAACAAGAATTAACGGCCATTCATTGGGCCATAAATCATTTTCGACCATACATATATGGCAAGCATTTCATGGTAAAAAGCGATCATTGTCATACCTATTCTCTATGAAAAATCCAAGTTCAGAACTCACTCGTATGAGGCTGGATTTAGAAGAGTATGACTTTACTGTAGAATATCTTAAGGGGAAAGATAACTATATTGCGGACACCCTGTCTCGCATAACAATAAAAGATCTGAAAACAATTAACAGAGAAATATTAAAAGTCACTACCAGATCAAAAGCTAAACAGGAAAATTCATGTAAAGACGAAGTAATAGTCAAAATACAAAAGGAAAAAGAGCAAACGATAGAAAAGTCTAAAGTCTATGAAGTTGTCAATAATAATGACACAAAGAAACATGTTTTAATCAAAATAGATAAACACAAGTGTTTATTAAAACGAGGAAAAACAATTGTTTCACGCTAAATCAATTCTTTCAAAGGCTTATTTCAAAAGCCGGAATGCATAAAATAAGAAAAATGCGAATATCACCAAGTGAACAAATGTTCGAATTTGTATCACTAAATGAATTTAAAATAAAGGGCAACCGAGTACTCGAAAAAGTAGAACTAGCTATTCTACAAAAGGTGATAGTTATAGACAAAAATGACGAAGCTCAGATTAAAGAAATTTTGACAAAATTCCATGATGATCCTGTAGAAGGAGGCCACACTGGTATTTCGCGAACCCAGTCAAAAATCAAAAGATTTTATTATTGGCCCCAGATGACCAAGACAATCTTAAAGTATGTAAAGACTTGTTTGAAATGCCAACAAGCCAAAATTACAACACATACGAAAACTCCATTAACGTTGATGCCAACGCCAGCAACAGCATTTGATACTGTTTTAATTGATACCATTGGTCTACCACTACCACTACCAAAATCGGAAGACGGAAAAGAGTATGCAGTTACAATCATATGCGATCTAACCAAGTTTTTAGTCACTATTCCAACACCGAATAAAAGTGCTAAAACAATTGCAAAGGCTATATTTGAATCATTTGTACTGAAGTACGGTCCAATGAAGACGTTCATTACGGATCAAGGTACAGAATACAAAAATTCACTTATGAATGAATTATGCAAATATATGCATATAGAAAATCTAACATCTAGCGCTCACCATCATCAAACTTTAGGAACAATAGAAAGAAGCCACCGAACTTTTAATGAATATATACGTTCATACATATCGGTTGACAAAAGTGATTGGGACATTTGGTTACCATATTTCACTTATTGCTTGAATACAACACCCTCAATAGTCCATGACTACTGGCCATACGAACTAGTATTTGGCAGACTACCCAGACAATTCAAAGATTTCAGTAAGATAAATGAAATAGACCCAATATACAACTTAGACGACTACTCTAAAGAACTTAAATGCAGACTAGAAATGTCGTATAATAGAGCTAGAAGAATGTTAGAAAAAGCAAAAGCGGATAGAAAATTAAGATATGATATTAATACAATAGGAGATAAAGTATGACTTAGAATTGAAACAGGTCATAAGTTAGATAAAAGATACGAAGGTCCTTATGACGTAGTAGATATAGGAATAAATGACAATATAACCATTAAAACAGGAAGTAAGAAACAACAAATAGTACATAAAGATAGGCTAAAAAAGCACAAATAGAATTAAACACAAGGCAATCACTGCCAAACCTTTCATAATAAAACTTAAATTAATTTTTATTTTATAACTTCATTTCATTACGTTATTTTAAAAAAAAGGGGGGAGGTGTAGTATGTGTATATATCGAGCATATAAAAGATCACCCACTTATGCTTCACGCTAAGTCAGCATTCCCACGCTGGCCGCGTGTAATCCATATATGCTCATAAAACCCTCTCTCTCTAGAACATATATATATATATATACGGCTGCTCTTCTGCCGCTGTCGATGGCAGCGCAGTCGCCAGCCTTTCCTATGTACTTAGGCTAAGACCACTTATTTTCTACAATAAATGAACATTCGAAGAACAACCTCAAAACGGCACTGACGTGCCAGTCTACTAAACTTATCAAACTTACACTGTGCAGTATTGGCAGTATTCATAAATAGCTTAACTATTATTGCGACGGCAGAGAAAAAGTAGTTCATTAAATTATTAATCGAGATTAAATTGAAAAAAATGTATTAGTTTTTAATATATAAATGGCTAATTATTTAATTTCAAAAACATTAACTTTTGCACTGAGTCTTCGGCAAGGTTGCATCTGAGATCAGTAATTACTAATTTAAGGGCCGAAAATGCCCTTTCGACCGATACCTGCGTAGCAGGCACAATAGCATCACGTTTACGTCCCATGGCAACCAATTTACTGGTGAAGCAAAAAAAGTCAAAATGTTTAGTCTGTGCATCTGTGTAATAAGACATTACTGCACAGGCACATAAGCGGATAAACATATATGTATATATATACATACTTATTATATACCATCTGAAAGGTATTGATGTGTAGATCATATATATACATATATATTGGATCTGGCTTCTACGGATCAAAAGATATTATATATAGATTCAATCTTTATTTTCAATTTTTAAAATAAAAGTTCTCGAATAAATTTTATTTTTCAATTTATATAATAAAAATTGAAAATATAAGTTATTGAGTAATTTTTAAATAAAAAATGATATTTAATAATTATTACTAATTTTTTATTAATAAAATTAATTTTAATTATTAAAAATCAATTTTTTTCATAAAAATTGAAAAAAAAAACATTTATTTTGTTTTTGAATTCGCCATGAAAATTTAACTTATGACAATTTTTTCCAATTTTTTTGGAGACTGTTTTGGGCTTCAATTTTTTTTAACTCATAATAATTATTTGCGGTCCCTGGACAATAAGTACTCTTTATCAAATCGAATAGTTAAAGAAGAAGATTTATTACAAGAGGAAAATGAAAATGCGATTTACAGGTGTGGAGTGTTACGCCTAGAGAGCTTACTGAAACAACTTTCCAAAGGTACAAAATTGTGTGACCTTGAACAATAGGTCGTTGGCAACAATAATACTAAGCGTAAATCGTCTCAGTTGGCCTTCATCAAGATTGCTTGTCTACAGTGGAGCTATGGAACAAATTGAAAAAAGTACATCAATCAAGCAGACCTATACCTAAGGAACAAATTTACTTTAAGCTACTAAACAAACATAAATGAATTTGTAGAAATTCTGGTTGGTCTAAATTGTTTGGCTCTAGATCCTCCCGGAAAAATTTAAACATTTTGTGGTTGCTATGGAGAGAAAAGCTGCCTTCGTTCTAGGTTCTTGCCATACAAATAAAAGAAGAGTGCGAACAAAAAGAAATATCAGAACAGCTAGTTGACAATACTGAGGAATTCGCTGCGACACAGAAGCAAAACTTAGGCCGCGCGCACACTGGCGGCGGAAAGCGAAGCTTACGGCTGATTTCATAAGCTTGCTTTTCGGCTGGTTTTGAAAATCTAAATGCTATTATGATCTGGATGAATAATAAAATAATAACATTAAGTAATTTAAATTTGCCGCCACAATATTTTTTTTTTTGTGTCAGTAAAAATCTTGTTAATGTTTATCAAAACAATGATCAGCGCGTCAGCCTCAGCTTTCGGTGTGCGCGGCTGCAAAGGCTGAGCTCGCTGAAGAGCTCTTCGCGGAAAAGCTCGCTTATCACATCAGCCCTAAGCTCCGCTTTCCGCCGCCAGTGTGCGCGCGGCCTTACAGATGAAGATGTATTAGAAGAAGTTAAATATAAAATAATAATAACAAATAATTCAAAATAAATATTTTATTTATATTTCCGATATATTTTGGTTGCTCCTCTGCAACTATGGATTGGTATCAAAATCAAAAATTTTTATAAAACAAAAAAACATAAACAATAAACATAAATTTTTTGACACGTCTGCTCCGTCCGACGTGGAGTTTTATACTGCTTGTTTATTCCGTAGTAGGTGTCTGAACAGTTTTCAGTGTCGGTCTTGTAGTTCAGTCGTATGTCAGTCCGAGTGTCGTAACATCTCGAAAGTGTAGCCTTTTTTACAGTATTCTTTTTGTTGCAGAATCGTTGCCTCATCTAAGTTCGAAGAGTGTTCGATTGAGTGGGCCAATAGCGCAATTTTTTGGATATTTGTGTGGTGCCGTAGTTTGTAGTCCGATTTGTGTTGAGCTACCCTTGCTTTTAATTTTGATTTTGTCTTTCCTGTATATATGTTATTGCACGGTCTGTTGTCCACTCCGTTGCACGGGATTTTGTAAACTGCGTTACTTTTATCCATTGGAAATATTTTAGATTTTGCTTTGTTGAACAAGTCTTTCAGAGTGTTTATTGGCTTATGGGCTATAATTATTTCGTCTTTCTTGTAACAATTTGATTTAATTAATCTCTCCGAGTGTTTTGGAATATATATTCTGGATTATATGTCTTCGGTGGTTCAGGTGTTTTTTTTTTTGTTGTGGTTTGTTATTTTTATACCCTTGCAAGGGCCTTGTAGCGATTTATTATTTCAGCCAAAAGTTTGCAACGCAGTAAAGAAGACATTTCCGTCCCTATATAATATAGCTGGCATAGGACAAAAAACAAATTATTACTTGACCAATTTTCAACATATTTTTATATAAATTGAGAAATGGCCATTGTATACTATACCAGTATACTTCGGTTTTAATTTATGACTAATTATGACTACTATATCATATAGCTGTCATAGGAACGTTTGGGAAGTATTACGTATACGTAAATGTTAAACCCGAATTTTTATATGTACAAATGTTGCTTATAATTCTTGTTAGTTTTACTTTTCATTTGATAAAATTGTATTAATTCATAATGATCCAATTGTAAGCTGCAAGGCTTCGGCGCGCCGAAGTTAGCTTTATTTCTTGTTTCATAAGAGTTTTAATAATATTGTCCGGATAGTAATTTTTCCGTAATATGGTTTGTATCTCATGTTTTATTTCCTCATGGTATACCTCGAATGATATGTTCAACATCCGTCTGATACAGCAGAATACTTTATATATGATAATATTTTCGGGTGTTTTGAATTGAAATTTATTATTCTTCCTGAAGCTGTTGGTTTTTTGTACCATTTTTATTTTATTTCATTTCCTCGTCATTGATAAACGAATCCAAATAAGGTAATTGTTCGTCTTCTTGTAGTTCAAAAGTGAATTTTATATTTTTATGGAACGAATTCAATGTGTCAATAGTTTTTAGGATATCCATGTCTGTTATTATCGCGAATAGGTCGTATACGTATTTTGTTAATATCCCTGGTCCTTGTGTGAGCTTTTTAATTGTGTTGTCCAGTAATTCTTTCATTATTATATCAGCAATGATGTGCGATGCAGTGGATCCCATGGGCATGCATTTTACCTGAGTGTAAAATGTGTCATTAAATTTAAAAGAGGGGTTTACTTGTATGCAGAAACGAACTATGTCCATAAAAATCTGTTTTGGTATTTTTGTGCGTTCCTTGATTTTGGTCCATTTTCCCACTATGTTTTCCAATGCCAGTTAAATTGGGATACTGGGAAAGAGCGAAAAAACTCCATGTCGGACGGAGCAGACGTATCAGAAAATGAATATTTATTGTTTATGTTATTTGTTTTATATACATTTTTGATATTGATAAAAATGTTTTTTTGTGCCATAGTTGCCTAAAGACGGTTGCCGAGAAGCAACCGAAATATACCGGAAACAAAAATAAAATATTTCTTTTATTTTTTCTTTTACATTTGTCTTTAACACTAAGTTACTAATTTTCCTTTCCACTAAGTTCTTGTTCCTGTGTTTCTCTCTTTAGTGCTCGTTTTCAACCTTCAACTTCCGTTATCCAGAGTGGCGCTCTTTTAAGGGAGTAACATGCATTCTGGAAAGAGCGTAACTCGTCGTATAATGTAACCAGAGCAGTCTTATATTAATTGGCCTGCATTATAGATGGTATTCAGAGGGAAAATTCGCGGGATAAATATAGCAGAGCTAATTTTTGACATGATATATGCAGATGCTTATTAACCTTTTCCAACACTTTCTCTGGGAGGTTCTAAGTATTTCTGACTCTCATTGATGACTAATCCAGGAGGATTTTTGTTTACTTCCTGCATGGGACAAACAAGGTGTCATCTAAGTTTACTGTGTTCAAGAATCAGGTGAAAGGGCAGAGAGGTTAAAAGTTGAAGTTCTTGCGGAGTGATAAAGGCGGAGAATTTGTCAACAAGCAGTTCGACGAATGTCTCAGAAAGCATATAATTGCCGGGTAGCTTACAAAAGCGTATACTCTTTATCAAAATGCAGTTGTGGACCGTGTTAATCAGACGTTAGTAGAGCATTCGAGATGCGGGACTAGGAGATAGTTTTTGGATAGAAGCTGTCAACACACCGGTGTACCTGCTAAGTAGAGAGTATGACTCCTGTGGAAGCGTTGATGGGGAAGAAACATAAAACACCAAAAAGTTTTATGAACAGTTGTCTTAATCGAACTGGAGAATCTGAATGCACCCCTCAGTAGGATGGACCTGAAAATGCTGAAAGCGTTTTTAATTTATCCAACGATACCGGCAAGGAGGAGCAGGTCGTAGATAGGGCACGCAGAGGCCCCGATCGCCCTAAGGTAGTCTTGACTGGGAAGGGACTAAAACAGGAGAAAATTCGGATTCCGTTAACTAGCAAGATGGCGATAAATTATACCAACGCCACTTAGTGGCGCGAAGCATTTTCTGGAGAATTTGATCAATCAAACTGGGTAGAAGACCAATCTACTCAAAAATCAACGAACAACTGTATCCAAGTGGGTGTCAATTGTGTAGAGCGATAAGGCCGAATAGAACGCTTCAAGGCTTGACAGGAGGCAAAGAGATGGTCATAGGAGTTTGGAGAGTGTATACTTTATCCAATTTATACTGGCGGCAAAGCTCAAGGTACATCTTCACCAAATAATGTATGCATCGCTTATCTCAACAGCAATCTACGCGAGACGGTCTACATGAAGCAGCCGGAAGGGTACTTAGACAAGAAGAATCCTGACAAGGTATTGCTGCTGCAGAAAACGATATATAGCTTAAAGTAGTCAGAAAATTCCTAGAACGAATAGGCGTTTTTATGGATATGCGATTTTTGGTTCATACCAACGGAGTGGAGAATTCTTGTATATGTCGATGATATAAATAAGTCAAACTTGTCCAAATTAGCTCAACGGAACCAAAAACTGCATGCTGAATACATGGCTGGCATAAAGGTAACACGGTTAACATGAATCTGGTCAATCGTTTTGTGGATATGTGAATGCGAATTATCCTGGCGATAGGCTCGGCACTGATTGCTAGTTAGTAGGTGGCCCGATCTCGTGGAGCTCAGAAAAGCAGCGGGGCGGGGCGTTCAGCAGTACCAAGGTGGAGTACATGGCAATTTCGGCGGCATTCTAGGTTTGGATAGTCATGCCCTGATTATCTGGGAGCGCAGGCATTAAGCAAGAAGAGTGTTCACCATTCGAAAACAAAGCACACTGATAAACTTATCATTTTGTTAGAGAAGTTGTAAAGGAAATGTAATTTTTGTTGATATATAAGATTAAAACTGAAATGATAGCACATATTTTCACCAAGAATCTTCCGAAGACGAAACATGAACAGTTTACAGATGCTTGTAGGGGGGCGATCCTTCCGAAAGAGAAGACTCCTTGAAGTTATAGGAAAATTCTCACGGCGCAGACGAAGGCAGAAAAATCGGGCTCAGAAATATGAAAGACGAGGAGGGCGTCGTGGGACTTCAGCTTCATTCGGCTGCATACATGAAACTAAACTTAAGCTTAAGCATAAGACCGCGCTTCCGCCCGCTTTACTCCGCTAAAGCGCGAGCGGGAGATCGGCAGCGGCCGACCGTAGACTTCGGTTCCGAACCCGAGGTCCGCGATCCGGAGTGCGGGAGCTGCGAGAGGGGCGAGAGCGGCCGGGCTTTGTCCAGGACGATGCAGAGGAGTGTCGTCGGAGTGACGTGAAGCTGCGGAAAAGTGCCGAGAAACGGCCGAAACTTGATGAGGAGCGGCGATCGGACAGTGCGCGTAGGCCCAAAAGGCGGGAGCGCAAGAGAGGTCAAGCTTTCGGAAGCTTGGTGGGCAGAGGGCGACACTGAGGGCCTACAACATAACAAAATTTAAATTTTTTTTAATATAGTATATTATTTTATAGGTATATTAACCGATCTCGAAATAATCGATTTGTCGCACTCTGACGAACAGGCAATAGTAAAGTATGCATACCAACATGTGTCGGATTCCCATTTCTTGAAGTACTTACTAAATTCTCGGCTGGTAAATTATACCCCGTTTCCCGTCATCAACGCAATTGGTGCTCCAAATTGATTTCTGAAAATGCCTTTCCAAGTGAGCCGTTATTTATTTTTTTTATTTATTAATTCAGAAAAATAGCAAATTACTGCCATCGTAGCCAAATCCTTACTACTGACCGGATAAGGAGTAATTTTTAATGATATGCTCCAACTCACATCAGGTCAGTGGCAAGGATAAGTGTCTTAAAAAAAATTGTGAATTGACATCTTCGGACAATTCAACATGTAACAAAAATTATAATTCATTTTAAGATGAACATAAAACGCGGAAAGGGTCATGCAACTCGAAATTTGATTTACATAGACTTAGTGCAATCGACCAAAAGTACCACGACGGTCTTACAGGGACAGATAAACTTAACTGACTTAACAAATAATACGAAGAAATATATCCTTTAATAAGTTTGTAAAGATCCGACGATCCTTAAGCGAGGGCAGGCTCAGAAGACGTAGGCTGGTCACTATAAGAGGTGAGGTGACGCTGAGGATCCCAGTTAAGTCCCCGTAGAGCAAACAAAAGGAATTGTTTCTGAACTGATTCAATAAGGTCTTGAAACTTTGCGTATTGAGGAGACCATACGCACGAACAGTATTTCAATATTGTGCGGACGAGAGAGACATAAAGGAGTTCGGTGGTGTAGGGATCATCAAACTCCTTCGACCAGCGCTTAACGAAGGCAAAAACGCCTTTGTCTTTACCGACGACTAAGCCAATATGGTCGGTGAAGTTGAATTCGTTAGTGGCAAACATAGTTTAACGTCATCAGAGTACATTAACACATGGAAGTTACCAACCAGATCGGGCAAGTCGTTAATAATGATGCCAAACAGGAGTGGACCGAGGTGGCTCCCTTGCGGGACACCCGAAGTGACGTGCACGCGGTTTGAAAATGCACCTATAAAAGCAACTTTATGAGTTCGGTTCGATAAGTACGTAGCGATCCCATTGATCAGAAAAATAGGGAAGCCCAAAAGAGTAAGTTCTTTTCAACAGCAGCTGGTGATTCACTGAATCAAAAGCTTTGCTGAAGTCTGTAAAGATAACGTCAGTTTGTGTGTTGCATTTAAACGCGTTTCTAATTATAGCACAAAACTCAAGAAGGTTTGTGGAAGTTGAACTGTGTTTCATAAAACCATGCTGCGAGGGAGACTTTATAGAGCCACATTGGTGTTGAAGCTAAGCAGTAACTAATAACTCGAATAATTTGGGAGTCGCACTGAGCTTAGCAATCCCTCTGTAGTTTTCGATGTTGGATTTACAACCCATTTTGTGAAGGGGAATTATGAAGGATTCCTTCCAACATTCAGAAAAAAAAGGCAAACTGAAGGGATAATTGATACAGCTTGGTGAGTGGTCCATAAAGGGCACTAGCACAATTTCTCAAAACACAGCTGGGTACCAGATCTGGACCAGAAGAGAAGGAAGGCTTTAGTGTTTTGAGACTCTGAAGAATATCATCTTCGCTGATCGTGGGCACAAAAATGCAATTAGAGTGCGGAAGGGAATATTGAGATGAGGACAGGATGGAAAGATTTGAGATTTACGTTTAGAATTGACAAACGCGTAAAATTGCTTAGGATTCGCATGAAACTCGTTTCTACACCGATTCAGGTAATAATTGTAGCACTCAGAATTATGCGTTACAAAATTATAGCGTGCTGTTAAGTATCTAGCACGATCGACTTGCAACCCGGTTCTACTGAACTTTTTAAAAAGTCTTGACTTGGCAATTTTCCAGTTGGAAAGTCGACGAGAAAACCAGGGAGGCTTATGCGAGACGTCAGGAGGAGAAAACGATGGAACATATATATCAGAGTATATAATGTCATAAAAACGGTCAACCATATTGGAAGGATCGTCAGAAGAAGATTCCAAAAAAGTCCAATTGACCGAAGATAAATATGTGTTCAAGTCAGAGAAATTAGCTTTACGAAATCAGTGAAAAGTTGCTGGCTCAGCTAAAGGACAAGACAGTAATAGAGTCGATACTTCTAGAATTATCTCCAGGGCTAGAGAGAGGGTCAATTCTAGAAACGTTGGCATTGGCACACTCGACTCAAAAATAAAGTCTAGGACTTTGTCACCACAGTTCCGTACATTATTTAATTGTCCCAAGGAAAGGTCAATAAGGCCGTGAACAAGATCATGGGGTGCAGTGGGAACGAGAACATTCGAGTCTTGAGAGGGCATCCAAGATATGGATGGAAGATTGAAATCCCCCATAACAATAAGGTGATCGTTAACACCAAGAAAAAAATGAACCGGGGTGAAATGCAAGAGCATGACACATAAACAAAATAATTGTGAACTTAAATGCGAACCGCAACAAACTCTAAATTGCGATCTATTTCACTTGTCGGAACCAGAATGGAAGCTAGATCGGACTTAACCGCGATAAGAACACCGCCACCGATTCGCAATTGACGATTATGTCTAAAAACGATATAGTTGCTTGCAAATAATTCGCTATCGGAGACAGAAGAGTTGAGCCACGTTTCAGTATTAGAAACATTCACTTTGTTGCTCAAATGAGTTATAACATCATGTTCGGAAGCACTCGGATTAAGGCGGGAAACAAAAACAAGTTTTTTGGGGGCAACTCCAGCAAGTGGGGCCGGTCTCCTTTGGGCAACTCCAGAAATAGATGACGGTTGGGGTCCTGGGCTGGTTAATGGCGGCGCAGAGATTGTGACCGCCGGGGGTACCGCCGTCTGAGGAACCACCATCAGGGGAGCCGCAGCCGGGGGAATCACAGCTGGAGGAGCCACAGGATCAGCATTGGAAGCCAATGCGACGTGGATGCCTGGTCGATGTTTATTAGCTGCAGAGCTGAGGGCAAGTCGAAATCAGCCCACCCAAAAAAAGGGGCTACTTAGCAGTTTTAGTGACTTAAAGGTATACTCCGCATTTAAGAATCGGTTTGACAATTCCTTGAATCCGGCCGCCAATGATTAAAACTCCAGGTGAGTTTGCCTCATAAAAACCCTTAACATCATATGTGAAGGCAACTCGGGCAGGTCCAGTCCATTCCGGAGTGATAACCTATACGATCAGCAATGCACGGGCAAATCTGTCCAAGATCGGCACATCCAGGGTGAGCAATGTTCTTGCAGAGCCAACAATAAACGGTGGCCTGCCTCGGTGTTATTTTGCCAGCGTTTGAACACTTAGTGGCACAACAGGTAGCCATATTAATCTACTGTATAAAAATAAGTCGAGTTTCCTTCCGGACGCTATAGCTTCAGAACGCACTATTCGATTTCCAAGGTTTTGCATTCGTTGGAAAGGTCTCGGGCTCCGTGGGGTTTATAGCAAAAAAGGTCAGGAAAAATTTCAACAGGAAAGCGGGAAAATCATTGCGAATTCAAACGAATATTCCCAACATCCAAATAATCGATGAAATCTACAATGAAAGATTGATTCTGATTGAGTATCAATGCTTGACTATTGCAAACAATCTACTAATTGAAGTAGGAATGATTGCGTCAAATCGATCGATGCACTATTGCCATACGGTTCATATTATTTTATACTTACTTGCTTCTCCTCAGTTCCTATGTGTCTTGTCCTCCGCGTTTCCGGAGTCGGGTCCGGGATTGGTGCAACACAGGTGCTGCAAATTGAATCAGAAGAATTGAAAAGATGTGGAAAAACAGAAAATTTATGAATTAACCCACCCTTGTGGTTTCTTTTGGAGCTCCAGTAGGGACCCTAGGTAGGAAAAGGGGTTGTCCTTCTTGTTGACGGCCGTATTTTGGCCAATTTTTGCCGGCGAAAGTGCCGAACCGTCGACTTCTTTGAGGTTCTCGTGGCAGCCTTGGCGCAAGCGCATCCCTGGCTAGGGTCACGGCTTCGCCGGGAATAAGTCCCAGTGGAACGTGCGGGCACTTGCTATTATCTACATAAGTGTCCTGCCATGTTAGTTGTAAAGATCTGGAAATGTATATAAAGAGTTAAATTTGGAAATGAAATTTGAGTAGAGACTTTACCTGGGGGAGATGGGTCGGTCGCCAGACCGCCTGGAATAGACTCCGGTCCGCCGGAAATGGGTGATGCCCCGAGATGAACAGGAGGCATCACTGGATGGGTGGGAGCGTCGTGGCAAATCCATCAACGCCACCAATTTGGTCCCATAAGTGTCGTCGAATTTGTTTGGTTTACATTTTTGTGTAAGAGATGTGAGTATTGTTTGTTATTAGATTTTTCCGAGACGTCCGATTAATCGGTATTTTATTGTGCGGACTGCGGGCATTGGTTCGTACCCGCCCTGAGCATCCTGAGCTAGCCAGGCATTGCCCAGGAGAAGAAGCAGTTCCGTAACAATATGGCGCCCACGAGTCACGTCCTGGACCATCCAGCCCCCCACGAAGGCTGGCTTGCGAGGCTTATTTTACGGCCTGCAATTGCACCGAGAAGCGGGAGACTGATGGTCAAGGCGTAAACAGTTTTGTATATTTGTTGTTTTTCTTTGTCAGGTCGGGAGGCTTGTGCTGCAGAAGAGCGGACAATTGCTCCCGGGCACAATTCGCAGCGGTTCTGCTGTGGCGAGGAGGTGGCATCCGGGCGTGCAAGCGACGGATTTGCATCCCGTGGGCCACAGATTCGTGCAAGTTGCACGAATAGAACGCTGTAATAAACTACTGTAATATAGAGGATAGGAATAAATTTTATTTATTTATTTATTAACGTAAAGTCTTTTGTTTAAATTTTTTAATTGTATTGTAAGTATGCTAATCACGGGCCAGGATAAATACTCAGTCAGACCAGGATCCTCCACAGAAAAATATTTATTTTTGCGGGGACAGGCAGGAAAGGGGCCGATTGGCCGGGATTTGGGTAGTATAGGCAGGGTTGGAGTGGCGGGAACGACCCGAAAAGGATCACGGGGGCGTGGCAGCGAGTCGGCAGGAGCAGCCCCGTCATCCGGGCGCCGGCTCCTGGCCGAGATCACGGCCCGCAAGGGGAGATGGCCTCGAGAGAGCGCCCCGTCACCCGGAAACGCTCCCCACCAGCCGATCACAGGGCGGGGCCGCGAGTCGGCAGGAGCAGCCCCGTCACCCGGGCGCCGGTTCCTGGCCGAGATCACGGCCCGCAAGGGGAGACGGTCTCGAGAGCGCCCCGTCACCCGGAAGCGCTCCCAGCCAGCCGAGAGGGCATCCGAGCCGGGTGCGGCCACGTCACCCGTGCATCGCCTCTGGGGCCCGGAATTCCCCCCGTGGAGCACGGCCCCGTCAACCGGAAGCCGCCTCCTGGTCAGGAGAGGAAAGAGATGGCCGTGGGAAGCACTGGCGTTCCCGGCCCCGTCACCCGGAAGCCGCGCACATCCTTTGGCCCCGATGCCGAATGTAGAGCCCGAAGGAGGAGGGGAAGCTGGGAAGTTTGAATGAGGCGCAACTGTTTTTCATTATAATTTCTAATCGTACATTTTATTGAATTGCGTCAACTTAACTACCCTAATCTTTTGTCTCTAACTCGCACTCACTGATGATCTCCACGCGGGGGTTGGCCCGAGGCCCAGCTCACCCGATTACTCCTCCAGTGTGGGGGCCAGCCTATCCATACTGGTGGCCACCCACGTGTCCAAGTTCCGCGTGGCGATCCTCGTGGTTGCTCCGCACTCCGTCGTTGAAAAAGATAACTCCCCTCCGCTTGCTGGTTAAAGTGAACTTCTCGGTTTGGCAGTCGAAAACCAA
This sequence comes from Drosophila jambulina, assembly GCA_018152175.1. NCBI lineage: Eukaryota > Metazoa > Arthropoda > Insecta > Diptera > Drosophilidae > Drosophila > Drosophila jambulina. Next base: position 904,368 of record JAECXH010000002.1, on the reverse strand, counting down.
CTCCTCGTGCTGCTCAAAAGAATCGCTGCTCGCAGCTTTCCTCTGCCGCTCGTCCCTCGGCGTCAGCGTTCTCGCCTCTGCCGACACGAAGCTTTCGCGTGCTTACGTGGCAGCGTCGGCTTCGGCTGGGGTGAGCGCTGCTCGCGATCGGCCGTGCGTTCTCTTGTTCTCTCCTCCATCGGCCCTCAGGGCCCTGCGACTGCGCAGCTTTCTGCCCGGCCGTGATTGGGTCCTGCTGCTCTGCCGGTGTGTTGGCTCTGCCGGTATGTGTTGGCTCTGCCGTATGTGTTCGGCTCTGCCGGTATGCGTTCGGCTCTGCCGGTATGCGTTGGCTCTGCCGTATGTGTTCGGCTCTGCTGGTATAAGTTGGCTCTGCCGTATGTGTTCGGCTCTGCCGGTATGCGTTGGCTCTGCCGTATGTGTTCGGCTCTGCTGGTATGCGTTGGCTCTGCTGTATGTGTTCGGCTCTGCCGATATGTGTTGGCTCTGCCGGTGCGTTCGGCTCTGCCGATATGTGTTGGCTCTGCCGGTGCGTTGGCTCTGCCGGTGCGTTGGCTCTGCCAGTGGCTCTGCCGGTGTGCTGGGCTCTGCCGAATGTGCTGGGCGGCCGGTATGTCGGCTCTGCCGAATGTGCTGGGCTCTGCCGGTATGTCGCGTTCCGGGCGATATTACAGCTGTTGCCAAGCGGGCTTTTGTCGCCGACTGTACTCTGGTCCCTGTTGCTAGGCGGCGGCTGTTGCTATGCGGCTGCTGTTGCTATGCGGCCGCTGTTGCTATGCGGCTGCATGGCTGGGGATCGGCATGGGTGCTGGGTCGGCGGTGTGTGTGCGTGTGCCGAACTGTTGCTCCTATCCATGAGGCCTAGTGGCCTAAGTCTAAGCTATGTACATATGCCCTTCGTGGGTCTTGTCGTTTCCCTAAGTCTAAACTATGTACAGGTGCCCTTCGTGGGTCTTGTTATTTCCCTATGCTACTATGCTTACTCCTACTAATTAAATACTAACTTACTACTAACTTATTAATATACCCTAAATCCCAACCTAAACTAATTATTTACATCTACACACCAATTAATTTATATATATACATACGTTGTGAGGCCCGGATCGGGTCCTCACACCCCATCCCTACTTCGGGGGTGGTGGCGGATGCGGACGTATCCACCGCGTTGTGAGATCTGCACCCGGTACCTAGTATCTCCCACGTCGACGAGAAACCGCGCGTTGGCTCTCCCCATCTGGAGGCGGTGCTGAATTTCGTCATGCAGCGCCCAAGGGAGTCGCGCCAGGGGCGTGTCCCAGCCTGGAGGGGTGGGGACGAGGACACCACCCTCGTCGTCCATATCCGACTCGGACTCAGTCTCACTCTCTGTGTCTGCATCGGGGTCAAAGTTGGGCTCGGCGCTGTGGATATCATTCGGTTCGTCGTCGGGGTCGTTATCCGGCAAGGACTCCTCCTCACTTGAGGCCTCCGCGGCGGGCCAAGGTGCTGGTCACCGCCGGGGGTTTGCCAGGATTCCCGGTGCGTCTCCGTCTCGTCGTTGGGCTGGGGGCACTCCGTCGTGGAAACGCCACCGCCATGCGTCCGTGGCCGGCAGGGGTGCAACCCGCTGGACGGGTGTCACCGTGGCTGTCGAGCGGTCTTCGTCCGCCTTTGGGCGGCTGGCGGTCGGTGGAGGCTGGGTGCCGGCTGTGTTGGCCACGCTGCTGGCCACTGATCGGCCGTTGGCCACCAGGAGCGCGTCCCGAGGGGAGATTCCCCTGGCGAGTTGCTTCTCCAGGGCGACTCGGGCGATGGCACGGCTACGGGAGGCGGCTGACGTGGTGGGGCCAGTTGGGGAGATCAGCAGCTGCTGCAATCGTCGGCTGGCCGTGGCTGCGTCGTGGCGATGTGTGGCGGGCCAAAGGCTGCACCCTTGTGGGGCGCCTCGGGGTGCTCACGGCTGCTTGCGGGCTCCTGTTCGGCGGAGCGAACGGTCGGGTGGCCTGATCGGCCGCTGTGGTGCCGCTCTTGGGTGAGTCCGTGCTAAGGACTCTCCCTTGGTGGCGTGCGGGCGACCGCGTCGTGGCGCTGCCGGGGCTACTCGCTGTAGCCGGCTTGTTGGCGATCGCAGGCCTGGCTACGGCCGGGGCGACGGTGGCAATGAGCGGTGGGGGCTGATCAGGGAGGGCCACCTCGCCGTCGAAGATGACGACTACCTCGTCCTCCGACTGACTTTCTCCGGTTGAGGTGGTCGCCTCCGTTGTGGTCTCTTCCTCGCTGGAGACCAGGTCGATCTGCGGGACATCTCCCTCGGCGTCCGAGATGTCCTCGTATACCGGCCGGCTGGTCGTTGCCGTGACCTGGGCTGGCAGCGGCGGCTCGGCGGGTGCGTGGCCCGGGGTCGTGTCGAGGTGGGCCAGGTCGAAGACGAACTCCATGTTTGTATCCTCTTCTCCCATGGCTCCCACCATCTCCTCCAGCGTCAGGCCCTCGCACCAGGAGGGGCTGATCGGTGGCTCGGCGAGGTCCTCGGCCCTGGGGCCCACGTGCTCGGGCTGTGTGGGTGCTGCGAGCGGCCGTGCTCGGGCTGTGTGGGTGCTGCGAGCGGCCGTGCTCCGTCTGTAGTCCTGCCCGGGGTCGACGGGGAAGGCTGGGACTCACTCGGTGGGTGATTTGGCTCCATCGTCGTTGTTTGTACTTTTTTTTCCTTTCGTTGATCTCGTTGAACTTTTCGTATTGCGCAGGTTCCTCTCCGATTACGGCGTGGTGCGATCGATTATCCGATATCCTGGGTTTATCGGGGCGGTCCTGTGCCTTCGATCGGTCCGGCAACCCTATCCGATAATGGTGCCAGGATGGGTTGATCTGGGAACTCTGTTTTGCTCTTGTTTTAAACTCAACTGTGGAAACGGAGGAAAATAAAATGATTAGCTGAAGTCGCGACCGGACATGTGAGGTGCAGCTGTCCTCTTTGTCCGTATTCTTCCCGTCGGTCCGGCGTCGTGGTCATTGCTTGGATGTGGCCCGAGGGGAACCTGGGCGGTGATCTTCCCCCTGCGGGGGTGGGGACGTTGGACGAGCGCACTCATCATCAAGTGGCCCACTTGACACCTTGGTACCCTCGGCCAGAGCTTCAGCCTCGTAGTTCTCCTGCTCTTCGTATGTCGTGATGATCTCGGCGCGCTGGGTATCCTCGTGGTCTTCGTCGTTGTCTTCGGTGCCGCCTTGGTGATACGGCTTCAGGCTATTGATACTGGCGGTGCGTCGGCGGCGGCTCTGGACTTCTTGAAGTCGAACGATGTTTGGTGAGAGGAATTTCATGACCCAAAAGGGCCCGTCGTACTTTGCGGCCAGCTTGGCGGCGAATCCTTCGGCGTTGGATAACACATGGCGGCGCACTAGGACTTGGGATCCCAATGCCGGTCGCCAGTCTCGTCGGCGGAGGTTGTAGTGTCTGCCTTGCTCGGCGGCGGCTCGCTCGGCGTTGTCTCGGGCTACCTTGAAAATGTTTCGTAGGTGTTGGCTTCTCTCCTCGGGTGGGGTGGCTGCTGTTCCTCTTCCCGGCGTGACCTCGTCGTAGAGTTTGTTGGGTTTTGCCGAGGCGTGTATGGTGCGGTATATTGTAGTTCCATTCGCATGGACTTGCAAAACTTCTGGAAGGCTTTGCTTGTGAATTGAGTCCCATTGTCACAAACCAAAGTCTTTGGGGACCCGAAACGGCTGAGGATCCGTTCGCGGAAGGCCAGCTCTAGATACGGCACTGTAGCCCGTCGTAGGGGTGCGAGTTCGACCTATTTGCTGAACATGTCGAGGAATACGAGTAAGACCGTGTTTCCTTGCTTAGATCGAGGAAAGGGTCCCACGAAGTCGGCGCATAGAATTTGAAAAGGTTCGTCGACCTGGCGGGTGAACATCTTCCCGGCCGGTCTTTCTTGGCTCACCTTGAACTGTTGACAGCTAAGACATCGTCGTACGTAGATGGCTACCTCCCGGAATAATCCGGGTCAGTAATATTTCTGGGCCACCCGCGTACAGGTTTTGCGGATGCCCGCGGTGGGGTGGTCGTGGCACTCTTGTAGTACTCTCCCTCGTTCGTGGACACCCACGCACAATTTCCAGGGCGTGTATTCTTCTTCTTCGGGGTGAAGTCCTATGCGTCGGTATATTTGTCCGTTTTCCTCTCGGTAGTCCGGGTATTTCTTCGGCTCCTGCCGGATCCTGCGTCGCATCTTCGTGATCCACCTGCAAGGGTCCTCCTGAACTTGCGCTCGCTGGGCGGTGGCGAGTGGTTGGCGCGACAGGGCGTCGGCAACCAAATTTAGTGTCCCACGTCGATAGGTAATATCGTATTGGAATTGCTGCAATTCCAAGGCCCACCGGGCTATCCGACCCGTGGGGTTGTCGATGGAATTTAGCCATTTTACAGCGTGATGATCGGTGACCACTTCGAATCGGTACCCTTCGACGTAGCAGCGCATCTTGCGAATGGCCCACACTATGGCGAGGCATTCTTTCTCCGTTACGGAGTAATTCCGCTCAGCGGCATTAAGCCGGCGGCTGGCGTAGGCGATGACGCGCTCTTGCTCGTCTGCGTGAGGACGGCCCCAAGGCCGTATTCGCTGGCATCGGTTTGGAGAACGAACTTCTCCGCGAAGTCCGGACAGGCGAGGATCGGTGCCTCCGTGAGTAGATCCTTGAGTCCTTGGAAAGCCTGCTCCTGCTTCGTCGTCCATTCCCACTTCCGGTCCTTTTTGAGGAGGGAAGTCATCGGTTCTACCACGTCGGCGAAGTTGGGCACAAAGCGTCGATACCACGACGCTATTCCAAGGCATCGGCGGAGCTCCTTCATATTGGTGGGTGCCTCTAGCTCTCGAATGGCCGCGATTTTGTCGGGGTCCGTCTGGGTTCCAGCCTTACTGATGACGTGGCCGAGGTATTTTAAACTCCTTTGGAATAACTGGCACTTGTCTCGGTTTAGGTGCAGGTTCGCCTCTCTTAGTCGCCGGAGTACTTCTCGTAAGTTCCGGACGTGTTCCTGGAGCGTGGATCCGATCACGATGATGTCGTCTAAATAAGCAAAGGCATGGGGCTCCATATCGGGGCCAATAACGGTGTCCAGGGCTCGTTGGAAAGTCGCCGGGGCCGAGTGCAGGCCGAAGGGCATCACCTTCCAGTGAAACAGTCCACGGCCGGGAACGGTGAATGCCGTACATTCGCGGCTAGCCGGGGCCACTGGTATCTGCCAGTACCCATTTTTAAGGTCCAACGTGGAAATGAAGCGGGCATGGCGAAGCCGCTCCAGGATGTGGTGAATCCTCGGCAGGGGGTAAGCGTCGGGAATTGAATTCTCATTTAACTGTCTGTAGTCGACGCACATCCTGACATCTCCGTTCTTCTTAGCGGCGATGACGATCGGCGCGCTATGGGGACTTCTGGAAGGCTCGATCCGTCCGTCGCGGAGCAGCTCGTCTATCTGTCTGTCGATAACGGATCTCATGGCGGGATTCCTAGGGTGGTATCTCTGTTTGATTGGGCGGTCGTTCCGCATTACGATGCTATGTTCGGCGATATGGGAGACACCGGTAAGAGTGTCGAACCGGGATAGCTCCCGTTCCAAAAACTGTCCGATCCAGGGCTCTGGATAGTTTTCGCCTGCGTCGCTGGGATGTGACTCCTCCTCTGGGTCGTACTCGGCATCAGTGATTCCGCACGCTGCGGTGCTGGTATTTTCCGGTGGCTCCGGGTCCTGAAAACGAACTCTCTTCACGGTGCGGCGAAAGGGGTTTCGCCGAACGGCAGAGGCGTTTGGAGCGGGCAATGCTCTCACCCAGCTCGGGGCGGATGCGGTTTCCATGTCGGTGCTTGGTGTCAACGCGTTCTCGCGTTGTAGTTGCGCTTGTGGCGCGGCTCGTCGTTGATCTTCTGGCTGCGGGGAAAACTGTGGGGTGGCCTCCGTTGGTCTCTGTGCCTGCGTTGAGGCGACTTCTTCCTGCGTCGTAGTAGCTCTGCTTTGTCCAGGCTGTGTCCTGGTGGTGACTTCTGTGTGCGTCGAGGTTGCTTGTTGCTCGGTGTGTGCCCGTAGGGCGCATTCTGCGTGAATTTGCAGGTTTTGGTGCTACTTGGTTTGGCGCTGGCTGCGCCCGTGTGGTGGCTTCGTCGTGGGTGGTATCGCCGGGTTCGGGTGGCGTCTCGGGTTGCGTCGTCGGAGTTGTCTCGTCGGAGTTGTCTCGTCTCGGGTGCGTCTTGGCTCTGATCGTCGCACAGTTAGAAATTGCGAGGTAGGAGGGGGGCGTAGGGTGAGTTCTAGTCCGCCGCACTGGATTGATGCTGCTCCCAGACACAGGAAATCCATTCCCAGCAAGAGGTCGTCCAATACCTCTGGCATGATGAGGATGCATATGCTGACCAGGGCTTCTCCTAGTTGGATGGTCGCTCTCAAGGCTTGTGTTAGCTCTCGGCCGGTCCCATCGGCAAGTCTGACGAAAGAGCGCACTGAGCGAAAATTTTTGCCGTCGTCGAGTTCTTTGGCCAGGCGCTCGCAAATGAAACTGTGCGAGGCCCCCGTATCCAAGGTAGCGGTGAGGGGTCGTCCCTCGACCGTAACCTGCACGCGGATACGGTCTTGATCCTGCCGGATCAAGGTTGCTACTGTCGTTGGGCAATTGCTGGGATCCTCGAAAAGTTGCCTGATACTCGAGGCCCTTGTCCGTTTCCCGGCGGCTGGTTCCTGCAGCATTCGATGGTTCGAATTCCCCGTCTGCCACAATCCCAACAGAACATGGTTCTGGGATTACGGCACTCTGCGACGTAGTGGCCGTCCTGGCCGCAGTTTCGGCAGGCGGTGTTTACGTTGATGGCTCCCTGGTGGCGTGGCTCGCGGCTCTGGCTAGGCGGAGGACTACGTCGGACCACGTCAGTCGTGACACCTCGGGGTCGGGATGGCTGTACGGCGCTGGAAGGAGCGTATCTTGGCTCCGCTCTCGTTCGTGGTGTGGGGCTGCTCCCTGGATTCTCTGCGTCTGCTCGGCCCGTGATATAACCTCGGATGGGTCGGCCTCCACGGCTGCGGGCGACCTCGAAGTTGACCACCAATTGTGTCAGTTCGGCCAAGGTCTTGAAATATTGAACATTTGGTATTCTGGCAGCATATTTTCGTATATACGCTCCAGTTCCTGCTCCGATGTGAATCCTGCACGGCGCATCTGTAGTCGGAGGTCGACAAGGTATTCCTTGAAGGGTTCGTTCCCCTTCTGATAGTGCGTGCGAATGTCATCGTCGAGCCGTTGATAATACATCGGACCTCGGCCCATGCTCGTCCCTGTAGACCACTGGTACGAAACCAGTTCTCGGCTCGGCCAGTTAGAAAAACGATGATGACCTGGGACAGGTACTTCCAGTCGACCCGGTAAGTTTCTGCCCGCTCTTCCAGATGCTCCATGAAGCTGAGTGGGTCGGAAGTGCCATCGAAAGACAAACCCCATTTGGTTATCTTGTCGATTAGCATCGAGCACATATTCGCGTCGGCCGGGGAAGCGTTAGTGCGCGGGGCACCCTCGGATTTTCCTCGAGTCCCGGCGGATGGAGAAACACTGCGCGGTACTGCCAGGGTGTGGCTGGTGCTCGGAGCATCCATTGCTTTGTCGGTCTCGATTCGCAGCGGCGACAGCGGTTTGGTATCCCCGGAGGGTGCGTTATCATACCTATATTCGAGTTCTCCGAGCCGACCCTGAGTCGCGTCGGAGAGGTCGGGCTGGCGTGCGAATGTGATAAGTCGGGCACGTTGTTCTTCGACGGTACCGGTGCGGTCTAAGCCAAACTCGAGAAGGATGGCTTCGAGTTCGTGTTTCTTTCGATACGATATCCACGTGACGCCCATATCACTGCCAACGTGGATTTAAGTTAGCAAAGGCCGAGAGTAATACACAAACGCGTATAGTCGCGGCGGATCCCGTTCGTGGCTGTGCTGGCCGATGGTTGGGTAAATATCGCGGGGCAAGGCTGCTTGCTTTGCGATCGCGACGGAGCTGTGGTCCTGGAGTCGGAGGGTATCCTTGTTGATTATCCTTGCGTTACTATCCTTGGTTGGTATCCTTGCGTTGTTATCCTAGCGTCGTTATCCTTGCGTTGTATCCTTGCTTGGTATCCTTGCGCTGTTATCCTTGTGATGTTATCCTGGCGTGATGTTACTCCCTTCGAGATTCGCGATTGACTCCCTTTTATCCTTGTTGATGTTCCTCCCTTCGAGATTCGCGATTGACTGACTTTAATATCGTTGCGGTCGGTCTTATATACCAGGCGCAGCTGGCCTCGGGCTTCCCTCCTTGTAAAGAAAACCAATGGGTGCGAGAGAGATGGGGACACTATGCTTCCCTGCTGGCTGCGACGCCGGCTGTGACGTCGCCGATGACTCCGTACCTTGTTTCGGTGGCTCTGCTCTCCTTTTCTGTGCTTCCTCGTTCGGATCGGGCGCTTCTGTCTGTCTTCGTCTGTGTGTGTGTGTTTTCTCTGTCTATCTTGGGCTCTGCTGCCTGATCTATGCTTGCCTATATTTCGCGTCGTGTGCGCCGACGTTTCCCCATGGCTTTGCCGTTGCCATGAGGGTTTTTTCCTTTCCTTGTGTTTGCCCTAGCTTCGTCTGCCCAACTGTACCTCGTTGTTGCTATGCAAAGGTCTCGTGTTTTCTCCGTCTCTGTGTATTTCAGCGCCCTGTCCGACGATTTTGCCTGACTCTGTGGCCACATGCTCCCTACCGTTTTCGTCCCTAACCTCCAACTTGCTACCTATGTTTTTTCCTACTTGTGGGGCTTTAATCCACGATGGGTGGTGATATCCTTTTTATCCTGCCTAGTCCCTGCTCGGGCGCCATCTGTAAGGATGCTAATCACGGGCCAGGATAAATACTCAGTCAGACCAGGATCCTCCACAGAAAAATATTTATTTTTGCGGGGACAGGCAGGAAAGGGGCCGATTGGCCGGGATTTGGGTAGTATAGGCAGGGTTGGAGTGGCGGGAACGACCCGAAAAGGATCACGGGGACGTGGCAGCGAGTCGGCAGGAGCAGCCCCGTCATCCGGGCGCCGGCTCCTGGCCGAGATCACGGCCCGCAAGGGGAGATGGCCTCGAGAGAGCGCCCCGTCACCCGGAAACGCTCCCCACCAGCCGATCACAGGGCGGGGCCGCGAGTCGGCAGGAGCAGCCCCGTCACCCGGGCGCCGACTCCTGCCCGAGATCACGGCCCGCGAGGGGGAATGGTGTATTATAAGATTGATTGATATTGTTCCATGTATTATTATAGAATCATATTTTATTAAAAGACCATGTCTTGTTTCTTCGATCGTCTTTTATTGAATGCCTTTTGGTTTTCTTAGACAAAGGCTTGCTAGCTGTCGGCGCAGCGGCAGAGCAGCCGTTATATCTATTTTATATATAAGTAAAGTAACAAAATGTAAGACGGGCAGAGCGAGAGAGTTATGCATGCACATATGTATATAAGCGGTCAGCGTGGGAACCATGCTGACTCGGCCCTAAACGATGAATGCACTGAATGCATATCACATTACGTTTGCACTTGAAAAGTGTGTGGGCACTTGGCACGCTGTCGCTGAGTGACAAAGGCAATGCCCTATGTATATTATTGGCATAACAACAAAGTCTTCTGATTTCGGCTAACCAAGTGTTGCCGCTCAATATTTATGCTGAGTTATAAGAATTCATATGTGGATGCACTACAATGGCCTAGAGAGAGCGCCCCGTCACCCGGAAACGCTCCCCACCAGCGGATCACAGGGCGGGGCCGCGAGTCGGCAGGAGCAGCCCCGTCACCCGGGCGCCGGTTCCTGGCCGAGATCACGGCCCGCAAGGGGAGACGGCCTCGAGAGCGCCCCGTCACCCGGAAGCGCTCCCAGCCAGCCGAGAGGGCATCCGAGCCGGGTGCGGCCACGTCACCCGTGCATCGCCCCTTGGGCCCGGAATTCCCCCCGTGGAGCACGGCCCCGTCAACCGGAAGCCGCCTCCTGGTTAGGAGAGGAAAAAGATGGCCGTGGGAAGCACTGGCGTTCGCGGCCCCGTCACCCGGAAGCCGCGCACATCCTTTGGCCCCGATGCCGAATGTAGAGCCCGAAGGAGGAGGGGAAGCTGGGAAGTTTGAATGAGGCGCAACTGTTTTTCATTATACTTTCTAATCGTACATTTTATTGAATTGCGTCAACTTAACTACCCTAATCTTTTGTCTCTAACTCGCACTCACTGATGATCCCCACGCGGGGGTTGGCCCGAGGCCCAGCTCACCCGATTACTCCTCCAGTGTGGGGGCCAGCCTATCCATACTGGTGGCCACCCACGTGTCCAAGTTCCGCGTGGCGATCCTCGTGGTTGCTCCGCACTCCGTCGTTGAAAAAGATAACTCCCCTCCACTTGCTGGTTAAATTGAACTTCTCGGTTTGGCAGTCGAAAACCAACTCCTCGTGCTGCTCAAAAGAATCGCTGCTCGCAGCTTTCCTCTGCCGCTCGTCCCTCGGCGTCAGCGTTCTCGCCTCTGCCGACACGAAGCTTTCGCGTGCTTACGTGGCAGCGTCGGCTTCGGCTGGGGTGAGCGCCGCTCGCGATAGGCCGTGCGCTCTCTCGTTCTCTCCTCCATCGGCCCTCAGGGCCCTGCGACTGCGCAGCTTTCTGCCCGGCCGTGATTGGGTCCTGCTGCTCTGCCGGTGTGTTGGCTCTGCCGGTATATGTTGGCTCTGCCGTATGTGTTCGGCTCTGCCGGTATGCGTTCGGCTCTGCCGGTATGCGTTGGCTCTGCCGTATGTGTTCGGCTCTGCTGGTATGAGTTGGCTCTGCCGTATGTGTTCGGCTCTGCCGATATGTGTTGGCTCTGCCGGTGCGTTCAGCTCTGCCGATATGTGTTGGCTCTGCCGGTGTGTTGGCTCTGCCGGTATATGTTGGCTCTGCCGTATGTGTTCGGCTCTGCCGGTATGCGTTCGGCTCTGCCGGTATGCGTTGGCTCTGCCGTATGTGTTCGGCTCTGCTGGTATGAGTTGGCTCTGCCGTATGTGTTCGGCTCTGCCGATATGTGTTGGCTCTGCCGGTGCGTTCAGCTCTGCCGATATGTGTTGGCTCTGCCGGTGCGTTGGCTCTGCCGGTGGCTCTGCCGGTGTGCTGGGCTCTGCCGTTGGCTCTGCCGGTGTGCGTTGGCTCTGCCGAATGTGCTGGGTTCTGCCGAATGTGCTGGGCTCTGCCGGTAGTGCTGGGCTCTGCCGGTATGTCGGCTCTGCCGAATGTGCTGGGCTCTGCCGGTATGTCGCGATCCGGGCGATATTACCGCTGTTGCCAAGCGGGCTTCTGTCGCCGACTGTACTCTGGTCCCTGTTGCTAGGCGGCGGCTGTTGCTATGCGGCTGCTGTTGCTATGCGGCCGCTGTTGCTATGCGGCTGCTGTTGCTATGCGGCTGCGTCGCTGGGGATCGGCATGGGTGCTGGGTCGGCGGTGTGTGTGCGTGTGCCGAACTGTTGCTCCTATCCATGAGGCCTAGTGGCCTAAGTCTAAGCTATGTACATATGGGGGTCTTGTCGTTTCCCTAAGTCTAAACTATGTACAGGTGCCCTTCGTGGGTCTTGTTATTTCCCTATGCTACTATGCTTACTCCTACTAATTAAATACTATCTTACTACTAACTTATTAATATACCCTAAATCCCAACCTAAACTAATTATTTACGTCTACACACTAATTAATTTATATATATACATACGTTGTGAGGCCCGGATCGGGTCCTCACAGTATATATGTGCAGATCCTTGGGATTTCTTGGTGTATGTGGCTTTTGGAATCATCTTGGAGGTGGTATCGTGACCCGCAGCACTCACTGCGCGCTGCACGGCCATCACAATTTGGAACACCTCAAGGCACAGACATCAAGGAAAATCCTACGGGATAATGCAGAAGGCCGATGTCCTTAACTGGCGACTTTCAGCACAGCTGAAAGTTAGTCCAGTTGACGAACGGCCCGAGTAGGGACGACTTGGGCGAATTGAAGACGCAGGAAACCTGGCACGGAGTCCACCGGCGGTTGATCGGCTCCATCTCCCCTGAAAATATTAGAAAAAGAAGAAAATTAGACAGAGTGTATTCATAAATGGGAAATTATTTATTTATTTACTTGTAGCTTTATTTATTAATTTGTCGATATTAAATAAATATCACTTATTTATTTATTGGCTAATTATTTATTTATTTATTGCCTTTTTTTTATTTATCATTTGCATGTTTATTTATATAATGGGTGCATGTTTATTTATTTAATTTCTTCGTATATTTGGTTATTTGTCGTTGGTTATTTATTTATTTTCTTGATTAAGATATTTGTTAGTTGTCGTAAATAAATTGTTAGGTGTTTAGGAATTAGAAAAGAAGGTTCCTCCAGCCCTAGAAGACGAGATATGGTCCACGGATGCGGAAGGGGCGATTGGGCTCGTGCCCCCGCGGTTTTCGACGGGGTTGATGAGGACACCTCCGTCAAGACGGCCAGAACAGCAGCCCGAGGAGCGGAACAATCCGCGATCGCGGGATTTCAAGGCGATCGGGCTGCAGCAGACCAGCTGTTGGATGTGGATCCGCCGGCGAAGTCGGTTCATTTCCAGGAGCCTCCCGTGGATTCTGTCGTCCAGTCGGCGGTGAACCTCGCCCTGGCGAGGCAGGCGGCGGAGACATACCGCAAGTCGCAGGAGGCTGCGATCGGCCAAACTTTGCGGGACGAGTTGCGGGCCGGGTTCCTGGAAATGATGCAAATGATGAACCAGGTGCTGAAGCCGGCAGATACTCACCGACAGGATCCAGAGGTGATCCCAGTTCAGCAGCAGCAGTCGCTTCCAGGAAGACGGCAGCAGCAGCCTCTTCCAGCAAAAAGGCCGCAGCAACCGCCTAAAATGGGACGATCGATGGAGGCACTCCAGGGCGTTCACGGAGCAGTACCCCGAAGCTTCCCGGCGGCCAGTGGACCAGCACCGAGGGCACCTCCACAGGTTCCACCGAAGCCGCCCAGGAGGACACCTTCACGCGATGCAGACCCTTGCTTCTCGCCTGAAGAAGCCAATGCCAGAGCGGCATTTGGTGAAGGTGATGAAGAAGGGTTTGCGAGAGGGAATCGCGCGCTATGTCTACGCGATGGAGCTGCTCACCGTGGATGAGTTGCGGCAGGAGGCCATCGAAGTCGAGCGCAGTTTTGGACGCAGGAGTCGCACCCAATTCCCTCCATCGACGCGCTACCAAGGCGAAGCGAGGAACCTAGTCAGTGAGGCTAGTGTTCCGGAACCAGCAGTTGAGGAGGACAACCCCGTGGCAGTGGAGGAAGTCCGGGACAAGCCAAGAAACCCCTTCCGAGCCGGCTGCTGGAATTGCGGAGCCATGGACCATGGTTTCCGGGACTGCGAGCAGGAGCTGACGAAGATCTTCTGTTTCCGGTGTGGAAAGGCTGACACCGTCGCGCCAAAGTGTCCAAACTGCGCGGGAAACGGGCGGCTGGGCGATATGAGAGCGGGAGGAACTCGTCCAGCGAGGAATCCCGTGAGGAGTCAAAAGCGCCTGAAATAAAATCACTAGTTAGCAAGGATAGTAGTAATAAAACTTTAAAATACTTACCTTATGAAGAGCCCATGAGACGTTATTTGGAAATAAGGAGCCGGATTTTCGAGCAACATCTGCTGGGTGGCATGCGCAGAGTGTCCCGAACGGTGAGGAAGGCCCGAGAGCGGTTTCGGAATCGTCGGGAGAGGCGGAGAGAAGTAGTCGCAGCAGTTCGACGGGGCGGCACTCACGACCTGAGACCCTTTGCCGAAATCAAAATCCTCGACCAGCAGCTGACCGTGTTATTGGATACCGGAGCAAGCGTCAGAGATACTTCTCGGTGGTGCGTACTGCCGCAGGTGAGGATCGGTCGATCATCGGACGAATTCAGCTACCTGTGGAGTACAAGGGAAGGGTAGAAAACAATCTTTTTTATCTTTGCCCGTACCTGGAGCAGCCGGCGTATCTCGGCGTCGATTTCTGGCGGACCTTTGGCCTGGCTCCGGCGGTAGTGGGAGAATCCCGGCGCAAGGCGTGAAGAAGGCTGAAGAAATCCACGCCAGGAATATGGAGCACTACGCCGACCAGGAAGACGATGACGACGCGAAGGCCGATCCTGAATCCTGGATACTATCCGAGGCCGAGTCACGGGAGCTGGAGGAGATCAAGCGGAAGTTCCTCACCTTCGAGGAGGATGGCTTGGGAACCACCAGCCTAGAGAAACACACCATCGAGCTGGTTGAAGGCGCGAGGGTTTTTAAGGATCGGCCGTATCCGATGTCTCCGGCGAAGCAGATGGTGGTCGAGGACGAAGTCGGCAAGATGCTGGCCCTGGGAGTCATTGAGGAGAGCAAGAGCCCTTGGAGCAATCGGACGACGGTGGTTTCAAGGCCTGGAAAGGATCGATTTTGTTTAGATGCTCGCAAGCTCCACGACGTGACCGTCAAGGACGCTTACCTCTTGCCGAGTATCGATGGAATCCTGTCCAGAATCGATCAAACGCACTTCATCTCCAGTGTGGATTTGAAATTCGCGTTCTGGCAGATCGAGCTGGACGAGAAGAGCAAGGCCTTGACGGCCTTCACGGTTCCTGGTCGGCCGCTCTACCAGTTCAGGGTGATGCCGTTCGGACTCTGCAACGCGGCGCAGTGGTTGGTGAGACTCATGGATCGAGTAATCCCTGCCGAGATCCGATCCAACGCGTTCGTCTACTTGGACGATCTGCTCATCCTGGCTCCGGACATCGAGACGCCATTCCGATACCTGCGACGAGTGGCCGAATGCCTAAGGGAAGCAGGATTAATAATCGGCCTGAGCAAATCCAAGTTCTGCTTTAAGTCATTGACCTACTTGAGCTTTGTCGTAGGTGGAGGTCGTCTGCGCATGGATCCTGGAAGAGTGGGAGCAATCCGGAGGATGCCGAAGCCGAGGACGATGAAGGAGGTGCGAGCGTTCCTAGGAACAGCTTCGTCAAGAACTTCGCGACGTTAGCAGCACCGCTCACCAAAGCACTCAAGGAGACCGGGAACACGAAGTTTTTTTTTCTTTGAGGCGCAACTAGCGGTCGAGGCATTGAAGATGGCCCTGACGACGGCACCGGTTCTGGTCCACGCCGACTTTAAGCGGCACTTTTACATCCAGTGCGACGCGTCTCACATTGGCGTTGGAGCGGTTTTGTTCCAGAAGGACGAGGACAACCAAGAGCAGCCGATTGCCTTCTTCTCGGCGAAGATGAACAAGCACCAGGTGAATTACACCGTCACCGAGAAGGAGTGCTTGGCAGTGCTCCTGGCGATCCGGAAGTTCCGTCCCTATGTGGAAGGCATGCCGTTCACCTGCATCACGGATCACGCCAGCTTGAAGTGGTTGATGTCCATGAAGGACCTGTCATTAAGCCTGGCCAGGTGGTTGTGCAGCTCCAGGGCTTCAATTTCACCATCGAGCACCGGAAGGGCAGCGAGAACGTGGTGGCACACACGCTTTCGCGATGCGTAGAGGAGATTTCCGTGGATCCGACCGAGTTACTGGGTTTTGAGACTACTGAGTTTGCTGGAAATGAATACCAAGAGTTAAGCCGCGCGCACACTGGCGGCGGAAAGCGGAGCTTACGGCTGATTTCATAAGCTAGCTTTTCGGCTCCCTAAAACAAACGCACTAGTTGTATGAGAGCGCGCACACTGAGAGCGGAGCTGACCTTATCAGCTTTCAGCTCCGCTCCGCTCTGTTTGATCGATCAAGCATGTTTGATTTTTTCGGAAGCTGACGCGAGCTGATTTTTTGGACCGTTCTTTGAAAAATTGCCCTGATGAGCGCTTAAGCCATAGGAATTAAAATTTTTTTACCAGTTATTAGGTGAAGTATGAAGTATTTTTTAAATATTTATTAAAGTAAAAATTTTGTCAACTTTCCGAGATACAGGGTGCCGAAGTAAACTAAGAAAAGGTACATTGTCAACAACATTCTGGCGAACTGCGTGGGCTGGTTTTGAAAACCTAAATGCTATTATGATCTGGATGAATAATAAAATAATAACATTAAGGAATTGAAATTTGCCGCCACAATATTTTTTTTTTTTAGTGTAAGTTAAAATCTTGTTAATGTCTATCAAAACAATGATCAGCGCGTCAGCTTCAGCTTTCGGTGTGCGCGGCTGCAAAGGCTCAGCTCGCTGAAGAGCTCTTCGCGGAAAAGCTCGCTTATCACATCAGCCGTAAGCTCCGCTTTCCGTCACCAGTGTGCGAGTGGCCTTAGTCCGAGAAGTGGAGGAGAATGCGGATAACTTACCGGATCTGAGGATCGAGGACGGTCTCTTCTTCAAGCGAGTCTTTCCAGTAACACTGGATGACGAAGTGGAAGGATCGGCATGGAAAATCTGGATACCGCAGAGTCTGACCCAAAGCCTGGTTGAGCGCAGTTCTACTGGCCTGGGATGGTGATACAGGTTCGCGAGTTCGTCCGAAGATGCCATGTTTGCAAGGAGTCGAAGGCCCTGAACCACCGGATGATGGTGGGGATTGGTGAGCGGGTACAGACGGAAAGGCCTTTCCAGAAACTGTACGTCGACTTCCTTGGCAAATATCCGAGGTCGAAGAAGGGACACGCCTGGATCTTCATCGTGGTGGATCACTTCTCAAAGTACACCTTCTTCAAGGCGATGAGACACGCGACAGCTTCGGACGTAGTAGATTTCCTCATTACAGAGGTATTCCACAAGTTTGGAGTACCGGAGGTGGTGCACTCAAACAACGGGCGGCAGTTTACTTCGAAGATCTTCGAGGAGGCGATGGAGAGCTTCGGAATCCGGCACTTAAAGATACCAATCTACTCTACCCAGAGCAACGCAGCGGAGCGGGTAAACCGAAGTGTCCTGGCGGCGATCCGTGGCTACTTGGAGAACGACCATCGGGAGTGGGATGCCTACTTACCCGAGATTGAGGTATCATTAAAGGGCCAGAGTCTTCACCGCGAAGCCAGGGCAAGAAGTGTATCGCCTGAACTTTGTCCTCAGCGACTTGGGGAAGCAGTTTAATGCCAAGTTCGCTAAGAAACTCCTGAAGGCCAGAGTGGTGAAGGCGGTAGGCAACAATGCGTACGAGTTGGAGGATCTGCAGGGCCGAAGTTTGGGCGTCTACCACGCCAAAGACATCCGCATCTGACCTGGAAGAAAACGAAGAAAAACACAAAGTATACAAGGACGGAACCCGATAGACGGCTAATACTTCCCGTAAAGCGTGGGCCCCGCGCTGGGCACCGTACGGAACTGCGCGGAAGATCATTATCCAAAATGCTCCCAATGATCTTGTCGAGCCGCCGTGATCCAGTCGCATCTCTCCAAATCCTTGGGTGGTGTTGCATTTCTTGTCGGAATGGGCTGGAGGACTATCGATATATCGATAGGGGTTAGGATCGGTAGGACCAGGGGGGGCAGGGATTTGAATGAGCGAACCGGGAATATGTAACCGGCTTAGATTAGCGGATTTAAGAGAAAGGGCTTTTACCCTTTGCCTCGGCCGTTGCGCTAAGAAAAAAACGGCTTCTAAGTCGGAACCGAGCCTATATAGGAAGGTGAAGGCAGAATCTGAAACAGCAGTAGCAACGAGGAAGATAGGCAGCCAGAAGGAAAGCTGTGTCGGAAGTTAGAAATAAAAACGTGGGTGAACAAAATTGTGGAAGTGAAAAAACATTTATATTAAAATGAGGTTTTATTTCAGCGTGGCAGTGGCAAAATCACTGGCCACGGCATCTTTTATTGTGGAGTGTTTTTGTGCTTGGTGCTTACCCGCCGCCAACGGCTATTGGGCGGAATAATTCGAGGAGCAGCTGCCAGCCATCAAAACCAATCAATCCAGCCGGCCGGCGCCCATCGGTCAGCAGAGCGATCCCTCTGGCCAACTGGAATCCGGTGAGTCCGTTCCGCGAGAGCGCCTGGCCTGCCGTGACGAGGTGGCCGTGTTCCCTTATATTTTCTTCCCCGCTTGTTCGGGTCGGTCGCCGCCATCAAGGGCCGCGAATAAGGGGCCGCACAAGCTAGCGACGCCTCCAATAATTCTGGCCACCACGGCCGTTTCATTGCCGCCATAGCGGGCCGCCGATTTTTGCCGATTTTTTGCTTCACGTGCTGCAAATAATATTAGATATTGTTATTGTAAATGTAAGAATTATTTATTGCCATACGGTTCATATTATTTTATACTTACTTGCTTGTCCTCAGTTCCTATGTGTCTTCTCCTCCGCGTTTCCGGAGTCGGGTCCGGGATTGGTGCAACACAGGTGCTGCAAATTGAATCAGAAGAATTGAAAAGATGTGGAAAAACAGAAAATTTATGAATTAACCCACCCTTGTGGTTTCTTTTGGAGCTCCAGTAGGGACCCTAGGTAGGAAAAGGGGTTGTCCTTCTTGTTGACGGCCGTATTTTGGCCAATTTTTGCCGGCGAAAGTGCCGAACCGTCGACTTCTTTGAGGTTCTCGTGGCAGCCTTGGCGCAAGCGCATCCCTGGCTAGGGTCACGGCTTCGCCGGGAATAAGTCCCAGTGGAACGTGCGGGCACTTGCTATTATCTACATAAGTGTCCTGCCATGTTAGTTGTAAAGATCTGGAAATGTATATAAAGAGTTAAATTTGGAAATGAAATTTGAGTAGAGACTTTACCTGGGGGAGATGGGTCGGTCGCCAGACCGCCTGGAATAGACTCCGGTCCGCCGGAAATGGGTGATGCCCCGATATGAACAGGAGGCATCACTGGATGGGTGGGAGCGTCGTGGCAAATCCATCAACGCCACCAATTTGGTCCCATAAGTTTAGTCGAATTTGTTTGGTTTACACTTTTGTGTAAGAGATGTGAGTATTGTTTGTTATTAGATTTTTCCGAGACGTCCGATTAATCGGTATTTTATTGTGCGGACTGCGGGCATTGGTTCGTACCCGCCCTGAGCATCCTGAGCTAGCCAAGCATTGCCCAGGAGAAGAATCAGTTCCGTAACATAATAACAAAATAATATTTCCATTCGGTGCGTCGTGGGACGTCACAGTCTATATTTTGTAGTAGAATGAATAGTATTATTATAATTGTAGTAGGCTGGTAGAGGGTCACACTAATATACCGATACTTTTACAATACCAATACTATGTATAGCCTATGTTAAGCCGATGTAAATTAGCATTAAGACCAACAGAATGTTAACGGATCTCTCGGAGAGGCATTCTGTGTTGAGAGAGTAAATAAAGAAGATGCGTTTGAACGATTCACTTTAAGATCTAAACGCCTACCACATAATGGAGGATTGCCTTATTTACTTTATTTTGAATTGTATCATTGTTTTTGTCGTCTGTGTTAAATAATCAGATATGTTCATTAAATGTTAAGTGTAGTCTTTCTATATCTGAGTTTCCTGTTTTTTTATAGGGAGTCGTAAAATGTATATTTATATTATTGTCTAGCAGGAACTATTTTATACAGTTTATATTAAATTCATTGTCCGTTACAATTAGTTTGGGTTTACTTAAATTTTGTATGCGATCTTTAAATGCTTTCAAAAGAGATATCCACGATCTATCTTTAAGATAATGTGCAATTATCATTGGTGGTCAAATTCATAAAGTTTTGCATCAGAAACCAAATATCAATGTGGTTTACTTCGTTATGTTGGGAAGGGGTATCGGTTATGTTTAACTTATATTTTATAGGGCTTCGATCGTATTTGGCTAAGTGGCATATTTTGCAGTTATTGACGTATTTTTGAATTTCTTTTTGAAGATTAGGATAATAATATAACTTTTTTATTTCTCAACAAATTTCGTTGATGCCCCTATAATTGTTTTTTAAATGTTCTTCGTTTATTATTTTTAAAATTTTCTTCTATATCTGTAATATCTTTGAGGAGTGTAAACGATCTTATTATTTTTATATTATCGTTGTAGGCAAAATACTGCCTATAGCATTCCTGAAATCTTACATAAAGGTTTATGTCCTCGCAAAAGATGGCTACTAAGCCTTTTTCAGGTAGAATGTCTCTCATTATTTATAATAAATCGGTGTTATTCCCTTTTGTCTGTATAACATGTCTTATTTTCTTTTTATATAAATTTTGGTGGTTCTTAATTCTTTTTCGGATTTATTCAATACTATTTGTAGCTTATCTATATATATAAAAATTAAACGCCAAAAGTGTTTGTAGCCAGTGTTAGGCTCAGTGCGTTGACCGATTTCAAAAATTTTTTTTTGTTTGAAAGGTGGTATCAATACGGTGGTTTGTATGTATATACGATGCCTGTATGTGCTTTGGTTCGTAAGTTATGAACGTTTAAGCGAACACTTCTTCTCATCCATATCAAATACGTGTTTTGTTTGCAATCATTTTGGCTACATGTTTCCCATCGAATCCACCAGAATTGTGGTTGAAATATCAAGATTACTTAGCTGAAGATATTTTGTTTCGAGTACGTCAAGCAAGAGGTAATCCGGTTTTGGAATTTACACCGGAAGTTTATAATGAAGCTTTGATTCAAATTGAGGATTTATGTCTGGCAATTGCGAGTAAGACATTAGCACAATTAGGAATGCCATCTCCTAATCGATCAATACGCGATTTACTCGAGTTAGAATTGCAACGTGAACAACAGTACGACCGAAACGCATTGAATGCATTTGTACGAGCAAATCTAACGAAATTGAATGCTGAACAGAAAATCGCTTATGACAAAATCATGCAAGTTGTTACAAGTGGTGTTGGTGGATTTTATTTCTTGGATGCTCCAGGCGGAACTGGAAAAACGTTTTTGATATCATTGTTGTTGGCAACAATGCGTTCTCAAAGTAAAATTGCATTGGCATTGGCTTCTTCCGGTATAGCTGCTACGTTATTGGATGGCGGTCGAACGGCTCATTCTGCTTTGAAACTACCATTGAATTATCAAGGGAATGAAACTCCAACGTGCAACATATCAAAGGGATCTGGCACAGCTAAAGTATTGTAGCAATGCTCCATTATTATTTGGGATGAATGTACGATGGCACACAAGAAATCAGTCGGAGCATTGGATAGAACTTTGAAAGATCTTCGAGGTAATGCGGAGTTGTTTGGTGGCGCATTGATTTTATTGGCTGGTGATTTTCGACAAACATTGCCAGTCATTCCGAAATCAACACCTGCTGATGAGATTAATGCTTGCTTGAAATCATCATATTTGTGGAGACACGTCAAAACATTGAAATTAACTACCAATGTTCGTGTTCAGTTGCAGAATGATCCATCTGCTGATACATTCTCCAAGCAATTGTTAAAAATTGGAAATGGTGCTATGTCAGTCGATGAAAATGGATTGATAACGTTGCCTAATGATTTTTGCCGTTTTGCTCAATCCATGGATGAATTGATTGAAAGTGTTTTTCCAAACATAGCACAACATTATAAATGCCACACTTGGATAGGTGAAAGAGCAAATTTAGCTGCGAAAAACAAAGACGTCAGTGAATTGAACTTAGTCATACAATCAAAAATTCCTGGCGAATTGATTTCGTACAAGTCATTGGATACGGTTATCGAGGAAGAAGATGTCGTTCAATATCCAACTGAATTTTTGAATTCTTTGGAATTTCCTGGATTACCACCTCATAATTTACAATTGAAAGTTGGTGTTACTATAATAATGTTGCGTAATATCAATCAGCCGCGTTTATGTAATGGAACCAGACTCGCAGTTAAAGAGTTAATGGCAAATGTGATCGAAGCAACTGTTTTAACTGGCAAATTCAAAGGTGAAGATGTATTGATACCACGAATTCCAATGAAATCATCTGATATACCCTTCGAGTTTAAGCGTTTGCAATTTCCAGTGCGCCTCGCGTTTGCTGTTACTATCAATAAGGCACAAGGCCAGTCGTTGGGAATTTGTGGTGTGAATTTAGAGAATCCAGTGTTTTCACATGGACAACTTTATGTTGCATGTTCACGTGTTGGAAAACCATCTGTTCTCTATGTATTCGTTAGCAATACAAATTCAAAAACAAAGAACGTTGTGTACCATACAGCACTTCAATAAAATTGTTTTTCATTTCACTTTATAAAATCAGGGTTTTTCATTTTTTGCTTTTGTTTCAATTTTATTTCCTTAATGCACTACGAAGTGTGCACAGGGTACGCTAGTATATATTAAAAGCGTTTTCTGTGTTCCGTATATAATTTAAATTATCTGATTGGACACTGTGAATGGTTTCATTTTTCGATGCCTCGCTTGAAAATAGGTTTATTAAATCTAATGAGAAGTCGAAGATTGGTTCATTATTTTTGTTGTTGAATTGCATTGGATTCGTAAGTTCCCCCATAAATATATCGGTTTCATCTAATTTTAAAGAACAGCTTTTATTTACTTCTGGATTACTTAAAGGTTTATTATGTTCGCAAATTCTACTGGGGCCATCCGCTAACGCATTTTCCTTTCCTTTAATAAATTCAAATTCGAAATCATATTCGTTTAATTGACTTTTCCACCGTTGTAGTTTTAGATTCGGTTCTTTTAAATTATTAAGCCATACTAGTGGGCGGTGATCGGTTTTAACTATAAATCGTCTTCCATACAAGTAATAATGAAAATGTTTAATTCCCCAAAAAATAGCTAATAGTTCCTTTTCTGTCGTGCTATAATTAAGTTCGTGGGTTTTTAAAGTACGGCTAGCACAACATATAACTTTACTATCCTGCATGATAACCCCTCCCAAGGCATATTTGCTGGCGTCTGTATTAAGTGTAAACTGTTTTTTAAAGTCAGGGTAGACTTCGATTGGGTCGCTCTTTATTAGTAATTTTAATGCTTCTATAAATTCTATGCCCTTTGCATTTATTTTTGAATTCTTCTTTAAGTATTTTATTAAATGTTTTGCAATTTTAAAATAATCTTTTATGTATCGTCTTAAAAAGCTAGTTATTCCTAAAAAGCTCTTAATTTGTTTTTGTGTCGTTGGTAATTTTATTTTCTCGGTAGCTTCGACTTTCTTGAAGCTAGTTTTAGCCCTTTTTCGTTTAGAACGTATCCTAAAAACTCAATTTCGCATTTGTCAATTTGAAGTTTTAAATTAGCATCGGCAAGGCATTTTAATATTTAATTTAGGTGTTCAATATGTTCTTCGATGGTTTTCGAAAAAAAAGCACATCATCCATTTTTACGATACAGAAATGGTCTATATAGGGCCCAAGCAAATGGTTCATAAGTTTTTGGAATGGTGCATTTCGAAGGCCAAACGGCATTCGCAAAAACTCGTAATGTCCATTGGCGGTAGAAAAAGCAGTTTTTGGAATATCGCGTTTGTTCATCTCGATTTGATAGAAGCTCTTTGCTAAATCGAGTGAAGAAAATATTTTGCATCCGCATAGTTTATAAAATATTTCGTCTATGTTAGGAATAGGAAATCGATCTTCAATTGTTTGTGAATTCAATTTCCTATAATCGACGACAAGTCGCCATTTCTGTTGGTTTGAAAGATCTAGTTTTTTTTGGACGACCCATAAAGGACTATTATATGGACTATTTGAATGCCTAATTTTTCCTTGTTTCAGCATGTCCTTTATCTGTCTATATACTTCGTCTTTATGGGCTTTGGGGTACCTATACGCTTTTGAATAAATAGGTATATCGTTTTTTGTGCATATTTTGTGTTTAATTACAATTATTAGCAATATTTTCTGTTCTGCGTAACTTATAATAGCATTTAAATCGTGTAATATATTTCCCCCAATAAAGCCGTCAAAATGGTCGGGAAAGTTGTGTTCCAAGAACTCACACCGGTAGTTATTTATTTTAAATTCTTTGGAACTTTGGATTGGAGACATTTTCATTAATAATAAAGAAATCCACTACAGTATCGATAATGAAAAGCAGGTCTCTTGAAGAAGAGCCAACTTTTATATAGGGTAACCTTGAGGGTCCTCTAATTGAAAATTTCTATTAATCTGGCCTATATATATTTTTTTTTCTTTTTTTTTTTTTCGCGCGGGTCCCATCGATTCCCTCCTCCCGCCCAACCGACCAAGAGGCGCAGCCGTGTGACGTACGGCACGAACGCGTTCTTGATAGACGCGTGAGAAGAGGAAAGTATAAAAGAACGAGGAATATTTAATATTGCTAAGGTGGTAAATTACGGGCTAATTCTACAAGCAAAGTAGTTTTAAGTTTTGGAAGACTATCACTACTAGCAATATAGTCATAGAGGCGGTTGTAATCGGTGCATAAAACCCTAAAGGGCTCATGCATTTCATACTCCCTCCTGCAGTGACCAATTACTAAGGGGATATAGGATCTGGAAGTTAGTCTGGGAACATGGAAATTGAGTTGGCCTAGCAGGTAGGGACTCTCCACGTCCCCATGAATAAGCTTATGTAGAAAGACGACACCAAGCATCGTTCTACGGTTCGCTAGGGAGGGAAGGTTAATTAATAGAAGTCTACTAGAGTAAGACGGTAATCTTAGGTTTGCATCCCAGGTTAAGCCCCGTAGGGCGAAAAGCAAAGAGTTTTTTGGACAGATCCAATGCGGTTAATATGGACTCCAAAACTAGGACTCCAAACGCAAGAACCATATTTCAAAATGGGCCGAACTAACGAAACAAAAAGGCTCTTAGTTACATAAGGGGAATCGAATTCCTTCGACCACCTTTTAATGAATCCAAGCATGCCTCTGGCTTTGTTAACCATGCAGGAAATGTTTTCAGAGAACGAAAGTTTGGGATTAAGACGGACTCCAAGATCATCGACAAGAGTTATTCTTTCCGAAGAGCTGTCATTGAGCATATAGGCGGCATACTTGGGCGACACACGCGAAAATGTCATCAGTTTGCACTTGGAGCTGTTGAGATGTAATAGGTTAGCACGACACCATGCTTGAAAATTATTAAGATCCGATTGTAAATCTGACTGGCATGAGCTGTCCTTATACTGCACACATAGTTTAACGTCGTCAGCGTACATTAGTACTCTAGAGTTGGTTAAAACTAGCGGAAGGTCATTAATAAACAATGAAAATAGCAGTGGGCCTAGGTGGCTACCTTGTGGGACGCCAGATGTGACACTGAGGAATTTGGAGAGAGCATTTTTAAACAGAACTTTTTGAGTCCTGTCAGACAAATAACTCAAAATCCATTTAAGAAGATCAACAGGGAACCCAATTAAGTCGAGCTTCCTTACAAGAAGAGAATGATTAACCGAGTCAAAAGCTTTACTAAAGTCCGTGTAAATCACATCGGTTTGAAAGTTGCGTTGAAACCCTCTAATAACAAATGAGGTAAGTTCCAAGAGATTTGTAGTGGTTGATCTTCGCATCATAAAACCATGCTGACATGGAGAAATTACGGATCTGCACAAATGTTGCAAGTGTGGAGTTATTACATTCTCGAAGAGTTTCGGAATGGCTGACAACTTAGAGATACCCCTATAGTTGCTGGCATCCGACTTGCTACCTTTTTTATGGAGAGGAATAATAAAGGATTCCTTCCAAATAAGGGGAAATTCAGAAGTTTCTAAAGATAATTTAAACAATTTAAGAAGGGGGTTACACAGAGCGTCCGCGCAATACCTGAGCACGCAGCCCGGTATTCCGTCGGGACCCGGTGAGTAAACTGGCTTAATACGTCGAAGATCCAGACTAAGAGAGCTTTCGTTTAAGATAGGACTGAAAATTAGGTTTGAACAAGGCATAGAGTAAGGGTATGTCTGGTTTAAATTGGTCGAGGGAGAATAAGTTGTTTTAAAAAACTCAGCAAAAAGATCAGCAATAGCCTGATCTGATTTTGCTGTAGAATTTTTAAATGAAAGCGAGGAAGGATATAAATTAGGTTTACGCTTAGTGTTAACAAAATTATAAAACTGTTTCGGGTCCTGCGTGAACTGAACCCTACAACGAGTCAAATAATTCTTATAACACTGAGCGTTGAGCACGGTAAAATTCGACCGAGCTTTAATATAATTAGATGAAGCAGTTAGAGAGCCGGTAAGTTTAAATTTATTATAAAGCCTAGACTTTATGTTTTTTAAGCGTGTCAGCTCCTTATTAAACCAATGTGGTTTACTGGAGGCCGACGGATAGGTTAACGGAAAAAATAATGAGAAGAACGAGTTCATGGCACTGTAAAAAATGCCCACGGCGGCTGCCATGTCAGTGCACATGTAAAGGTTCGACCAATTAAATTCAGATATTAAACTGTTTAGCCTTTGAAAGTTAGCTTTACGAAAACAGTGAACTTTATCGGCCAATCGGTTAGATTTTTCCCTTACAACGGTGCCCGTATCGATAGTCACATCGAAAGTAGGATGGTACAGATCTTCAGGTACATCAATGGAGAAACTCTTTTTAAGGTCACACCTACAGGATCGGAGACGAAGCAGAGATCTAGTAGGCGGTTTAAAGAATTAAAGACATGGTTAACTTGCGACAAAGACAAGTCAAGCAGGCCATCAATAAGGTCATGCTGTGCCGCAGTCTGAAGAACATTTGACACACCATCTGATGACCAACGCGCTTCAGGTATATTAAAGTCCCCTAAAGTCACAAGTTGGTCTTTATCTGAGAGTCTGTTGGAAACGGCCCGAATTGCCGAAAGGTGTTTCCAATAAATAGGCTCATCAGCAGATGGCGGAACATAAGAGCATGTTATAAATATAAAACTACCTGGGAATGATAGTTTTACACAGATGAATTCACAATCTGTGATATCATCTAAGACGACCAGTTCGGAGATAAGTCAGGAGTTAACGGCAATTAAAACTCCACCTCCTCTCTGGGAAAGACGGTCCAATCTATAAATTGTGTACTTACCTGGAAAAATGTCGGAGCTGAAAATCTCCGGCTTTAACCAGGTCTCAGTAAACACAATTACCTGGGATGCAAAGGAAAAACTATCAGAGTACAATTTCGAGACCTTGCTGCGTAAGCCTCTAGTAATCTGATAGATCTGGTTAGTTTTTTGCAGCTGAAATGGGTGTGGTCGCAGTGGTCGCAGAGGTTTGTGACAGCCTAGGGAGTTGTACTCCCACTGGCCGCTTTTTTTTTCTTTTTAGCCTCGTATTCTTTAACTACAACGTGCTCGGGCCAGAAGTCACCAGAGCAAAATGTGTCAAAGAACTTGAGCGAGACACTTATCTTGAAAGATGAGATGTCTCTGGCGTAAGAAAATTTGAATTTTTCCACCTTTAAATTTTCGGCTTGGGTTTTGCCGTTTATATAGGCAAGTACATCTTCAGATTCGACATCAGGGGCAAGCCTCGAGACAAATATTGTTTTTAAAGGTGGAACAGCTGTAAGGGTCTTTGGTAGGACACCGGCCGGTAATCCGGGCCTTGTTTGACCCTGGGTATTTTTTAATATTGAAGTCTGCGGTGTCAGGGGTTGGGACACCGCAACGGACTCAACTGAAATTACATTCGGTTACCGAATCAATAACTGCACCCGATCGCAAAACCATTGGAGATGGTATTGGGGTCGGGGGCTCTGCCGATGGGGTGTGCCCAATCTTGGGTTGCTGTGATTGGCACAGTTGCTGCCGACCAGTAGCTGATTTTTTGCGCTTTGGCGACTCGTTTAACAGCTTCAGACTATTAAACTGAGCGTCTAACGCGGAGAACAGGTCGTTCGCTTTGCGAAAATTGACCATTAGTTCTTTAAAACAGCTTCTGGTCTGGCGCATGAAGGATAACATTTCCTTCTCAACCTCGCGACAGGCATGGCAACAATAATGTAAACCAATATTCTTGGATATTACATCCGCGACACGGCCCGTAACTTCAACGCACTTGGCGTGAACTACCGCGTCGCAAAGCCAACAGTAAAGCGAAGGCGTATCTTCCAAAATATTTTTTTGGTAGCCTATAATTCCGCAGACAATATTTGCAGACATAATCACAATGCTCAGACCACTGTGCCAGAAAAAAAAAGATAAGACAGAATACGGTTAGCGGGGAGAGTGCGTGCGAGGGCAAGAGAGCGGGAGAGCTTGGAACCGCTTAGCTGCAGCTATACGCAACGGAGCTTAAGCGGGAAGAGAAAACACAAAAGGAAGGCGAGAAAAACAGTCTTAGTAAAAATAACTAAAGCGAAAAAATACAAATAATTTAGCACAGAAAAAGAAATAGCACATGCACACGCGGCAGCAAAACGGTATACGTTAATAAATTATTTAAGTGACAAAAAAAATGAATCCCCGGTGGCAAATAAAAACACAAATTCGGAGCGCAAAACAAAAACACGACCGTTCGCTGTGAAAGTGAAAACGATAAGTGATATACATAGGAGCTGGATAAATATTATTGTTAGGTTTGTAATTGGTAAACAGTTGCGGTTGAATGGCATTGTAGGACATACGAGAGTTAGTGTGTGGATTAGCAGTATATCTGTTATGGTAATTAGCATTATCAGCGAATCTTTAATATTTTACCTATTTGAAGTACCAGGGTTATCCTCTGCTCGTGGCTGGTTCCGATATTGATTTGTGGTTTGGTTACCTCCTCGGTTGTTACTATCATTAATAAAATTACTCCTAAAAGGAGCTCTGTTATTAAATTGATTTCGAATGGGCCCATAAAGTGTATAACTCTGTTGGCGAGCGTCGTCAATAATTTTGTATTCATTATCTAATGACTGCGGATTTCTATCAAAGATCATTGTTTTAGTAGGCTCAGGAAGGTTGTCCCTAAATACTCTAAGTGAAATTCTATTAACTCCGTCTGTTGTAAATGTCTCGTTCGAGTGTGTTAATATTCGGTTATGTATTCTACTAGCTATTTCATTAATTTTATCATAATATTGCTCTGTTGTGGATTTTATTCTACATAATTTTAGGGTATTCATTAATACATCGCTACTCTCTTTTTCCCCAAAAGGTTTAATTAAAATCTCTTTCAATTGGTCCAAGGTTCTAATGTTTCCGTATCTATGCAAAACGGGTCTTACTAATTCAATGCATTTGCTTTTAATGAGATTAAGTAAAAGGTTCTTTGATTGTTCATCGAAATTTTCAAAAGTTGGTATTAAGTCGTTAATTTGATTTATGAAGTCTGGGAGCTGGTTTTTATCTGATTCATCAAAATTTTTAATATTTTTAATAAAATTTAAATAAAGATTAAGAGACGCAATTACTTCTGCATTTATTTTGATGTGACTTATGTATATAGCTTAGTTATGTGTACAGTTTTTAGCTTACTTTTGAGTAGTAGAGGTCTGTGAATAATGCAAAGATAATATAGAACGGGGTTTGTTTTTAATTTGTATGTGACGTGTCCAACGCAGCAGGTAGTAAAGCTCCAACGCAGCAGTCTTTTAAAGTGGTACAGCTCCAGCGAAAATAGAATGAAGAACGATAATTAATTTGATTTTGTATGTCTTGTCCAACGCAGCAGCCTCTATAGGGTAAGATAAGCCTCTACAATGGTGATGATTTCTAAAGCTCGGTCCCAACAAAAATTGGTGGAGTAGTCAAGCGAAGGTATGTACTGATAAGGCTGACTTCGTTGATTATCTTTAAACCGATCTTGACAGAATTTCTGCATTCGTATGCAATCGTGTTTTTAAATACACGTGTTAAATATTTAATTTTTTGAAATTTAATTTCAAACAGGTGGTTTTGGTTAATCCTCGTCGCCAGTTATGTCGATGGTAAGGCCCAGTTCATTAGAGGCCCCAGCAACGCTAGATCTTCCTCGATCTCCGTGTTCTTAGGGTGCAGGGGCTTTTCTAGCCGGGTCCAAAGTCGGTTAGCCTTTAGATAGCTCAGTTGCTAATTGAGTTTCACGTTGTTTTGATGAAAGAGAAATATACTCTCAGTGTGACAAATCTTTATTAACGTCCGAACTCTTGTACGGTCTAAAGTCAACAAATTTTTAGCAGCAATTGAGAGAAGCTTAAAGTCTATGTACAGTGGATCTTATCTCTAAGGTTATGTGTATGTTACGCGTGACTATATTACTAGGAACCTGCTTAATACTTATGTGTACAGTGTTGTTAAGCATATATTCTACTTGTTCGATTACATTATCCCAATGTATACAATTTTCAGGGTCAGTTAACTTTGTTCGAAATTAAAAAAAACAATAACAAGTGCAACCGGCAAAGCTGCGAACCAAAGTCGTGATCGACAACAAAAACAACTAGACGAACGACGGTTGTCTTCAGTGCGAAATAATTCTTACATTTCAATTGATTCATCGGATGCACTAACAAAATCAACGTCATTGACTGCCCCAAAAAGACCGCGCTCTCTGTCACCAGCAGCCCAATGCTCAAGCAACGCCGCCGTTACTCAGTCGTGGAGTTCAAAGTGCCCGTTCCCCCTGTCGGCTTGTGCGTTCACTACTACGGTCTCCTCCATTACTACAGTAACATTAACGACAACAACAACTTTAACGTCAGCGGCTACTCAGTGGCCTATCTCAACACCGCAAGTAAAACTCACCTCTATTGACACTGTTACGAACAATGCGCTTGTACAGACCGGGATCGATCGGTATGTATAAACCAAAAGAAAGCTCAGCCCACAAAAAAAAAAATAGTAAACCCAAACTTGCCCCAAGTACCGAAAACTATAGGAAACACAACCACAGGATGATCCGAAAACAGATTTGCAATACTTGGCGAGGTCGACAATGATCAGGCCCAAGCGCCAGAAGTCAACAAAGTTGTAAAGCCACCTCCAATATACATTAGGAAACACAACTGTTCAGACCTAATCAACAAGATTAAACATCATACCATTCTAAAGAGAGGAAATATATCAGAAACAAAACTGCAGACTAACAATGAAGAAAACTTCCGTTCTGTGACTCGTTACCTTGACAATGAACTCATAAATCATTACACTTACCAACTAAAAAGTAATAAAGGGTTACAAGTTGTATTAAAAGGTATAGAATCGATAGTCCCTTTAGAAGAAATAACTGATGGCCTTAAGGAAACAGGCTTTGATGTGAAGTTCGTAACAAACATAGAAAACAGGAATAGAATCCCACAGCCGCTCTTTAAGATTGAACTGGCGCCAGAAACTAAACCTCTAAGAAAAAATGAAGTACAAACTATTTACAATCTACAGTATCTTCTTCACCGAAGAATCACCGTAGAGGAGCCGCACAAAAGAAACGGCCCAGTACAGTGCCAGGAGTACGGACTTTTTTGCACACTGCGACCAGTCTGTGTCGCCTGTGGAGATAATCATTGCATAGAAGCATGCCTGGGAAATAAAAAAGACCCCAATCTAAGGAAATGTAGCAACTGTGGCGGATACCACACCGCCAATTATCGGGGCTGTCCTGTCTATAAAGAACTCAAGAGCCACCTTCATCAGAGACGCAGCAATCCGTACAATCCCGGCACAAAAATGAAATCCTGCAGTTCCTAAATAGCCATAATATAGATATAATGCTTCTCTCTGAAACCCATCTATCTAATAAAAGCAACTTCCATATAACCGGCTACATATTCCATGCGACCAACCACCCAGACGGCAAAGCGCACGGAGGAACCGGAATACTTATAAAAAGACGTATAAAATACTATCCATTGGAGACATTCGCTACTAACTATCTACAGGCCACATCCCAACGTATTTACGTAACTACCGGCCCACTGACCCTATCAGCTATCTACTGCCCTCCAGGTTTTAGTATTGCAGAAAACGAGTTTATGAAATTCTATAGTCTTATCAATCCCAAAGGGGCCGGTTATACAAAGCCATTATAACCCCTGGCAATATGCTAGACTTTGTTTCACCGGGAAGGCCTACATACTGACCCACAGATCCCAATAAATAACCAGACATTATCGACTTCGCTGTAACTAGAAAAGTCTCGCACAGACCAATAAACGCAAAAACTCTTGATGAGCTTACTGCCGATCATTCGCCTGTTCTTCTCTGTCTGTCTGAACAGCCGCACCTTTTGCAACGTCCCCAGCATCTGACATCAAACAAAACCAACTGGCTGCAATACAAAAAATATGTAAGTGCACACATCGAACTCGATCCTGAAATTTCGTGTGAATCTGACATTGAAAAATCGCTCAAACACCTTACGGACGTAATGTCCTCCGCCGCCAAACATTCCACGCCGGAGCCCTCGGCCACGAATCCTACAAGAATTGAACGCTCAGGTGCTCAGATAAAAGCTCTTCTACTTGAGAAATGAAGACATCGCAGAGACTGGCAGACTTACCGGTCCCAGCCGGTAAGAAAAAACTAAACGAAGCATCTCGAAAATTGTCGAAAGCACTTTCTATCGAAAAGAACCAGGCTCAACGTGCATACATTTCAAAGTTATCTCCGACAGGCAATAAATTTCCACTATGGAGAACTCATCCAACATGCAACCACCAATAGAACCCGAATGGACAATTCGATCACAAACAGGTGACTGGGCGCGTAGTGACGAAGAAAGGGCAAACAGCTTTGCCCATCACTTGCAAAACGCCTTCAAGCCTCACCCGCCATCAAACAAATTCACTCTACCCAACGTCTAGCTTTCGTCGCCGTCTTCTCCAATTACTCTCGAAACAAGCATAATACTTAAGACCATTTGTTCACGCCAAAAGGGCGTTTATTTTCCAGAGGCAGTGTGATTCCGTACACCCTCGCTCTCTCTCCCTCTTCCTTTGGGCTTTCGGTCCATAGAGCTTCCAATCCGCTCTCCGAAGCTAGTTTTAAGTCTTCTTGTATTTTAGTTATAATTCCTACTAATTCCTAATTCTAACAATAAAGACCGCACGTCGTGCAATACCCCGAAAATAGTTTCTTCCGTGTTTTTATTTATCGAGTGCTTTAGGTTGAAGCCACCCCCCTCCATTTCACCATTAAAGAAGAAATAAATCCCAAAAAAGCTCATGGTCACGATTTAATTTCTCCCAAAATGCCAATTGAATTTCCCAAATGCGCTGTCACATGCATCTTATACATATTCAACTCCATATTAAAATGGTTCTACTTTCCTGACCAATGGAAAAAATCTTTTATAACAATGATCTCGTAGCCAGACAAAAATAAATCCCAGCCTTCTTCGTATCGGCCCATCAGCCTCCTTCCGTGTCTGTCAAAGCTATTTAAAAAACTTATACTTTTGCACCTTTTAACACATCTGCATAACAACAGAGCGATCCCCCAGCATCAGTCTGGATTTAGAGAAAAGCATGGAACTACCGAACAGGTAAACCGCCTGACATCTGAAATTCGCACCGCCTTTGAACACAAGCAATACTGCAGTGCTCTATTTCTGGATGTATCACAAGCATTTGACCGCGTCTGGATCGACGGTCTGGTGTACAAAATCAAAATCCTTTTGCCGGATAACACCCATAAGTTGCTTGAGTCTTACTTTAGAAACAGGGCCTTCAAGGTGAGATGTAAAATGTTCACTTCAACAACACGTAAAATCGAAGCTGGAGTACCCCAAGGAAGTGTGCTTGGGCCAATCCTGTACATCCTATACACGGAAGACATCCCGACAAGGCGCAAGACATTCATCTCAACCTTTGCTGATGACACCGCTATTGTCAGCCGCTCAAAATGCCCAAAAACAGCAACAGAAAATTTAAAAGAGTATCTGGTGGCCGTCGAAAATTGGCTAGCAGATTGGCGTATTAAAGTCAATGAGTCAAAAAGTCGAAAATGTAAGCACATTACATTCACCCTGAACTTGTCGAAATGCCTGGTCTTAAACAACAAGCAGCTTCCACAAGCTGTCGAAGTCACCTATCTTGGCATACACTTAGATAGGAGGCTTACCTGGAGAAAGCACATCGAAGCAAAGAAGGCACACGTAAAAGTAAAGGCCAGCAGCCTCCACTGGCTTATAAATTACCGCTCCCCCCTCCCTCTCGAATATAAAGTCTTACTTTATAACTCATGCTTAAAGCCGTTCTGGACCTATGGTTCGGAACTCTGGGGAAATGCAAGCAGGATCAACATAGAAATCATTCAACGAGTACAATCAAAAATTCTACGAACAATAACTGGAGCCCCCTGGTACATCCGTAACGCGAACATCCAGAGAGACCTGGATATAAATCCCGTAAAGGAAGAAGTTGTTTGCAGAAAAATTAAATACGAAGCCAAACTCTTAAGTCACCCAAATCCACTAGCCAGACAACCTACCCGGCTAAGCTACCACTCCCGACTACAGCGAAACGATTTCCCATCCCTGTCTAACTAATATATCCCATCCCTGTATAACTAATATAAATTAACTTATTGTTAGTCTCTTAAGTCCGAGAGAAGATTCAATAAATAACTACAAACGTAAAAAAACCTGTCGCTATTTTAAGATGTTTAATGTTAGATTCATTTACATTATACATTTTGCTTTTTTATATGCCCTAAAATAATCTATTAAATTTTTAAAAACTTCACTTGTGAAATGGAGGGGGGTGGCTTCAACCTAAAGCACTCGATAAATAAAAACACGGAAGAAACTATTTCGGGATATTGCGCGACGTGCGGTCTTTATTGTTAGAAGCAGGAATTAGAACTAACATACATGAGGACTTAAACTAGCATCTCAGAGCGGATTGGAAGCTCTATGGACCGAAAGTCCAAAGGAAGAGGGAGAGAGAGCGAGGGTGTACGGGATTACACTGCCTCTGAGAATTAAACGCCCTTTTGGCGTGAACATTCTCCCCCCCCCCTTGCGAGGATACGCAGCAAGAATATCAGGAAGCTCGGGAAAGCGTTGGATACGCTGAGCGCTCGTCGATATGTATAAGAGTGTGGTGATCCTGACCACACGACTGGCATCGGTCGTCACTGCGACAAGATCCCGTGGAATGGTGGTGGGCCAAGCAATTGACGCAGTACTTCTTCTCGATAACAGCCTGGAGCCGTTTCTTAGTGCTAAGACGAAGAAAACGGTGGCACTTCCGAAGAGGATGGTTCCCTTGGCAGACTCGGCATGGGTAGGACAAAATACCTCGGGAACGTCTGCATTTGTACTCGCCAAATGGAACCCAGTAATTGACGGAATCGGGAGAAGTGGAAACTCGTGTGGAGAACGAGGAAACCCTTTGGATCGGTCCGGATAATTGTTTGGCAGTATCAGGCGAAATCGGAACACTGGAGGAACAGTTGCTGGGATGCAACAAAGTGTGATGCCGACCGTGACACGTAAAACATTTGTAGACACTTGTGCATTTATGGAGTTGATGCCCGTTTGCAAAGCAATTTAAGCACAACTGCTTATTTTTGATGAAGGAGGTACGATCCTCTGTCGTCATCTGGAGAAAGCGTGGACATTTACGCACTGGGTGGTTCTCTTTTGAACATAAATCGCATTCTTTCGGTATTGGAATGATTCTAGTACTGAAGGATTTCAGTACTCGTGGTGACACATTGGAGGGTGTCGATTTGGACGGATGGAGGCGCACCGGAGAAGGTTGGATAGAATCTATAGTTTCTAGAGTTCTATGGCGCTCAGTCAGGAAAGAATCAAGTTGTTGCCACGTAGGAATTTCAGTTTTATTTGGTAATGATTGCTCCCATAATTAGAGTGTCAGCTTTGGAAGCTTCGTGGAACACAAATAAACCAGAATACAATCCCAATTATCGGTAGGAAGACCGGACAAGTTTAGGAACGTGAGGCAATTTTGAATTGTATTTTGCAGCTCCTTTAAGGCTGCCGAAGATTCATGTGGAAAGGACTGCATGTTTAATAATTTTTTCAGTTGGCTGTTCACCAACGCACGTTTATTTTCGAAACGCTCAGAAAGGTTTTCCCAGGCTGAGCGGAAACCATCGTTGGTGAGTGGCGAATTGGAAACTATGGAATTAGCTTCACCACTTGTCTTGGCCTTTAAATAGAACAACTTTTCAACAGGGGTCAGCGCTGGATTGTCAATATAGACCGCTGTGAAAAGGTCTCGGAAAGTCGGCCAGCGAATATAATCGCCTGAAAAAACTTCCGTATCGCAAGGAGGAAGGCGACAGCCAGACGGAAAGGAATTTTGGGGCGCAGGGGATTGGACTTGAGCTGCTTTGGAAGAGATCGCATCGATCTGTTCCATGAGCTGGGCGGCACACCTCTCGTAAATGAAATAGGTATACTCATATTTTGCCTTAAGAGTAGGCAAGGTGTGCGCCGCGCCCTCTAAGCCAACTGAAACTTGCTCTGAACACGCCTCGTATTCTTTCTCGACCTTGTCCCATAGCGCTCGGGCTTGGTCGAGATGAATTTGGCAGGTATACTTGGATGGACTGGGTGCTGCTGGATTGCAGAATCTGGATTCGAAATTACTCAGACGGTCACAGGTCATCGTAAATTTATTGAGAATTGATGGAGTCATATTGTAGGAATTTTTATTTGAAATTGGAACAATGAATGTTTGTCGAATTATTTTTAAAGTCGAAGCTAGGTTTTGAATTTAGAAACCAAGCGGAATAATTTAAATAATATATTTTTATTATTCTTTTTTTTATTGCGGAAATGTGGAATTTAACTGAATAATATTAACTCAGACGGAAACATATATGGTCACACTAATGCGGATTTGGAAACGCCCTGTTCAAAAGGTCGAAGCTGAATTCGAAACTTAGGAAATATATATCAATATTTAATTGTAGAATATTTTTAATATATATGGAAAGTTCGAATTTAAGTCAACAATATTCACTATGCAGGAAAACAGATACGGGCACACCATGGAAGCGTACTGAAATTTCTAACTGAATTAGTTAGTTGGAATTTCATTAAACAAAAATAATTTAAAAATTATTTTGTGTCGATGGACTTATTCAGTTGATCGTTGCTGTATTTGCGGCGGTACTGTTTTCGTGGATAAGAAGTGCATGTGAATATGTTTGTGCATCAACCGTATGCCAATGCAGAATAGCGGAGACAATGAGAGGCGGAAAAAATTGCCAAAAATCGAGCGTCGACTTGCCGACGATTATATGTATATGTAATTGCAATGTGTATATGTAAGTATGTTTATTTGGATGCTCAGGATAGAGCAAGGGAAGTAAACAAATAAATATACAAATTAAGTTGGCTTTGATGTGCCTTGGTTTTTTGATATACTTATTTGTAGTAGCTGTGGACTGTAATTGTAGAATATTTAAGTTTTATGTTCTGGAATTATTAAATATATAATATATAATATATTCAATAAGAACAATTTGAATTTATTTTTGCTATGTAAATAACTTAAATACCGTGCCGGTATATTTGGGATTTAATATATTTAATTATTTTGTTTAAATTGCTGGTGGCAATTATAGATTAGTGGAGTGGACTGTATTGGAAGTATGAAGGAGCATATATGTGTGTATGTAGGTGGAAATAAATGCAAGCGGAACACAGTGAACGAAGAGAAATTAGGAATTGGAAGTTTCACTGTGGCTTATGGCATATATTTAAACACACGGATAAATATGCGGAAATTAATTTTGTTTGGAATCGGAAGCTGCCGTAGTGTCGGATCAATCGGACTTGGATTTTAGACAATAATCATACAGAGAAGTTAGGCGAACTTATCTTGTGCGGTGTTAAAGCCACCGAAGCTGCTGGGGATGGAATTATCCGGCTCTGATGGACCATGAAGTGGAGGGAGGTGGCTTCAACCTAAAGCACTCGATAAATAAAAACACGGAAGAAACTATTTCGGGATATTGCGCGACGTGCGGTCTTTATTGTTAGAAGTAGGAATTAGAACTAACATACATGAGGACTTAAACTAGCATCTCAGAGCGGATTGGAAGCTCTATGGACCGAAAGTCCAAAGGAAGAGGGAGAGAGAGCGAGGGTGTACGGGATTACACTGCCTCTGGGAATTAAACGCCCTTTTGGCGTGAACAACTTGTATTTGTTGTCTTTGTTGTAAATGGTCTAACGAATTTTGTAAACACCTCAACTATTAGAAATATGTGTTTATTCGGCCTTCCTGCTGCCACTGGTCCGCAAAGGTCGATGTGCAATAATTCAAATGGCTTATCTTTTTTAGGAATGCTGTGTAGGAAGCCTTCAGATTTTCAGGGTGTTTGGAGAAAATGCTACACATTTTAAACAATTGTCAATGTGACTCTTAAGTTTGTCTTTGAGCTTTTTAAACCAATAACTTTTTAAAATAGCATCTATAATTTTATCTCTACCAATGTGCCCAAGTTCATTATGGTATTTGTGCAAAATGTGGTTTTCGATATCCTCGGGGACAATAAATAAAAATCGGTCATTCTGTAAACAACGCCATTTCTTATTTCGAAAAGTTTGTGCTGATGTTTCTCTAATTCTTCCTTAATGTTCTGTATATTTACGTCTTTTGATTGACAGATTAAAAGATTGTCTCCAAAACTAGTGGTTTCTACAACCAAAATATTGCATCTGCTCAGTGCATCTACGTGCTGCATTTTTGTTCCGGATCTATGAATCAGTTAGTAATCATAAGTTTAATTGCCCATCGGGCAATTCTGGGATTTAGCTCGACTCTGTTTAATATTAGCGCCAAAAAATTGCAATCGGTTAGTATTTTGAAATGTCTTCCTTGTAAATAGATCCGAAATATTCGCGTAGAGTTTCCATCTCAAAGCGTAATACTTTGCCTCAGTCTCCGTACTTCGCTTTGAAATGTAAAACACGGGATAAAGTCTTCCATTTCCTTTCCTTTGCATTAAAACCGCACCAAAACCCATAGCACTTGCATCGCTAGGCAATTCGATCTCATCCTTATGATTATAAATGGCTAAAACGGGTGCTTCTATCAGTTTTTTCTTAAGGTTTAAGAAACAGTATAGCTCTCTTTGATAAAAAAAATTCTTTTTCGTTCCTAAAGATATCGTAAAATGGTTTTGCTAGCGTAGAGAAATCTTGTATAAACCTTGTAAAATAAAAGAACATAGTCCTAAATAACTTTGAACGTTGTATTATTTTTAAGGAACTGGAAAGTTTGTAATTGCCGCAATACCCTTGTCATCATTTCTGATTCCTTGTTTAGTGATCAAAAATCCCAGGTACTTTATACTAAATTGCATTAACTCGCATTTGTCCATACGGAGTTCTAGTCTTATAAATACATATTTTACTGTTTTTAAATGTTTCTCCATATTTGCATTGGTTATCATTATGTCATCCATTTAAACGATGACTTTACTTTCGCGTATTAAGTCCGCAAAAATTCAGTTTACAAAGCGCTGGAATACCACTGATGCATTCTTGATGCCCATAAACATCCTTAAATATTCAAGTTTCCCTAATTGAGTCACGAATGATGTATATTTAATTGAATCATCGCCAACGAATACATGAAAATATCCGTTTTTTAAATCGAGTTTTGAAAACACACTTTTATTCAGTAGCTTGTCTAGAAGATCATCTATTAGAGGCAACGGATAATAGTCTTTTATCAAAATCTTGTTTAATTTCCGATAGTCTATATATAAACGCAAGTCTCCTGTTTTTTTTGTTTACCAGCACAATGGGAGAAGTATATTCTGAATCACTGTTTCTTATTATGCCCTCGTCTGATAATTTTTGAAGCTGTTCTTTTTTACTATATGAAAGTCGCCTAGGTGAGCAACTGAATGGTTTCGATTTTTCTAAACTAATTTTTATTTCGCATCTGGTAAAGGGGTCTGGTCTCTTCGTTCTAATATACAATTCTTCGAACATTTTGACAAATTAACGTTTGGTTCATAGCTTACATCACACCAGCAGTTGTAGTCTTAAAACTGATCATCAACCACATTGATGTTCAACATCTCAGTTTCGAAACGGTCTGCTAAAATTTCTGTATTTTCACATCGTGGTATCTCACTACAACCTTCATTGTTTCTAAATTCCACTTCTTTTCCTTAGTAAAATCACTTAAAAACATTTTTTCATTAATGGTATCGCAATGTGCTAGTTTTTCATTCATAGTTATACTCCCCATGCTTTTACCATTACCTGTTTCTTATTCTATAAATTTTCTCTCCATAGTTGTATCTTCCGACAGTTTTCCCAGAACATTTGATTTTCCTGACGATTTTTCCTTAATTGGTTCATTTACCAAGAAGTTTTCCTTCACAGTTTAATTTTCCACAGATTTTTCTTTTACAATTTCATATTCCAAAGGTTTTTCCCTAACAGTTTAATTTTCCGAAGATTTTTTCTTAACAGTTTTATTTTCAGAAGATGTTTGATTTTCAAAAGATTTTTTCCTAACAGTTTCATTTTCCGAAGATTTTTCCTAACAGTTTCATTGTTCCAAGATTTTTCCCTAACAATTTCATTTTCAGCAACAGTTGAGTTTCCTTAACAGTCTCATTTTCCGAAACATCATATTATCTTCATCAACGCCAAGAGTGCCTTAATTCATGCTCAAACCATTTTGATTCATAAAATTCCTTCCCAAGACTAGATCATGTCACATTGATTCATTAGCAACGACAATAATCTCTAATTTAATTTTATTTAGTGTTTTAGAATGAAACAGGGCGTTTTTTCACATATTTTAAGTTGGCTCTTGTTTAGCCCATGATAAACTTCGATAGCAGTTTTTAATGATATTTCAACTGGAATTTTTGACTGCTTAACGAATCTATTGAGACATTCTTCAATTATTGGTGAATTAGTGAAAGGATCGAAAAAAAATGTTTAACCTTTTTACATAGTCGTTAACGTTGCTACTGTTGTTGCTCTTCCTCAGACGGCATTCTCCCACAAAATGGCCCATTTCTCCACAAGCGAAACAGGATCCAGGTGTCCTTGCTGGCTTGCGGCAGCCTTGGCGAAATGGCCCTTCGAGTTGCAGTTCCTGCAGCGCAATTGTTGATTTCCACGATCTCCGACGTGATTTCTTCGGTGCGTAGACTCCGGATTGTTGGGCCAGGCGAACATTGGCAAATGCTAGCAACATTTGCTCCGGATTGACGAACCTTTGGATGCGGGCTAGGTCACGTAAGCTCGCCGATGGGATTCCCTCGATCAGTTGTTAGAGCAGTTTCTCCATGTCCATGTTGATGGTTTGCGACATCATCATCTTCTGTTCGAAATATATTTTGAAACACTCGTTCTTTTGCCATTTACGATGCTCGAATTTCTGACGCAGCTCTGATTAAGACGCTTTTTATCCAAATCGTACGATCACTGCTCACACAGCCTCTCAAACAATTCCAGCATTCAAGTTGGGTTGGCGTGCAGCCAACGTTGCGCATTACCTTTTAGTTTGGTAATGATCAGCATTCTTAGGCAGTCATCACTTAGATTGTAGGTCTGACCTATGTTCTTGAGGTGTTCGATGGCAGCTTCTTTGACGTGAGAGAGTGAAATTGCTGATCCAGCCCTGTTGAAGGGTCTCTCTCCCTGGTTGTCGTCAGCGTTGCCACTTAATTCGTTTTCGATAACGATTGTCGGTAGGTTCGCATTGCCACTACTTTCAATTTGGCTTGCAGGGACGTTCAAATTGTAACTGTCGACTGTCTGCACTTGCTGTATGTGTGTGACGGCGCGTGTTTTTCTTGTTGTATTTGTATGGCACCGCGTGTTTCTTCTTGTTGCTGTATCTGTTGTTCTTGCATTGCTCCACGCGCTTCTGCTTGTTGCAACGCATTCTGCTGCGCAATAAGTGCTGCCCGTAGCTGCGTGATGATTTCGAGAAGTTCATTATGATCTGGAACGTTATCGGAAACGCCTTCCTATGACAATGGTGTTGTGATTTCAGGGTCGGAGTTGACATCTTGGGATCCGGTGCCGGCTGTGCAAAGCTGATCTTCTTCTGCATTCTGGCTGGCTTCTTCCTCCGGTGCTTGGCCTCGTTGTTCAGGCGGTATTTGCCCTTGGGATGGTAAACCCAGCACCGAAACCCACCTCTTTAATAGGGTGACTGAAATCTCTTAAGATCAGCTTGCTTCATTGCGTAGGAAATGACCACATCTGAATTTGTGGAAGGCGAGTTATTCTTTCTTTTTAAACACGTCTTCTTTATTCCAATCGTCACAATCGAATGACTCTCTCAGAGAGGTCCGCTCACTTTCTGTTATTCTTAATGTTAACTTACATTGGTTTAACACAGGCTTTAAAATTGTATTTGTATGTATGTAGCCTACTACACAATTAAATGGATTTTATAAACAATATTTTATCTATCCATTTGCCTTTGTCTTTGCCTTTGGCTTTGAGATCCCATTTTGGTTCTCCAGCTAAGTTAGACAAATCAAAATTAAAATAAACATCAGCTTCGAAGCCCAAATAATTGCGGCTTTTGCGTTTCAAGTTCCCGCCAAACTGCATCGGTCAGCATAATTGAATTTCACAATGAGGTGCAACAGTTTCATCTTAAGATTTTAATATAAACATAAATTGAAGTTCTAAAGTTCAAAAGGAAAAGCTCCTGGCCGAGGTTCATTGGATCAGATTAAGAAATGAAGATGGCAGTTCTATTTTGATCGAGACTGCGATCGGTTAGCAAATATTATAAAGTATATAACAAAGTGCCTTGTATTAATTTGTAAGGATGCTAATCACGGGCCAGGATAAATACTCAGTCAGACCAGGATCCTCCACAGAAAAATATTTATTTTTGCGGGGACAGGCAGGAAAGGGGCCGATTGGCCGGGATTTGGGTAGTATAGGCAGGGTTGGAGTGGCGGGAACGACCCGAAAAGGATCACGGGGCGTGGCTGCGAGTCGGCAGGAGCAGCCCCGTCATCCGGGCGCCGGCTCCTGGCCGAGATCACGGCCCGCAAGGGGAGACGGCCTCGAGAGCGCCCCGTCACCCGGAAGCGCTCCCAGCCAGCCGAGAGGGCATCCGAGCCGAGTGCGGCCACGTCACCCGTGCACCGCCCCTTGGGCCCGGAATTCCCCCCGTGGAGCACGGCCCCGTCAACCGGAAGCCGCCTCCTGGTCAGGAGAGGAAAGAGATGGCCGTGGGAAGCACTGGCGTTCGCGGCCCCGTCACCCGGAAGCCGCGCACATCCTTTGGCCCCGATGCCGAATGTAGAGCCCGAAGGAGGAGGGGAAGCTGGGAAGTTTGAATGAGGCGCAACTGTTTATCATTATAATTTCTAATCGTACATTTTATTGAATTGCGTCAACTTAACTACCCTAATCTTTTGTCCCTAACTTGCACTCACTGATGATCCCCACGCGGGGGTTGGCCCGAGGCCCAGCTCACCCGATTACTCCTCCAGTGTGGGGGCCAGCCTATCCATACTGGTGGCCACCCACGTGTCCAAGTTCCGCGTGGCGATCCTCGTGGTTGCTCCGCACTCCGTCGTTGAAAAATAACTCTGTTCCGCTTGCTGGTTAAAATGAACTTCTCGGTTTGACGGTTGAAAACCATTTCTTCTGCTGCCGAAAAGAATCGCTGCTCGCAGCTCTTCTCTGCCGCTCGTCCCTCGGCGCCAGCAATCTTGCCTCTGCCGACACGAAGCTTTCGCGCGCTTACGTGGCAGCGTCGGCTTCGGCTGGGGTGAGCGCT
The DNA here is from genome assembly GCA_018152175.1 of Drosophila jambulina. Classification (NCBI taxonomy): domain Eukaryota; kingdom Metazoa; phylum Arthropoda; class Insecta; order Diptera; family Drosophilidae; genus Drosophila; species Drosophila jambulina. The sequence continues at coordinate 860,936 of JAECXH010000002.1, read as the reverse complement.
GCTCGCGATCGGCCGTGCGCTCTCTCGTTCTCTCCTTCATCGGCCCTCTGGGCCCTGCGGCTGCGCAGCTTTCTGCCCGGCCGTGATTGGGTCCTGCTGCTCTGCCGGTGTGTTCGGTTCTGCCGATATGTGTTGTCTCTGCAGATGCGTTGGCTCTGCCGTTGGCTCTGCCGTTGGCTCTGCCGGTATGCGTTGGCTCTGCCGAAGGTGTTGGCTCTGCCGAATGTCGGCTCTGCCGCTATGTCGGCTCTGCCGTTATGTCGGCTCTGCCGAAGGTGTTGGCTCTGCCGCATGTCGACTCTGCCGCTATGTCGGCTCTGCCGTGTGTGCTGGGCTCTGCCGTAATGTCGCGATCCGGGCGATGTTACCGCTGTTGCCAAGCGGGCTTTTGTCGCCGACTGTACTCCGGTCCCTGTTGCTATGCGGCTGCTGTTGCTATTCGGCCGCTGTTGCTATGCGGCTGCGTGGCTGGAGATCGGCATGGGTGCTGGGTCGGCGGTGTGTGTGCGTGTGCCTAACTGTTGCTCCTATCCATGAGGCCTAGCGGCCTAAGTCTAAGCTATGTACAGATGCCCTTCGTGGGTCTTGTCGTTTCCCTAAGTCTAAACTATGTACAGGTGCCCTTCGTGGGTCTTGTTGTTTCCCTATGCTACTATGCTTACTCCTAATAATTAGTTACTAACTTACTACTAACTTATTAATATACCCTAAATCCCAACTTAAGCTAATTATTTACATGTATACATACATTGTGAGGCCCGGATCGGGTCCTTACAAATTGTGTTAAATGAATAAAAGCTATCACCCAAGATATATAATAAAAAGATTTTAATTTTAATTTACACAGTTATCCGCCAAATAAATCTGCACACCAAATTAGCCAACGCAAGCTCTAACACTATTATTAATAATTTTGAACAGGCTACATTTTGTAACGACCCTCTTTTGGGGTTGCACGGCCTAGCTCGCCGATTTCGGAGTTCGTACAGACGCTTATAGTTCCGGACCCCACGTGTTTTTTCGTTCTAGTTCTGGTGATCTCCGTGGGAGAAAAAAGCTTTTCTCTCTTGCAAGTAAACGGACGTGTTTTTTTCTTGCGCTCTCGTTTTGTGTAAATTGTACTGAAAAACCACCGGGGTTCTACTTTAATCTTCTACCTTGTGTTTAAATAAGTTTCTGTTCACTTCGCAAGCATGCAGCTTTCCTGATTTGTGCATTTAATTTAATTATTTTCAGAGTGTTTTGCTTGTGCTTATTTTTATATTCCTTTTTGTGCCTTCTTCGTTTAGCAGTTGTTTGCGCCGTCGCGACACCTAAACGTTAATCTTGCATGCTTTTGCTCCCACGCTCCCCGCTCTCTCTCTCTCCTGTACTCTGTGCAGCTGCACTATTTTCTTATCTTCACGTAAAGGTACAGTGGTAAGTCTTTATAATGTCCGCTATTGTCTGCGCTGCTAAAACCTGCAGGAAGGTAATTGCGGCTAGTGATCTTTCGATCGGCTGCTGGCTGTGCGACAACATTGTGCATGCCAAGTGCATTGGTGTTGTACCGCGGACGGTAGACGATATGAGAAGGAACATCGGTTTGCGTTACTGCTGTGATGCCTGTCGCGATGTTGAAAGCGAAATGATGTTTTTCATGCGGCAAACCAAGAGCGGTTTTAAGGACGTATTATCGAGTTTTCGCAAAACTCATGATATGATCTTAGCGCTAGATACGCAATTTAATAGCCTTAAGCTATTAAATGAGTCTCCTAGGCGCAAAAAAACTGCTAATGGTCTGCAACATAACGACGGATCCCTTACACTCGCAACGGGCTCTCAAGAGCAGCCCCCCTCGGTTCAGCCATCGACCTCAGGATTAAATCCTAGAGTTCTGAGGTAGAGTGCAAAAAATAATTCGGTACCCGAATGTATCGCTGGAGGGACGGTGCCGGTGATTTCCGTTTTGTCCCCTGGTGGATCGCAAAATACGACCCCTCAGACCCCTATCAATGTATCTCCCCAGGGCGTCAGGCCCGGATTACCGGCCGACATTGGCAATCCAGTCAATGCGTCTGCATTGCCGAATGCCCTTACTGTTGTCCCACCTACGAAACAGATATTTGTTTCGCGGCTTTCCCCTGATCAGACATCGGAAGATGCAATAGCCATTATTCAAGGCAAAACTAAAGCCGAAAAAATGAAAATTAAGGTGGAAAAATTCAAATTTTCCTATGCTAGTATGCTAATATACTCCGGCCAGAATTTGGTAGAGCATATTATGTCAAAGAGCTCATTTGGGACATTTATCTTGAAAGATTAAATGTCCCAAATGAGCTCTTTGACATAATATGCTCTACCAAATTCTGGCCGGAGTATATTGTGTTCAAAGAGTTTGAAGCTAAGAAAAAGAAAAGGCGGCCTGTAGGAATAAGTTTTCCCAGGCCTGACCAGACTACTTCGCCCTCTACGACTCCCACTCCAAAAAACTAACTGACTCCCTCTTTATCTCCTATCAGAATGCAAGAGGTTTACATAGTAAGCTTCCCAAATTCTATTCTGATAGTCTTTCGTTTTCTTCTCGAGTTATCGTGTTCACAGAAAACTGGTTAAAGCCGGAGATTTTGAGCTCCGAAGTTTTTCCAGCTGCGTTCACGGTTTACTGAGTGGATCGGCCTATCAGACGTGGGGATGGTGTCCTCATAGCGGTCTCACGTCTGAATTATTAACTTTTGAGGAGTGCAACGATGTTGAATTCCTTTGTGTGAAGCTATCAGTTAATAGTACCTCCATTTTCATTACTTGTTCCTACTTTTCTCCCTTGTCGGAACTTCCTATTTATTGGAACCATCTTTCCGCTATTCAGATGGTCTCCAATCGTCTTTCGGATAAGGACCACTTAATAGTTCTTGGTGATTTTAATATCCCAGGGGCTATTTGGTCCTCCAATAATTCCACAAACTCACTTCCTACTACAACACAGCATGATTTTATTGCTGGCTTGTTTGACATTTCGCTATCTCAAGTCAACCATGTACGAAATTCGTTAGTGCGCTTGCTTGACCTCTGTTTTGTTTCAGATCCTGCGAAAGTAAGCTTAGCCAGGGTGGCGCCGCTGACGCTACCCGAAGATCCGTATCATCCTACTTTCGATGTGACCCTCGACGTTGGGGCCGATTTACAGAATATATCTGACCGTCCAGCCAAAAAAGTCCTTTGTTTTCGCAAGGCGGACTTCGAACGGCTGAATAATCTTATAGCTGATTTTAATTGGTCCGATCTATACATGTGCGGAAGCCGTGGATATTTTTTACAGTGCCATGAATTCATGTTTTACTGAATGTGTTCCGTTATACTACTCGTCAACCTCTAATAAGCCTCCGTGGTTTACTAAAGAGTTGAGTCGCCTTAAAAACAAAAAGTCTAGGCTGTATACTTAATTTAAACTGTAACGGTTATAATTAAAAAAGCAAAAAATTACAAAATAAAAGTTATTTCTTGATTTGACTTGATTTTTTATAATTAAAGTTAATTTTAATAATGAAAAATTAGTAATAATTATTAAATATCAATTTTTATATAAAAATTAATTAAGCGGATAAACATATATATATACATACTTATTATATACCATCTGAAAGGTATTGATGTGTAGATCATATATATACATATATATTGGATCTGGCTTCTACGGTTCAAAAGATATATAGATTCAATCTTTATTTTCAATTTTTAAAATAAAAGTTAACGAATAATTTTTATTTTTCAATTTATATAATAAAAATTGAAAATAAAATTTATTGAGTAATTTTTATATAAAAATTGATATTTAATAATTATTATGTGAGGACCCGATCTGGCCCTCACAAATATGTATATATGTATATAGTTAGTTTAAGTTGGGATTTAGGGTATATTAATAAGTTAGTAGTAAGTTAGTAATTAATTACTAGGAGTAAGCATAGCATAGGTGTAGTGTGTAACGTTGAAGTTCGTCTGCTTTGGGAGGATCTGAGCTGCTGGGGCACGCTGTATGTTTCCGTCTCTAGCTCGTCGGCTTTGGGGGTGGTGGTCTTGCTGACCCAGACCTCGGACACGGACTACACATCATTACTAATAAGACAAGAAATTGAGCGTGCTGCGACAAAAATAAAAGCTGGAACTAAACCGGAAGATATGATAAACAAAATTCACTGAAAGAGAGAAGTTAGTGGAAAGGCAGAAGTTAAGAGAAAAGATAGAAGGACAGAGAGAAAAAATTAATTTTGTTTGCGGAGACACAGATGTTGTTGTGCTCGCCTGTTGCCCTCCCTACCTATGATCACCTGCCGCTAGAGCATGGCTCTGGTGATCCCTTTTGATCCTTACGACCGTGGAGTCATCTTCGAGTCGGTAAAACGCAGATATTTAAGACATCATGATTTCATTAAAAATTAAGATTTAATATAAATTTGGTGATTAAGGCTAAAATTATTTATAAATTCATTTAAAATCAGGCGAAGAAATGGATTATTTATGTATATACGCTTAAAAAAAAGTAATATCTTTTAATATATGTAGTTGTTTTAATTTAATTTCAATTTTTGTTTTGCATTTTTATTTAAATGGCTAATTTAATTCGCTTAATTTTTCTTAAAAAAATTCTAAAAAAAAATTCAATAATAATTAAAGTTTTAATTTCTTTTAGCAGCCGTAGTTCACTAATTTTTCTTGCCATATTTTCTTCAAAGTAATTCATTAGCATTTTAGCATAGTGTAGAAAAGTATCTATATTCTTTTCCTTTTCGCTTTTGTTTAAATAAATACACATAGTTTCCTTTTGTATTAACACTCACTCATTTTATCCATCGGCGAAAGATCGATCTCCCTCGAAGGTGAGCTGAAATTCATTGGTTGCAAGTTCCATGACATTAGCTTGAACAAAAGCGAAAAAATTGATCTTTCTTCCTATTCTATCCTTCACATCGAGCAAAAAAAATAATACAAGTTACTTAAACATACTTATTTAAAAATTTCTTTAAATATAAAAATGATTAATTTCGTTTTATAAATTCATCTTCTCATCGTTATTGACTTCTAATCGCAGCAAAAGTTTACAAAAGAAAACTCCATACACAAGAGTTACGTTACGCCATGTAGGCCGAGGTCAACTTTTAGGCAGTTGGGAAAACCAAAATTTAGTCCAGGTAAAAATCCGGAAATTAAACAATTTAATTGTCGCACTTAATTCGCATTTAATCGCATTTACTTGCCTATGGCCACTGATCGGGACTTCTCACTACCAAATCATGGCTCCGACCAATAGTCAAAGCGTAAAAGAACACAGAGGTCAAGCCAGGGTCAAACACTACAAGCCTCTGTTCACTGCCAAACTTGCAACCTGATTTGCCGCAACTACATAGCCGGCCACTAAATTATGTTGCGCAGTCGCGCTGGTGGCCGATTTATTCACACAAGCACAATTGTTTCTTTCCTGCTTCCGGCTTCCTAGCCCTTCATGCCCCTCTTAGGGGGTGCTCCTCGGGACCGGAACTTAAATGCTGCTTGCTGGGCTCGATCCACTGAATAAAATATATCCACAGTAAGCAACAAAAAATAATAAAACTATTTCATAATTCATTTACCCGCTGATTAAAAAGGGTTCCAACAAAATAAAAGAGGGTTTTCAAGATATAACCTCTCTCTCGGTGCTGGTTGATGCCGGCGTTCGATTTGCTATCTTTGTGACAATTAATTTGGCGACCTGGGCAACAAAAGGGGTTACGCACTGTACACAGACACTGGCAGCTTTTGTCTACTCACTTGGGATTCCTTAAGATCTGGCAAAAAACTTCTCCACTCGATATACTGTCCCTGTGGACTTGGCACTTTATATGTCTTTAGCTGCGGGAGCAACTTGAGGGCTTGTGCACTCCACCGATTCTCGATTTGAAAAGAATTTAGTACGGAAACGAATGGAGCGACCCAAGTTTTGCTAGCAGTAGCAAAAATAAGTGTTAATTGGAACCAAAAGCTTTCCAGATCTTCCCTGGCGCAGCTACGAGCTATTTGTTATATTTGCCCCAAGATATGCTCTGGCAAATACCACAAAATGCATCTCACAAATTCTATGCCCCCGTACTAAAAGCTCGGCTTAAAGATAGCGGAAACCGTTGCCTGCTTTTAAGCTGACATCTGTTTGTGCCACCATATACGCCCCAAAGCTTGGCTTAAAATTCACAAAATCTGTAGCATGCTTCTAGGTCGAAAAAAAATATCTCGTGGATTTTCAGTCGCCACTACAAAAGCCCCCCGGTAACAGCTCTGCTTAAAATTTCTTCGAAATACTTCTTGCCCTTCAGCATAGGATACAACTCGAGACCGAAGATTGTACTTCTTTTCGTTTTCGGAGTGCTTTTCCAGCATCCGCTTGCATGCTTTCTCCCGCACTATCTCATCCAATAGGTTGAGCTTCCTCAATAAGGAGTACGTGGAACCAGAAGTTATCATGTGTTGTCCGAAAACCATTTAATAAGGAGATGTTCCTAGGCTTGAATATACGGATGATCTCAACGCACATCTAATCCGCCCTAAGTGTTCGTCCCAATCTTTCTGATCAGGCCGCAAATACGCTCTAATTGCAGCGATAACTGATCGGTTAACGCGCTCGGAGGCGTTAGCCTGAGGAGAATGCACAGCAGTCAGCGTATGCGTAATGCCGTACTGCTGAACTAATTTTTGACAAGCGTGCGAACGGAATTGAGACCCATTATCTGACACTATCGTTTCGGGAATGCCATACGACATAAACAATTCTCCATCCAAATATTTTATAACGCCACCTGCATCTGTCTTCCTTACTGGCTTGAGAAATACATATTTGGAAAAATGGTCGAGAACGATAAAAATCCCAATATTTCCACCTCTGGATCTGGGGTATGGTCCAAGAAAATCTATAAATAGTCTTTTGAAAAATCGTTGACTTTCCGGTGCTTTTCCTAACGGTGGTCGCAAAACATAATTTGGTGCTTTTGTAGTTTTGCATACCTCACAAGCATTTATATAGGCCTTAACGTCTGTCACAAGTCCAGGCCAGAAATAATAACGCCTAACTCTTTCAATGGTTTTGTGTATCCCCCCATGAGCAGACAACGAGCTATCGTGAGCGCGAGAAAGTATCTCAGGAACCAGTTCCTTCGGCACCCAGAGCTTCCAGGCGTATTCATCGTGCACTTGCTCTCCTGTCAAATGCTCAGCCTTTCGGTAAATGTAGCCGTTATCGGTCCTAGGATCAGGAAAATTCGTCTGATTTGCACTCACTTTCTGCACAAATTCGGTATATTCCGCTGATTTGAAATGATCGGAATTTAGATCTACAAGAAATCCCTCCTGCAAGTCTATCGCAGCTATCACGTCTTCGTTTACCCGAGACAAGGAGTCGGGAACTACGTTAAGCGAACCTTTGCGATGCTCAATCTTAAAATCATACCTTTGTAAGGCCAAAGCCCATCGAGCTAGTCGCGAATTCAGGTCATGGTTAGACATTAACCATTTTAATGACGCATGGTCGGTTATGATTTTGAATCTATGCCCTTCCACATACGCCCTGAAATTTTTAAGAGCCACGATCGCAGCGAGACATTCTTGCTCTGTGACGGTATATTTTCGTTGCGCCTTATTTAATTTCTTCGAAATAAAGGCAATAGGACGCTCATCTACTTCTTCCGAAACTTGGACTAATACAGCTCCAACTCCGGTCTTACTCGCGTCGCAATGTATTGCGAACGGTTTCGAAAAATCGGGGCTGCATAAAACAGGAGCCTCGCTAAGACATTGCTTTAGCTTCTCGAAAGATTCTACTGCTGCCTCAGTCAAACTGAATCTTCTTTTTGTGGTCATCAGATCTGTTAAAGGAGCAGCAAGAGACGCAAAATTAGGGTCGAACTTGCGATACCATCCGCAAAGACCCATAAAACTTCGCAAATTACGCAAAATTTTTGGTAAAGGAAAATCCCTAATTGCGGCAACCTTTTCAGGATCGGTTCGAATTCCTCCATCGCCGATTATGTGGCCCAAGTATCGCACTCTCAGCATGCAGAAATGACTTTTGCCAATATTGATCGTCAAGCCTGCACGCCTTATGTGTAGAGCAACCTCTCTTAGCACTTCTAAATGCCTCTCAAAACTTGCAGGCACTATCAGCAGATCATCTAAGTAAATGAAAATCTCGTTCCTCAGATGAGCTGGCACCACTTTGTCCATCAATCGAGACATTGTGCTTGTGGCATTGCAAAGCCCGAACGGCATAACTTTAAACTGATAGAGGGGTCTACCAGGGACAGTAAACGCCGTCTTGTCGCGAGAAGAAATTTCCAAACGCACTTGCCAATACGCGTCTTTTAGGTCAAGGCTTGTTATTTACTCAGTCTTCGGCAAGCGACTCAATATGCCACTAATTTGTGGAAGAGGATATGCATCCTTTTCGGTGAAACTGTTCACCTTGCGACAGTCCAAACAAATTCTAACCTTTCCAGGTTTCGTTACCATAACGATTGGAGATGACCAAGAACTCGGACTCTTCTATCACTCCTAATTGTATCATTCTGTCAATTTCAGCATGCATTGCCTTCTCTACAGCCGGTGAGACAGGAAAATGCCGTTGTTTTATCGGTTCAGCTGTACCTACATCAATGGAATGTGATATTAGGTTGGTTTTACCGAGACCTTCTTGACTAAACGATGATCTATTTTGACTTTGCAGTCCGTCTCCGTTGAGTCTATTTCAGATATGTTCAAATTTCTGGGAAGATGATCGTAAAGCCTCCAGAAATCTATCCCTAGATATAAATCCTGTTTCAGTGAGGGCACTATGTAAATTTTTAACCGATTCTTTACTTCGGCGTATTCCACCTCAGCTTGAAAAAACCCTGTTATCTGCTGTGATCTACCATCGGCTGTTGTAGCATTACTCTTGATTACTTTGAAATCCCCTTTGGTCATTACCTCACGAGCTAAGTTACCTCCCACACAACTAATCGATGCTCCGGAGTCTAAAAGGCCGTAAACTATTCGATCTAGCACACGAATTGGCAAGAAGGGTCGAGGATCTTTAGGTCCTGACGGTAGTGAATTTATGTACTCGATGCCAATTCTACATTGCTTGACATTCCGCCAGAATGATTTTATTCGAGTAGAATTTCGAGACTTATGTTTCTGTAACTCATGTAAATGGTATCTTCTGGTATAGTTATCCCCTTTAACATTGGGATTTTGCTATGTAGCAAAGGACTAGCAGGTATTTGTTGTTCGTCAGGGAATGGAATTTGAGTAATATTTGTTGTATCTAATTCTCTTCGGTCATCGTGGCTTGGCTCCTGAAGGCACTCGAAGTCTTCTGTCTGTATTGCGACTTCGACCAGCCGGCCTTGGAGTTTTTTGAACACTTACTACAGCTTGGTTTGTAAGTATTTGCAGCTCCACAACCGTAGCAGAAAACTCTTCTTTCGGATACGCAATCCTGATATCTATGCCCTTCCTTGCGACAATTCCAACATAATAAGGAAAACGCTTCGACATCAGCCTCATTATCAGATTCAGATTCTACCTGAGTTTCACATCCCTGATTAAATTCAGATACTTCCCTTCTAAACGGAGTATTCCGCGCGTAGCCACTGCACCGCTTAACGTCGGCTAAGAAAGCTTCACGCCTGCGACAAATCTGTCTTAGATCTGAGACAGTATTAATATCAATGTACAATATCTCATGTCTAATTTCTGGACGCAAATTGTTTCTAAGAACTCGAATTAATTTACTTGACGTCCATGGATGTTCCAGCTGATCGACTAAGCAGGATATTGTATCATAAGAAGAATCGAAAGATTCATTTGGCTTTTGTTTTGTGTTTCTTATTAGTTCTTCGATATCGCCATCGTCTCTGCTCTGGCGAAACTGGAGACGCAAAGCTGAACAGAAAGTGTCCCAATGAATCTCAACGTGCGCTTTATGATAACGCCAATAAAATTCATTGGCTTTCCCTTCAAAAAGGACGCTTACTACCTAACGTCTCTCGGGTTAGTGTATCTACTCTATAAATCAAATTATCCACAGATACTCCTATTCCTGTAAATTTTATCTTCCAACTATTGAGGATATGCACGACCTTATCTGGTCGGTTCACCAAATCGGACGTGGTGCTTCTCTGGGAAGCGGGAGAGTTCGGTGCCAAGAGGACTTGTCTTGGACTGCTTCGAGTTTCATTCCTAGTTTCGACCCTATCATCATCATTTCCTAGCGATCGACCTGAAGAATGTTCACTCTGAGATTTGTCACTCCCACGACTGTTGCTTGCTAGCACCCTGGTTATGCTGTCAGCTACTGCATTATGAATTAAATCGGTCATCCTTTCCGAAAGCGTAGCGAATAATCTTCGCTCCATGGCCAGTAATGTTATAGCATTTGCTGTTATAACGTTTGAATTGCTCCCCCCAATGTTATTAGCTTGTGCACTTTGTCCTGAGGTCGAAGCTGTATTATCTAATGCTTGCTGAGCGACTGCATCTAAAGGCTGTCGTTTCTTCGACCCACTTCGGGTTTGTCTCTCGGATACTTCAATGGGCTTCGAAACCGCTGGTCTACTAGATACTTTACACACCGGACATAGTGCGCTATCCTTCCAATGAGCTTCTATGCATCGCTTATGAAACTCGTGTCGGCAACTGGTTAAAAAAACCTCAACAGGATTTATGTCTGCAGTACATATCGGACAAACTACCTTTGGGCTTGACTCAGCCCCTCTTTCAGGAGATCGGTCTAACCCCATCATTCCCACGAGATACCAAAATTTTGTTTAAATGCGAAAGAAGTATAAAAATAATCAACTCAATTATTATTTTTGTTTTAATACTTCTTTGTTTTGCTTCTTTGCGATAAGTATAGCCAAAAATATAGAGAAATAAAGATATAATATTTATAAACGTAATGAATGTGTTTACCGAACTCTTGATTAACTGTCACACGTCTCGACGGATCACAATAAAAAATCAATTTTCTCAGAAATTTAAAGATTGAAAAGTGAAAACTTTTGATTAGTTTTAACCCTATTCAAAAGAGGGAAGCTGTATTTCTTTATTCCAAATTCGGACAGCGATTAGTTCAGAAACAGATGTGCATGTAATCCGGAATATGATCAAAAGAAACTAAGACTTCAAAAAGAAATAAAAGAATAAAAAATGTTTTAAATACTCTTTCTGGATATAGCACGACTCGGAAGAAATGTCTATATTTTCCGTGTAGTTGAGTCAAGAGTTGAGATTAGTTCAGTGACTCAGTGTTATAAACTGGGACAGAAGATGAGCTCTTTGTATCGCTTCCTCTGTTTTCCTCATCTTTACTGGCCACCTTGTCATCTCTTTAAGTTTAGAAAAATAATATTTTGCTTCCTTGTAAACCTGGCCAGTTGAGAATACAGATTTTTATCTCAGCTGTTTTCTAAGACTTTCAAGAAAACAAAAAGAAAAAATTTTTTTGATAGAGGCTTGAAAGAAATTGAAAGAAAAGTAGAATTACAGAAATAGAAAGAATTTATTTACCCTCGAGTTTTATTAAAAAAAAAGTATCTTTAATAAATCCACACACGTTAAAACTCTGGCCAGTTAGGAGTACTAATACTCGCAAAACTGTTATCCAAGAATTATTTAGACAAGAGGTGATTAAATAAACAGGATTGAATTTGTTTATCCGCGAGTCTTAATAAAAAATATCTTTTACTAAGGCTCCACACGTTGAGCGCCACTTTTCTTATTAATAATAATGAATTATAACTGTAGTGTGTAACGTTGAAGTTCGTCTGCTTTGGGAGGATCTGAGCTGCTGGGGCACGCTGTATGTTTCCGTCTCTAGCTCGTCGGCTTTGGGGGTGGTGGTCTTGCTGACCCAGACCTCGGACACGGACTACACATCATTACTAATAAGACAAGAAATTGAGCGTGCTGCGACAAAAATAGAAGCTAGAACTAAGCCGGAAGATATGATAAACAAAATTCACTGAAGGAGAGAAGTTAGAGGAAGAGCAGAAGTTTAGAGAAAAGATAGAAGGACAGAGAGAAAAAATTAATTTTGCTTGCGGAGACACAGATGTTGTTGTGCTCGCCTGTTGCCCTCCCTACCTATGATCACCTGCCGCTAGAGCATGGCTCTGGTGATCCCTTTTGATCCTTACGACCGTGGAGTCATCTTCGAGTCGGTAAAACGCAGATATTTAAGACATCATGATTTCATTAAAAATTAAGATTTAATATAAATTTGGTGATTAAGGCTAAAATTATTTATAAATTCATTTAAAATCAGGCGAAGAAATGGATTATTTATGTATAATCGCTTAAAAAAAAGTAATATCTTTTAATATATGTAGTTGTTTTAATTTAATTTAAATTTTTGTTTTGCATTTTTATTTAAATGGCTAATTTAATTCGCTTAATTTTTCTTAAAAAAATTCTAAAAAAAAATTCAATAATAATTAAAGTTTTAATTTCTTTTAGCAGCCGTAGTTCACTAATTTTTCTTGCCATATTTTCTTCAAAGTAATTCATTAGCATTTTAGCATAGTGTAGAAAAGTATCTATATTCTTTTCCTTTTCGCTTTTGTTTTGTAGAGTTGCTGAATCCGTTGCTAGGGTTCTGCTGGGGCTGGGCGAATATTCAAGCTTCCCAATAAAAAACAGCGGAATCTCGAGGTTGTTGTTTCTTCGGGAACAGTTTATTGTTTCGTAAATTAAGATGGCTGGTAAAATATATGATGTGTGCTATTAGAATTCGTATGTAATCTATATCGGCGAAAAAAGGTGTGGCCAGCTGTCCCTAAGGGTAAAACACTCATCTAGGATAAGAGAGCGGGGAGGATTCCCCCTTCCTTTTAGGAACGCGTGGAACAGGCACACGAAACTGGCGTAAACATCCCGCCCGCCTTGCAATGCCTCAGATTGCAACGAGTCCGAGCGGCATCAGAGGGAAAATGTGCCGGAAAGCATCCATCCCAGCACAGTGCTTTGGGCTACAAGGCGCCCGTTCTGGCTCTGCATCACCCCTGGTTGGATTAGTGTTGGGTACACATCAGCACCCAGCACAACGGATGTCCCAGCCGGCCTGTAGAAACTGGGGTCCGCCAAGATGATGTTCATGAACACCGTTCTCGCGGAGTCGGGCAGCTCTCGGGCAGGAGTCCGCATGCGAAGCTGCTCCGCGACGTAAAACACCACCTCAATCCGTGGCGTTTCCGCATGAATTGGGATGAGAGTGGCCTTGCACACCCTCTCGTCGCCAACTCCCAGGATAGGGAGGCCCATAGCCTCGGCCAGCGATCCGTCAATGCGGCTCAGGGTGGAGCACGCATCGACCATGGCCCGTACATCGAAGCGCTTGGCCCCGATGTCGAACCGCAGATTGACGGTGGGCAGGATAGCCGCGCAGTGTGAGAGAGCACTGCCGAGAGGCGGGGTTGCTCGACGCTGGCCCTCGGTTCCGGTGTCTCGATGGTCCTTTTCGCGCTAGCGGACCGGTCTCGCTTCTCTTGCCGATGGAGATGCAGCAGGGTGTGATGAGCGTCCCCACATACTCGGCAGCGACACTCACTCCGGCACGACCCTTCGGAATGCTGGTGTGCCAAACAGTTCGGGCAGTACTTGTTTATAAGTACCGCCCGAAGCCGTCGTTCGGCGTCTAGCCGGAGGAAACGTGAGCACGTCCGAAGCGAATGAATTCCCTGACAGACTCGGCATCGGAACGATCGAGTTCCTCGAGAACATCTGTCAACGAGTTGGCGACGTTGGTTGCGATGAGACGGCATGGTTGTTGTTGTTGAAGAAAGGAACAAAAAACGAGACTGGAGGATATAATAATAAAAAAAGAATGATTAGTGGATACGTTTTGGTGGATACGGTTTACAGTTGTGGACACTGGACGCATAGACTTTGAACATGTTTGTCTACAGGAAGGAAGACTAATTTGGAAATCGGCCGTTTGAGGACACCACGGGCCGTGCGGACGTCTACGACGCGAACGTTGTCATCAGAGCCAGGATAGACCTTCTGAATACGTCCTAGCCTCCATCCGTACGATGGAACGTTGTCTTCCTTGACGATGACCATATCGCCTTCAGACAGATTCCTGGTTGGAATCTGCCACTTGGTCCTCTTCTGAAACTCTTTCAGGTATTCAGCTTTCCATCTCGATGCGAAAAGCTGGCTAAGGGCTTTGAGTCGCTGCCACCGGTTCAGGATGGAACTGGCCTCGCCGGCGATGGGAGGTTCGGCGGGGACAAGTAGAGGTCCGCCTATCAGAAAATGCCCCGGAGTGAGAGCGAGGATATCAGACGGATCTTCTGACATAGCGGAAATTGGTCTGGAGTTGAGGCATGCCTCTATGCGACACAGTAGAGTGGATAACTCTTCAAGGGTATATTTAAAGTTACCCGTCGTCTTATAGAAATGAGTCTTGAAACTCTTGACTCCTGCTTCCCACAGACCCCCCATATGGGGGGCGCCTGGAGGGTTAAAATGCCAGGATAGGCTCTGGTGATTAAACGAAGAGGTCACCTGTTCCTTGACTGCAGCGATGAAATCTCCTGTGAGGGCCTTCTCCGCTCCCACAAAAGTCTTTCCGTTGTCAGAATATAGATGGAGAGGACACCCCCTCCTGGCCGCGAACCTTGAGAAGGCTCCGAGGAACTTCTCCGTAGTCAAGTCCGAGGTGGCTTCTAGATGGATGGCTTTCGTACTGAAACACACGAAGACGCAGACATAGCCCTTTGTGATTCGACAGGCACGACCTGAGAAGCTCTTGACATCAAACGGTCCCGCGAAGTCGAGCCCTGTGTGCATAAAAGGTCGCGAAAAGGTAGCTCTGGGCTTAGGTAGTCTACCCATTAGCTGAGCCTGTACCTTTTTCCGGTGAATGATGCACACCTTGCAGGTCGTGGTCACCCGTTTGATCAGGTTCCAAAGCTTCGGAATCCAGTATCTCGTCCGAATGAGACGAACCATAAGCTGGTTTCCTCCATGTATGGAAAAACGGTGAGTAAACGTGACCAGGAGCTCTGCTAGTTTCGAATGATACGCCAAAAGGATAGGATGGCGTTCGTCGTAGGATAACGACTCAGATGCAGTCAAACGACCGCATGATCTCATGATGCCATCAGAATCCAGGAACAGATTAAGATTGAGAATACAACTGGACGTGGGAAGCTGTCTCTTGGATTGCAGGATGTTATATTCCTCTGGATAATCGGCCCGTTGAGTTTGCCTAATAAGCACGAGTTGAATCTGGGCGAGTTCTTTGCTGCTTAAGGCGGTAGGATAAGACGTGGTGACACGTCTGCAGCGGTTGATGAACCGCTGCACAAAAGCCATGACTCGCAGCATGCGATTGAAATTTGAGAATCGCTCCAAGAGATCCCATGATGGATACGCTAAATGGCACCGCACGGATCGTTTTTCGAGATCAAGATCCGAGGCCGCTTCGTACGGCGCAGGCCAGGAGTCTTGTGGCTGAGTTAGCCATGAGGGGCCATGCCAGCAGAGTTCACTACTAGCCAGCTCTTCAGCCGTTACCCCCCGACTGGCTAGATCCGCAGGATTGTGCTCGGAACGCACATGCGACCATTGGCTAGCATCTGTATTTAGAGCAATCTTGGTCACACGATTTGCTACGAAGGTTGTCCATTGACATGGTGGCTTGTTTAACCATGCCAACACGATAGTGGAATCAGTCCAGAGAAACGTTTCTATTCGACTGAAAGGGATGTGAGGAAGAATTGCAGTCCACAAGTCTGCAAGAAGAACGGCACCACACAACTCTAAACGCGGGAGCGAAACGGTTTTGACAGGGGCGACCTTAGTCTTTGACGTTAGAAGACTTGACGAAATGCTTCCGGCATATTGAATGCGAACATAAATCGCCGCCCCATAGGCCTTCTGGGACGCGTCACAGAAGCCATGGATTTGGACTTGTGCTCCCGGTCGAAACTGTACCCAACGCGGGACGCGAACTTTGTGGAGAGAACTATGGCTGCGAAGGAAATCATGCCAGCGTTGCAGTAGATCTGCTGGGAGAAACTCATCCCATCCGATGCTGGCTAACCAAATATCCTGCATTAGGATCTTGGCCTGAACCACAAATGGGGACAGCCATCCAGCGGGATCGAAGAGCTTTGCGATTTGCGATAGGACATTGCGTTTGGAGTACTTCGCATTTACAATAAGCTCAGTTGGGACAAAATAGAACTCATCTGCCTTAGCGTTCCACCGAATTCCCAGCGTTTTGGTGGTGCTCACCTCTTCAATGTCGAGGAAGTCACCCGAGAGTAGGTGGTCTGAGGGAAGAGCCTTCAGGAGTGTTCGCTCATTTGCTGTCCACTTGCGAAGAGGAAATCCAGCTGAGGTCAGAGCGGTTCTCAACTCCTGAATGGCCGAAGTAGCTTCGGCCTTCGTATGCGCTCCTGCTAGCACATCATCCACGTACATGTAGTTCGAAATGATTTGAGACGCCCGTGGATATCGGACGTTGACATCATCGGCTAACTGCTGCAACGTTCGTAAAGCCAGAAAAGGGGCACAATTAACTCCAAATGTGACAGTCTGAAGCTCATAGTCTGTGATGTCCCCATTGTCATTTCGAAAAAGAATTCTTTGAAACGGGGTGTGCGCGGAGTTTAATAGGATCTGCCTATACATCTTGGTGATATCGGCATTAAACACAAACTGGAATATCCGCCACTTTAGAATCTGAAGGGTAAGATCAGACTGGAGCACTGGCCCCGGGTGCAGGATGTCATTCAAGCTGTTCCCATTTGACGAAGGGCTGGATGCGTTGAATACTACACGGACCTTTGTCGTCGCACTTTCGGGTTTGAAAACCGCATGGTGAGGGAGGTAAAAATTTACTGTGCCTGTATTTGGCTGCACAGGCTTCATGTGACCAAGATCTATGTACTCTTTGATCACTGAGTCATAGGTGTCTTTGAGTACAGGATCCCTTTTAAGGCGAGCCTCATTCTTTAAGAACTGTGCGAGCGCGAAGGATCTGGAATGCCCCAAGTTGATGTGCTCGGAATCCTTGAAGGGTAGGGATACTACATATTTCCCGTCAGGAGTTCTGGTAGTCGTTCGAACGAATTTTTCTTCGCACAAATTATCCGACTCCTTTACCACTTTACATGGAAGATCCTCCACCTCCCAAAATTTTGTGAGAAGTGTTTCGATGTTAGGTTCCGAATCGTAGGCTATCTGTGTTGTAAAGGACGAAACCCTACTCATGGCTGTAGAAACAGGGCCGGTTAAAATCCACCCGAAAGTGGTCTCCTGCCCTAGCAGAGACCCACATAGGTTTGGCTTCAAACCTGACAGGATGACAGACGGAAGAATATCCGCGCCTATCAAAAGGTCGATCTGGGAGGACTGGAAAAATAGTGGATCAGCCAATGGAATATTCGGAAGTCTTCCGAGAATGTTGCGATCGATGAAACTCGTCGGCAGGTTCCCGGCCAGATTTGGCAACACCAACGCGGTCGTGTCGATCTTGAGCATCGGCTTCATCGCCGTGCCCATCTGAAAATGACACATTCTTTGTAAGACACCTGTGTTGCTTTGGTTAAGCCCCGTGACTGTAGTTCTCACAGCCTGAAAAGGAAGCTTGATTCTACCAAAGCCCGTGCGGGAAAGTTTTCTCCCTGGTGACACACTTGAACAATGGCCGTTCCTAAAAGAATCCCTTGCCGATTGGAGGCGAAATGAACCGAAGTGTTCGCGTTGGGCTGTTCCGTAATGTGAGCCTGCGCTGCGCTAGTGGAAGTAGAAGGACTTTCTCTATGAAGCAACGTATTGTGGCGACCCTTGCACGTAAAACAATTGTGTCTGCTCGTGCACTCACGAAGATTATGTCCTTTGGCGAAACAATTGAGGCATAATCTTTTCTGCTTAATGTATGATGCTCTTTGTGGTTGAGTCATCTGGAGGAAACGAGGACATAGCCGCACTGGATGAGGCTCTTTGGAGCAGAGATCACAGGAGCGTGCACGTTGGGCGACTTGCGTCTCAAAAGAGTTAACTCTTCTAGGCCGTGGGTTCTTGTGCTCCTTAGTGTGTTGTGGGCCTGCAGTATTAAGTCGAACATCTTCAATTGCTTCTAGTGTGCGATATCTTTCTTCGAGAAACGAATTCATCTCGTCCCAAGTAGGGATTTCGGACTTGTTGCTCAAAGACTGCTCCCATAATGAAAGAGTGACCTTTGGCAACTTGGACGAACAGAAGAAAACCAAAATGCAATCCCAATTTTCTGTAGAGACTTGGGAGTGTTCTAGGGCAATCAAACACCCTTGAATCGTGCTCTGAAGCTCCTTTAAGGCCGTTCCTGATTCGCTTCCTATGGGCGAAAGATTGAAAAGGACCTTTAATTGACTGTTTACTAAAAGTCGCTTGTTTTCAAAACGATCTTGAAGCGCAGACCATGCGGATTGGAAGCCGGAATTGGTAAGGGGGGATTTGCTAACAATGGCGTGAGCTTCGCCGCTGGTTTTGGTATTTAAGTGAAATAATTTTTCCACTGGAGTTAGCCTGGAGTTGTTGATGTATATCGCTGTAAATAGGTCACGGAAGGTGGGCCAACGCAAATAATCTCCATTGAAGTTTTCTGTATCGCATGGCGGAAGCCGGCAGCCCTTTGAGAACGTCTCAAGGGGTGGATTTGACATTGCCTGGGAACTGGAGGCGGACAGACGGGCGATATCTTGGTTTAATTGGGTAGCACATCTCTCGTAAACCAAGTAACAATTATCATATTTACTCTGAAGCTGCGGAAGGCTTCCGCCACATCCTTCGTGAAGGGCTAATCGGGAGACTGTTTCGTGTTCCCGCTCAACTTTTTCCCAAAGGGACTGGACTTGATCTAGGCGGATCTTCAAAGTAAACGGATTGGGATCGAAAGAGGAAGTAGAGGATGACGCGCAAATTTGGCTTTCAAATTTGCTGAGACGGTCGCTGGTTGCTATGAAATCCAGCAACGCAGCGTCTAAAGGACCTTTGGTTTTTGATCTCAAATTCCCTGCGGGTCCGGCCCCCGGGCTAGGTTCCCGCTTCTGGGCGTCTTTCGGAGGTACTAACTGCCCAGTTTCCTTCTTCTGACTCGGAGTCGTCTGCTGGCCTCCCGCGCCTTCAGACATAGTTCTGTTTGTTTAGGGTTAAGCGCGGAGAAAAAATAGAAGAAACCGTGTAAATCTGCTGAGCTGACTCCTCAGAATAAATCGGATGGAAAATAATGCTTGTAATTATTTTATTATTTATTGTTTTACAAAAAAAAAAACAAATGCAAGGATATGCTGTAGGAATGGAATAGTAGACACGTATTAATCTCCGTACTCAAGCCAGTAAATCGATCCACATACAGCTTACTAAAGTTGAAACAAAAAAAAAATGCAGGTATCCGAAACGGTAGTTTGATCTCACGTAAAGTTGAATTGGCGGAAATCCGTAAAAATAGACTGAAATGAGTACCGCCCAACAAATGTAATGGTAAAAATGCGGGATGGTACGTATAGTTGAATTGGCGGAAAACCGTAAAATAGACTGAAATGAGTACCGCCCAACAAATGTAATGGTAAAAATGCGGGATGGTACGTATAGTTGAATTGGCGGAAAACCGTAAAGTAATGCTTATAATTATTTTATTATTTATTGTTTTACAAAAAACAAATGCAAGGATATGCTGTAGGAATAGAATAGTAGACACGTATTAATCTCCGTACTCAAGCCAGTAAATCGATCCACATACAGCTTACTAAAGTTGAAACAAAAAACAAAATCCAGGTATCCGAAACGGTAGTTTGATCTCACGTAAAGTTGAATTGGCGGAAATCCGTAAAAATAGACTGAAATGAGTACCGCCCAACAAATGTAATGGTAAAAATGCGGGATGGTACGTATATTTGAATTGGCGGAAAACCGTAAAATAATATACTGATCTGAGTACCGTCTTACAAGTGTAGAGTGTAAAATGTAAATGCAGTGTGAATACACTGTAACTGGGATCGAAGTTAGATGTCACCGTGGAAATGTAAGTGTAATTGATGTATGTCTGTTTATGTAAATGTGTACAATTAAAACTTATTAATTGCACACTATTATATGTATGTATATTAGATATTCCCAATTAGCACCGATGATTGGAATTTGGGAACCAACCAAATGAACGTGTGTATGAATGTGAGTATGGTATGATTGCGAATGGATGTATGTATGTATGTTAGATATTACCAATTAGCACCGATGATTGGAATTTGGGAACCAACCAAATGAACGTGTGTATAAATGTGAGTATGGTATAATTGCGAATGTATGTATGCATATATTGCGAATTTGAACTGGGATTACATGCAGGTACATGGATGGGAATGAAACGAAAATGGATGGAAAATGGCGAATGTATGTATGTACTTAGCTGTTTTACAAAAAACTGTGCTCGAAGATCCGGCTCGAAGGACCATAAAATGTAGAGTTGCTGAATCCGTTGCTAGGGTTCTGCTGGGGCTGGGCGAATATTCAAGCTTCCCAATAAAAAACAGCGGAATCTCGAGGTTGTTGTTTCTTCCGGAACAGTTTATTGTTTCGTAAATTAAGATGGCTGGTAAAATATATGATGTGTGCTATTAGAATTCGTATGTAATCTATATCGGCGAAAAAAGGTGTGGCCAGCTGTCCCTAAGGGAAAAACACTCATCTAGGATAAGAGAGCGGGGAGGATTCCCCCTTCCTTTTAGGAACGCGTGGAACAGGCACACGAAACTGGCGTAAACAGTTTAAATAAATACACACGGTTTCCTTTTGTATTAAAACTCACTCATTTTATCCATCGGCGAAAGATCGATCTCCCTCGAAGGTGAGCTGAAATTCATTGGTTGCAAGTTCCATAACATTAGCTTAAACAAAAGCGAAAAAATTGACTTTTCTTCCTATTCTATCCTTTACATCGAGCAAAAAAAATAATACAAGTTACCTAAACAAACTTATTTAAAAATTTCTTTAAATATAAAAATTATTAATTTCGTTTTATAAATTCATCTTCTCATCGTTATTGACTTCTAGTCGCAGCAAAAGTTTACAAAAGAAAACTCCATACACAAGAGTTACGTTACGCCATGTAGGCCGAGGTCAACTTTTAGGCAGTTGGGAAAACCAAAATTTAGTCCAGGTAAAAATCCGGAAATTAAACAATTTAATTGTCGCACTTAATTCGCATTTAATCGCATTTACTTTGCCTATGGCCACTGATCGGGACTTCTCACTACCAAATCATGGCTCCGACCAATAGTCAAAGCGTAAAAGGACACAGAGGTCAAGCCAGGGTCAAACACTACAAGCCTCTGTTCACTGCCAAACTTGCAACCTGATTTGCCGCAACTACATAGCCGGCCACTAAATTATGTTGCGCAGTCGCGCTGGTGGCCGATTTATTCACACAAGCACAATTGTTTCTTACCTGCCTCCGGCTTCCTAGCCCTTCATGCCCCTCTTAGGGGGTGCTCCTCGGGACCGGAACTTAAATGCTGCTTACTGGGCTCGATCCACTGAATAAAATATATCCACAATAAACAACAAAAAATAATAAAACTATTTCATAATTCATTTACCCGCTGATTAAAAAGGGTTCCAACAAAATAAAAGAGGGTTTCCAAGATATAACCTCTCTCTCGGTGCTGGTCGATGCCGGCGTTCGATTTGCTATCTTTGTGACAATTAATTTGGCGACCTGGGCAACAAAAGGGGTTACGCACTGTACACAGACACTGGCAGCTTCTGTCTACTCACTTGGGATTCCTTAAGATCTGGCAAAAAACTTCTCCACTCGATATACTGTCCCTGTGGACTTGGCACTTTATATGTCTTTAGCTGCGGGAGCAACTTGAGGGCTTGTGCACTCCACCGATTCTCGATTTGAAAAGAATTTAGTACGGAAACGGATGGAGCGACCCAAGTTTTGCTAGCAGTAGCAAAAATAGGTGCTAATTGGAACCAAAAGCTTTCCAGATCTTCCCTGGCGCAGCTACGAGCTATTTGTTATATTTGCCCCAAGATCTGCTCTGGCAAATACCACAAAATGCATCTCACAAATTCTATGCCCCCGTACTAAAAGCTCGGCTTAAAGATAGCGGAAACCGTTGCCTGCTTTTAAGCTGACATCTGTTTGTGCCACCATATACGCCCCAAAGCTTGGCTTAAAATTCACAAAATCTGTAGCATGCTTCTAGGTCGAAAAAAATATCTCGTGGATCTCCAGTCGCCACTACATAGGGAAACGACAAGACCCACGAAGGGCATCTGTACATAGCTTAGACTTAGGCCGCTAGGCCTCATGGATAGGAGAAAACAGTAATCGCACGCACACACCGCCGAACCCAGCCCCATGCCGATCCCCGGCTACGCAGCCGCTTAGCAACAGCAGCCGCATAGCAACAGCGGCCGCATAGCAACAGGAACCGCAGTACAGTCGGCGACAAAAGCCCGCTTAGCAACAGCGGTGACATCGCCCGGATCACAACGCACCGCAATAGCCGAACACATCGGCAGAGCCACATCGGCAGAGCCCAACATACCGGCAGAGCCAACACATTGGCAGAGCCAACACATCGGCAGAGCCAACACACCGGCAGAGCCAACACACACCGGCAGAGGCAACATACCGGCAACACATCGGCAGAGCCGAACACACCGGCAGACAAGCAGAACCCAATAACAGCCGGGCAGAAAGCTGCGCAGCCGCAGGGCCCAGAGGGCCGATCAAGGAGAGAACAAGAGAGCATACGGCCGATCGCGAGCAGCGCTCAACCCAGCCGAAGCCAACGCTGCCACGTAAGCACGAAAAGCTTCGTGTCGGCAGAGGCGAGAACGCTGGCGACGAGAGAAAAGCTTCGAGCAGCGATTCTTTTCGGCCGCAAAGGGAGTCCGTTTTCAACCAGCCAGCCGAGCAGAAGTCTTTCTAAACTACGGAGTGCGGAGCCGCAGCATTAGACAACCACGAGGATCGCCACGCGGAACGGGAACTTGGACACGTGGGTGGCCGCCAACATGGATAGGCTGGCCCCCACATTGGCGGAGTAATTGGGTGAGCTGGGCCTCGGACCAACCCCCGCGTGGGGATCACCGGTGAGTGCGAGGTAGGGACAAGAGATTAGGGTTAGTTAAGTTGACGCAAAGTTAATAAAATGTATGATTAATAAATTATAATGAAAAACCATTGCGCCTCATTTAGACTTCCCCACTTCCCCGCGCCCCCTCCTCCATCGGACTCTAAACTCGGCATCGGGGCCAAAGGATGTGCGCGGCTTCCGGGTGACGGGGCCGCAAGCACCAGTGCCCCAAGTGTCGTGCCTTCTCCTCTCCCGACCCGGGGGGCGGTTTCCGGCTGACGGGGCTGCCTACCCATCTGAGGGAGTACTCCGGGCTCGCGGAGCGGTACACGGCCGACGTGGCCGCAACACAGCCCAGAGGCGGTCCTCCTCCCCTCTCCTTTTCCCCGGCCCGGTGGCCAAGGCGAAGCGGTGCCCGGGTGACGGGGCCGCGAACGCCACTGCCTCCCACGGCCATCTTCTTCCTCTCCTGACCAGGAGGCGGCTTCCGGTTGACGGGGCCGTGCTCCACGTGAGGGATTCCGGGCCGAAGGGGCGGAGCACGGGTGACGTGGCCGCACCCGGCTCGGATGCCCTCTCGGCTGGCTGGGAACGCTTCCGGTTGACGGGGCGTTCCCCAGGACATCTCCCGCGCGGGCCGTGATCTCGGATGACGGGGCTGCTCGTGCCGACTCGCTGCCACGCCACCCGTGATCCTTTACGGGTCGTTCCCGCCACTCCAACCCTGCCTATACTACCCAAATCCCGGCCAATCGGCCCCTTTCCTGCCTGTCCCCGCAAAAATAAAGAATTTTCTGTTGAGGATCCCGGTCTGACTGAGTATTTATCCTGGCCCGTGATTAGCATCCTTACAGATGGCGCCCGAGCAGGGACTAGGCAGGATAACAAGGATAACACCACCCATCGTGGATTAAAGACCCACAAGTAGGAAAAAACATAGGTAGCAAGTTGGAGGTTAGGGACGAAAACGGTAGGGAGCATGTGGCCACAGAGTCAGGCAAAATCTTCGGACAGGGCGCTGAAATACACAGAGACAGAGAAAACACGAGAACTTTGCATAACAACAACGAGGTACAGTTGGGCAGACGTAGCTAGGGCAAACACAGAGGGGGGAAAAAAAATCCGCATGGCAACAGCAAAGCCATGGGGAAACGTCGCACAGTAGCGCCTCTCGAACAAAAGCCGTTGCAAAAATAGGAAAATTCGTAATCGCAAAATTACACTATACAAATTCGACAGAGAATTTCCCAAGGATTCCGAATCTGTAACCAAAAAAATTTTCATATTTTTTTTGTGGAAGATATGAGCATTCAAAGTCGAAATTGTTTTTCGTGTATGCGTCATACAACAAAAAATAGGTAAATTAGTCGACTTTCAGGTAATATTACACAAAAACTACATAACCAATCGTTATGATTTTTTTTTTTTTAAATGACAGGTATATTCATTAACTCTTATCCAAATTAAAAAAAAGGGTAGTTTTGTGTGGGCTTGTACAAGTAGGGCGGAACTGATTTGAAGCCTTTATTTGTTATATTGAATGTTTTGTTTTGTATTGATTGACAAAACATACCTTTAAAATGGTTTTGTATGAAGTTTTAAGTTTTTTATTTATACCTAAGAAGAGGCAACTTATGCTTCCAAAGGAAAAAATAAGAAAATCTCGTATACAGGAAGCATTTTCAAAGCAACTTGGACTCAAAGTGGACTGCCCAAAACCCGGATATGGAAACTCAAACGATGGAAATACTTCTCGGAGATTTTTTGAAAATTGCCATGTTACTGCAGAAATAACTGGAATTGACGAGGAAATCATTGAAATATTGGGTACGATCTTGAATGTACTCAATTGCAAGGAGAAAATTGATTCTGTGAAATATGGAGAATATGCTTCCATCACAGCTTCACTCTTGGCTAAGAAGTATCCACATAAGAGATTGACTCCGACAGTGCACAAAATTTTGGAACACGGTAAAGATATAATTAAATATCAAACTTTGCTTATTGGAGAACTTTCGTAAGAAGCCCAGGAATCGCTGAATAAATTCTATAAGAAATATAGATACTGCAACTCTTACAAGTCATCAAGACTAAGGCAAAATGAAGACCTCTTCAACATGTTGGCTGCATCATCTGACCCATTTATTGCATCTCTGCGGCATGTAAAGTCACGAAAAGAGATAGAATCAAGTAATTATAGTCCAGAAATGTTAAGTCTATTAGAAATTTCCCAAATATAAGCATATATTTAGAAATAAGTAGTCAAAATGATCCAAAAATAAAAAAATACTACAAAACTAAAAAAAAAAAAAAATTTTTCAGTGTTAAAAATATTTTTATTTGATCAAATAAACAAAAATAAAGCAAAAAAATTAACAAACTTTTGTTTTTAAAAATTCGTTTTCATAGGAAAAAATTGATTTTTTCACTTTGATACCCTATAAAAAGGCGAATTTGTGAGCGTGGCACATTATACAGTACATATATAAATTTTACTACATTTACCTGTCGAATGCCGTTTAAATTTTTCAATTATCGTATTTGGTTCAAGAGTTATGATTTTTGCAACGTAAAATGAGAAAAGGCGCTACTGTGCGTCAGCGCACACGACGTGAAATATAGGCAAGCATAGATCGGGCAGCAGAGCCCAAGATAGACACAGAAAATACATACACACAGACGACGACAGATAGAAGCGCCCGATCCAAAAGAGGAAGCACAGAAAAGGAGAGCAGAGCCACCGAAGCAAGGTACGGAGTTAACGGCGACGTCGCAGCCACCAGGGAAGCATAGTGTCCCCATCTCTCTCGCACCCATTGGTTTTCTTTACAAGGAGGGAAGCCCGAGGACAGCTGCGCCTGGTATATAAGACCGACCGCAACGATCTTGTGGTCAGTCAATCGCGAATCTCGAACGGAGTAACATCAGCAAGGATTCCAAGACAGTCAATCGCGAATCTCGAAGGGAGTAACATCAACAAGGATAAAGGGAGTCAATCGTGAATCTCGAAGGGAGTAACATCACGCAAGGATAACAGCGCAAGGATACCAAGCAAGGATAGCAACGCAAGGATAATCAACAAGGATACCCTCCGACTCCACGACCACAGCTCCGTCGCGACCGCAAAGCAAGCAGCCTTGCCCCGCGATATTTACCCAACCATCGGCCAGCACAGCCACGGACGGGATCCGCCGCGACTATACGCGTTCGTGTATTACTCTCGGCCTCGGCGTCACGTGGATATCGTATCGAAAGAAACACGAACTCGAAGCCATCCTTCTCGAGTTTGGCTTAGACCGCGCCGGTACCGTCGAAGAACAACGTGCCCGACTTATCACATTCGCACGCCAGCCCGACCTCCCCGACGCGACTCAGGGTCGGCTCGCAGAACTCGAATATAGGTATGGTAACGCACCCTTCGGGGATACCAAACCGCTGTCGCCGCTGCGAATCGAGACCGACAAAGCAATGGATGCTCCGAGCACCAGCCACACCCTGGCAGTACCGCGCAGTGTTTCTCCATCCGCCGGGACTCGAGGAAAATCCGAGGGTGCCCCGCGCACTAACGCTTCCCCGGCCGACGCGAATATGTGCTCGATGCTAATCGACAAGATAACCAAATGGGGTTTGTCTTTCGATGACACTTCCGACCCACTCAGCTTCATGGAGCATCTGGAAGAGCGGGCAGAAACTTACCGGGTCGACCGGAAGTACCTGTCCCAAGTCATCATCGTTCTTCTAACTGGCCGAGCCGAGAACTGGTTTCGTACCAGTGGTCTACAGGGACGAGCATGGGCCGAGGTCCGGAGAGAATTTCTTGAATTCTTTCTGCCGCCCCGGTATTATCAACGACTCGACGATGACATTCGCACGCACTACCAGAAGGCGAACGAACCCTTCAAGGAATACTTTGTCGACCTCCGACTACAGATGCGCCGTGCAGGGTTTACATCGGAGCAGGAACTGGAGCGTATATACGAAAATATGCTGCCAGAATACCAAATGTTCACCCGTCGCCAAGATTTCAAGACTTTGGCCGAACTGACACATTTGGTGGTCAACTTCGAGGTCGTCCGCAGCCGTGGAGGCCGACCCATCCGAGGTTATATCACGGGCCGAGCAGACGCAGACAATCCAGGGAGCAGCCCCACACCACGAACGAGAGCGGAGCCAAGATACGCTCCTTCCAGCGCCGTACAGCCATCCCGACCCCGAGGTGTCACGACTGACGTGGTCCGACGTAGTCCTCCGCCTAGCCAGAGCCGCGAGCCACGCCCCCAGGGAGCCATCAACGTAAGCACCGCCTGCCGAAACTGCGGCCAGGACGGCCACTACGTCGCAGAGTGCCGTAATCCCAGAACCATGTTCTGTTGGGATTGTGGCAGACGGGGAATTCGAACCATCGAATGCTGAAGGAACCAGCCGCCGGGAAACGGACAAGGGCCTCGAGTATCAGGCAACTATTCGAGGATCCCAGCAAATGCCCAACGACAGTAGCACCCTTGATCCGGCAGGATCAAGACCGTATCCGCGTGCAGGTTACAGTCGAGGGACGACCCCTCACCGCTACCTTGGATACGGGGGCCTCGCACAGTTTTATTTGCGAGCGCCTGGCCAAAGAACTCGACGACGGCAAGAATTTTCGCTCAGTGCGCTCTTTCGTTAGACTCGCCGATGGGACCGGCCGAGAGCTAACACAAGCATTGAGAGCGACCATCCAGCTAGGAGAAGCCTTGGTCAGCATATGCATCCTCATCATGCCCGAGGTATTGGACGACCTCTTGCTGGGAATGGATTTTCTGTGTCTGGGAGCAGCGTCAATCCAGTGCGGCGGATTAGAACTCACCCTACGCCCTCCTCCTACCGCGCAATTTCAAACTGTGCGTCGATCAGAGCCAAGACGCACCCGAGATGAGACAACCCCAACGACGCGACCCGAGACCACCCACGACGAAGCCACCACACGGGCGAGCCAGCGCCAAACCAAGTAGCACCAAAACCTGCAAATCCACGTAGAAGCCGCCACATGGCGACGCAGCACGCAGAAAGCGCCCTACGGGCACACACCGAGCAACAAGCAACCTCGACGCACACAGAAGTCACCACCAGGACACAGCGTGGACAACGCAGAGTATCCACGACGCAGGAAGAAGTCGCCTCAACGCAGGCACAGAGACCAACGGAGGCCACCCCACAGTTTTCCCCGCAGCCAGAAGATCAACGACGAGCCGCGCCACAAGCGCAACTACAACGCGAGAACGCGTTGACACCAAGCACCGACACGGGAACTGCATCCGCCCCGAGCTGGGTGAGAGCATTGCCCGCTCCAAACGCCTCTGCCGTTCGGCGAAACCCTTTTCCCCGCACCGTGAAGAGAGTTCGTTTTCAGGACCCGGAGCCACCGGAAAATACCAGCACCGCAGCGTGCGGAATCACTGATGCCGAGTACGACCCAGGGGAGGAGTCACATCCCAGCGACGCAGGCGAAAACTATCCAGATCCCTGGATCGGACAGTTTTTGGAACGGGAGCTATCCCGGTTCGACACTCTTACCGGTGTCTCCCATATCGCCGAACATAGCATCGTAATGCGGAACGACCGCCCGATCAAACAGAGATACCACCCTAGGAATCCCGCCATTAGAGCCGTTATCGACAAACAGATAGACGAGCTGCTCCGCGACGGACGGATCGAGCCTTCCAGAAGCCCCCATAGCGCGCCGATCGTCATCGCCGCTAAGAAGAACGGAGATGTCAGGATGTGCGTCGACTACAGACAGTTAAATGAGAATTCAATTCCCGACGCTTACCCCCTGCCGAGGATT
This sequence comes from Drosophila jambulina, assembly GCA_018152175.1. NCBI lineage: Eukaryota > Metazoa > Arthropoda > Insecta > Diptera > Drosophilidae > Drosophila > Drosophila jambulina. Next base: position 831,983 of record JAECXH010000002.1, on the reverse strand, counting down.
CACCACATCCTGGAGCGGCTTCGCCATGCCCGCTTCATTTCCACGTTGGACCTTAAAAATGGGTACTGGCAGATACCAGTGGCCCCGGCTAGCCGCGAATGTACGGCATTCACCGTTCCCGGCCGTGGACTGTTTCACTGGAAGGTGATGCCCTTCGGCCTGCACTCGGCCCCGGCGACTTTCCAACGAGCCCTGGACACCGTTATTGGCCCCGATATGGAGCCCCATGCCTTTGCTTATTTAGACGACATCATCGTGATCGGATCCACGCTCCAGGAACACGTCCGGAACTTACGAGAAGTACTCCGGCGACTAAGAGAGGCGAACCTGCACCTAAACCGAGACAAGTGCCAGTTATTCCAAAGGAGTTTAAAATACCTCGGCCACGTCATCAGTAAGGCTGGAATCCAGACGGACCCCGACAAAATCGCGGCCATTCGAGAGCTAGAGGCACCCACCAATATGAAGGAGCTCCGCCGATGCCTTGGAATAGCGTCGTGGTATCGACGCTTTGTGCCCAACTTCGCCGACGTGGTAGAACCGATGACTTCCCTCCTCAAAAAGGACCGGAAGTGGGAATGGACGACGAAGCAGGAGCAGGCTTTCCAAGGACTCAAGGATCTACTCACGGAGGCACCGATCCTCGCCTGTCCGGACTTCTCGGAGAAGTTCGTTCTCCAAACCGATGCCAGCGAATACGGCCTTGGGGCCGTCCTCACGCAGACCATAGCCAAGCAAGAGCGCGTCATCGCCTACGCCGGAGAAAGAATGCCTCGCCATAGTGTGGGCGATTCGCAAGATGCGCTGCTACGTCGAACGGTACCGATTCGAGGTGGTCACCGATCATCACGCTCTAAAATGGCTAAATTCCATCGACAACCCCACGGGTCGGATAGCCCGGTGGGCTTTGGAATTGCAGCAATTCCAATACGATATTACCTATCGACGTGGGACTCTAAATTTGGTTGCCGACGCCCTATCGCGCCAACCACTCGCCACCGCACAGCGGGCGCAAGTTCAGGAGGACCCTTGCAGGTGGATCACGAAGATGCGACGCAGGATCCGGCAGGAGCCGGACAAATACCCGGACTACCGAGAGGAAAACGGACAAATATACCGACGCATAGGACTTCACCCCGAAGAAGAATACATGCCCTGGAAATTGTGCGTGGGTGTCCACGAAAGAGGGAGAGTACTACAAGAGTGCCACGACCACCCCACCGCGGGACACCTGGGCATCCGCAAAACCTGTACGCGGGTGGCCCAGAAATACTACTGGCCCGGATTATTCCTGGAGGTAGCCATCTACGTGCGACGATGTCTTAGCTGTCAACAGTTCAAGGTGAGCCAAGAGAGACCGGCCGGGAAGATGTTCACCCGCCAGGTCGACGAACCTTTTCAAATTTTATGCGCTGACTTCGTGGGACCCCTTCCTCGATCGAAGCAAGGAAACACGGTCTTACTCGTATTCCTCGACATGTTCAGCAAATGGGTCGAACTCGCACCCCTACGACGGGCTACAGTGCCGTATCTAGAGCGGGCCTTCCGCGAACGGATAATCAGCCGTTTCGGGACCCCAAAGACCTTGGTTTGTGACAATGGGACTCAGTTCACAAGCAAAGCCTTCCAGAAGTTTTGCAAGTCCACGGGAATGGAACTACAATATACCGCACCATACACGACTCGGCAAAACCCAACAGAGAGAGCGAACCGAACAGTGAAAACCATGATAGCGTAATATCTCGGCGACACGCCACAAAATACATGGGATCAATTGCTTCCCGAGATCTCTCTTGCAGTGAACAGCAGTGTGTCGGACACCACGGGTTTTAGCCCCGCGTTTCTTGTCAGGGACGGGAACCACGCCTGCCCAACGCACTCTACGACGAGGTCACGCCGGGAAGAGGAACAGCAGCCACCCCACCCGAGGAGAGAAGCCAACAACTACGAAACATTTTCAAGGTAGCCCGAGACAACGCCGAGCGAGCCGCCGCCGAGCAAGGCAGACACTACAACCTCCGCCGACGAGATTGGCGACCGGCATTGGGATCCCAAGTCCTAGTCCGCCACCATGTGTTATCCAACGCCGCAAAGTACGACGGACCCTATCGGGTCGTGGAATTCCTCTCACCAAACATCGTTCGACTTCAAGAAGTCCAGAGCCGCCGCCGACGCACCGCCAGCATCAATAGCCTGAAGCCGTATCACCAAGGCGGCACCGAAGACAACGACGAAGACCACGAGGATACCCAGCGCGCCGAGATCATCACGACATGCGAAGACCAGGAGAACTACGAGGCTGAAGCCCTGGCCGAGGGTACCAAGGTGTCAAGGGGGCCTCTTGATGATGAGTGCGCTCGTCCAACGTCCCTAACCCCGCAGGGGGAAGATCACCGCCCAGGTTCCCCTCGGGCCAAATACAAGCAATGACCACGACGCCGGACCGACGGGAAGAATACGGACAAAGAGGACAGCTGCGCCTCCCATGTCCGGCCGCGACTTCAGCTAATCATTTTGTTTTCTCCATTTCCACAGTGGAGTTTAAAACAAGAGCAAAACAGAGTTCCTAGATCAACCCATCCTGGCACCATTATCGGATAGGGTTGCCGGACCGATCGAAGGCACAGGACCGCCCCGATAAACCCAGGATATCGGATAATCGATCGCACCACGCCGTAATCGGAGAAGAACCTACGCAATAGGAAAAGTTCAACGAGACCAACGAAAGGAACAAAAAAAGTACAAACAACGACGATGAAGCCAAATCACCCACCGAGTGAGTCCCAGCCTTCCCCGTCGACCCCGGGCAGGACTACCGACGGAGCACGGCCACAAGAAGACACGGGGGAAGAGGACACAAACATGGAGTTCGTCTTCGACCTGGCCCACCTCGACACGACCCCGGGCCACGCACCCGCCGAGCCGCCGCTGCCAGCCCAGGTCACGGCAACGACCAGCCGGCCGGTATACGAGGACATCTCGGACGCCGAGGGAGATGTCCCGCAGATCGACCTGGTCTCCAGCGAGGACGAAACCACAACGGAGGCGACCACCTCAACCGGAGGAAGTCAGTCGGAGGACGAGGTAGTCGTCATCTCCGACGGCGAGGTGGCCCTCCCTGATCAGCCCCCACCGCTCGTTGCCACCGTCGTCTTAGCACGGACTCACCCAAGAGCGGCACCGCAGCGGCCGATCAGGCCACCCGACCGTTCGCTCCGCCGAACAGGAGCCCGCAAGCAGCCGTGAGCACCCCGAGGCGCCCCACAAGGGTGAGCCTTTGGCCCGCCACACATCGCCGACCCACGACGCAGCCACGGCCAGCCAACGATTGCAGCAGCTGCTGATCTCCCCAACTGGCCCCACCACGTCAGCCGCCTCCCGTAGCCGTGCCATCGCCCGAGTCGCCCTGGAGAAGCAACTCGCCAGGGGAATCTCCCCCTCGGGACGCGCTCCTGGTGGCCAACGGCCGATCAGTGGCCAGCAGCGTGGCCAACCCAGCCGGCACCCAGCCTCCACCGACCGCCAGCCGCCCAAAGGCGGACGAAGACCGCTCGACAGCCACGGTGAGACCCGTCCAGCGGGTTGCACCCCTGCCGGCCACGGACGCATGGCGGTAGCGTTTCCACGACGGAGTGCCCCCAGCCCAACGACGAGACGGAGACGCACCGGGAATCCTGGCAAACCCCCGGCGGCGCCCAACACCTTGGCCCGCCGCGGAGGCCTCAAGTGAGGAGGAGTCCTTGCCGGATAACGACCCCGACGACAAACCGAATGATATCCGCCGCGCCGAGCCCAACTTTGACCCCGATGCAGACACAGAGAGTGAGACTGAGTCCGAGTCGGATCTGGACGACAAGGGTGGTGTCCTCGTCCCCACCCCTCCAGGCTGGGACACGCCCCTGGCGCGACTCCCTCGGGCGCTGCATGACGAAATCCAGCACCGCCTCCAGATGGGGAGAGCCAACGTGCGGTTTCTCGTCGACTTGGGAGATACTAGGTACCGGGTGCAGATCTCACAACGCGGTGGATACGTCCGCATCCGCCACCACCCCCGAAGTAGGGATGGGGTGTGAGGACCCGATCCGGGCCTCACAACGTATGTATATATATAAATTAATTGGTGTGTAGATGTAAATAATTAGTTTAGGTTGGGATTTAGGGTATATTAATAAGTTAGTAGTAAGTTAGTATTTAATTAGTAGGAGTAAGCATAGTAGCATAGGGAAATAACAAGACCCACGAAGGGCACCTGTACATAGTTTAGACTTAGGGAAACGACAAGACCCACGAAGGGCATCTGTACATAGCTTAGACTTAGGCCGCTAGGCCTCATGGATAGGAGCAACAGTTAGGCACACGCACACACACCGCCGACCCAGCACCCATGCCGATCCCCAGCCACAGCAGCCGCATAGCAACAGCGGCCGCATAGCAACAGCGGCCGCATAGCAACAGCAGCCGCATAGCAACAGCCGCCGCCTAGCAACAGGGACCAGAGTACAGTCGGCGACAAAAGCCCGCTTGGCAACAGCGGTAATATCGCCCGGATCGCGACACTTTCGGCAGAGCCAACATCTTCGGCAGAGCCGACATACCGGCAGAGCCCAGCACATTCGGCAGAGCCCAGCACATTCGGCAGAGCCGACATACCGGCAGAGCCCAGCACTTTCGGCAGAGCCCAGCACATTCGGCAGAGCCGACATACCGGCAGAGCCCAGCACTTTCGGCAGAGCCCAGCACATTCGGCAGAGCCACCGGCAGAGCCAACACACCGGCAGAGCCAACGCACCGGCAGAGCCAACACATATCGGCAGAGCCGAACACATACGGCAGAGCCAACGCACCGGCAGAGCCAATGCACCGGCAGAGCCAACACATATCGACAGAGCCGAACACATACGGCAGAGCCAACACATATCGGCAGAGCCGAACACACCGGCAGAGCCAACATATACCGGCGGAGCCAACACACCGGCAGAGCCAACACATATCGGCAGAGCCGAACACACCGGCAGAGCCAACATATACCGGCAGAGCCAACACACCGGCAGAGCAGCAGGACCCAATCACGGCCGGGCAGAAAGCTGCGCAGCCGCAGGGCCCTGAGGGCCGATGGAGGAGAGAACGAGAGAGCGCACGGCCGATCGCGAGCAGCGCTCACCCCAGCCGAAGCCGACGCTGCCACGTAAGCACGCGAAAGCTTCGTGACGGCAGAGGCGAGAACGCTGACGCCGAGGGACGGGCGGCAGAGGAAAGCTGCGAGCAGCGATTCTTTTGAGCAGCACGGGGAGTTGGTTTTCGACTGCCAAACCGAGAAGTTCACTTTAACCAGCAAGCGGAGGGGAGTTATCTTTTTCAACGACGGAGTGCGGAGCAACCACGAGGATCGCCACGCGGAACTTGGACACGTGGGTGGCCACCAGTATGGATAGGCTGGCCCCCACACTGGAGGAGTAATCGGGTGAGCTGGGCCTCGGGCCAACCCCCGCGTGGGGATCATCAGTGAGTGCGAGTTAGGGACAAAAGATTAGGGTAGTTAAGTTGACGCAATTCAATAAAATGTACGACTAGAAATTATAATGAAAACAGTTCCGCCTCATTCAAACTTCCCCGCTTCCCCTTCCTCCTTCGGGCTCTACATTCGGCATCGGGGCCAAAGGATGTGCGCGGCTTCCGGGTGACGGGGCCGCAAACACCGGTGCCCCAAATGTCGTGCCTTCTCCTCTCCCGACCCTGGGGGGCGGTTTCCGGCTGACGGGACTGCCTACCCATCTGAGGGAGTACTCCGGGCTCGCGGGGCGGTACACGGGTGACGTGGCCGCGACCCAGCCCAGAGACGGTCCTCCTCCCCTTTCCTTTTCCCCGGCCCGGCGGCCAAGGCGGAGCAGTGCCCGGGTGACGGGGCCGCGAACGCCAGTGCCTCCCCCGGCCATCTCCTTCCTCTCCTGACCAGGAGGCGGCTTCCGGTTGACGGCGCCGTACTCCACGGGGGGAATTCCGGGCCCAAGGGGCGGTAACATCAAATCAAGGATACCAAGACAGTCAGTCGCGAATCTCAAACCGAGTAACATCACAAGGATACCAAGCAAGGATAACAACGCAAGGATAACGACGCTAGGATAACAATGCAAGGATACCAACCAAGGATAACAACGCAAGGATACCAACACAGGATAAGAACGCTAGGATAACAACGCTAGGATAACAACGCCAGGATAGCAACGCAAGGATAATCAACAAGGATACCCTCCGACTCCACGACCACAGCTCCGTCACCATCGCTAAGCAAGCCACCTTGCCTCGCGATATTTACACAACCATCGGCCAACGCAGCCACGAACGGGATCCGCCGCGACTATACGCGTTCGTGTATTACTCTCGGCCTTTGCTAACTTAAATCCACGTTGGCAGTGATATGGGCGTCACCTGGATATCGTATCGAAAGAAACACAAACTCGAAGCCATCCTTCTCGAGTTTGGCTTAGACCGCGCCGGTACCGTCGAAGAACAACGTGCCCGACTTATCACATTCGCACGTCAGCCCGACCTCCCCGACGCGACTCAGGGTCGGCTCGGAGAACTTGAATATAGGTATGGTAACGCACCCTCCGGGGATACCAAACCACTGTCGCCGCTGCGAATCGAAACCGACAAAGCAATGGATGCTCCGAGCACCAGCCACACCTTGGCAGTACCGCGCAGTGTTTCTCCGTCCACCGGGACTCTAAGAAAAACCGAGGAAGCCCCGCGCACTAACGCTTCCCGGCCGACGCGAATATGTGCTTGATAGTAATCGACAAGATAACCAAATGGGGTTTGTCTTTCGATGGCATTTCCGACCCACTCAGCTTCATGGAGCATCTGGATGAGCGGGTAGAAACTTAACGGGTCGACCGGAAGTACCTGTCCCAGGTCATCATAGTTCTTCTAACTGGCCGAGCCGAGCACTGGTTCCGTACCAGTGGTCTACAGGGACGGGCGTGGACCGAGGTCCGGAGAGAATTTCTAGAATTCTTTCTGCCGCCCCGGTATTATCAACGGCTCGACGATGACATTCGCACACACTACCAGAAGGCGAACGAACCCTTTAAGGAATACCTTGTTGACCTCCGACTACAGGATTTACATCAGAGCAGGAACTGGATCGTATATACGAAAATATGCTGCCAGAATACCAGATGTTCACCTGTCGCCAAGATTTCAAGACTTTGGCCGAACTGACATAACTGGTGGTCAACTTCAAGGTCGTCCGCAGCCGTGGAGGCCGACCCATCCGAGGTTATATGACGGGCCGAGCAGACGCAGAGAATCCAGGGAGCAGCCCCACACCACGAACGAGAGCGGAGCCAAGATACGCTCCTTCCAACGCCGCACAGCCATCCCGACCCCGAGGTGTCACGACTGACGTGGTCCGACGTAGTCCTCCGCCTAGCCAGAGCCACGAGCCACGGCCCCAGGGAACCATCAACGTAAGCACCGCCTGGCGAAACTGCGGCCAGGACGGTCACTACGTCGCAGAGTGCCGTAATCCCAGAACCATGTTCTGTTGGGATTGTGGCAGACGGGGAATTCGAACCATCGAATGCTACAGGAACCAGCCGCCGGGAAACGGACAAGGGCCTCGAGTATCAGGCAACTATTCGAGGATCCCAGCAAGTGCCCAACGACTGTAGCACCCTTGATCCGGCAGGATCAAGACCGTATCCGCGTGCAGGTTACGGTCGAGGGACGACCCCTCACCGCTACCTTGGATACGGGGGCCTCGCACAGTTTTATTTGCGAGCGCCTGGCCAAAGAACTCGACGACGGCAAGAATTTTCGCTCAGTGCGCTCTTTCGTTAGACTCGCCGATGGGACCGGCCGAGAGCTAACACAAGCATTGAGAGCGACCATCCAGCTAGGAGAAGCCTTGGTCAGCATATGCATCCTCATCATGCCCGAGGTATTGGACGACCTCTTGCTGGGAATGGATTTCCTGTGCCTTGGAGCAGCATAAATCCTGTGCGGCGGACTAGAACTCACCCTAAGCCCCCCTCCTACCGCGCAATTTCAAACTGTGCGACGATCAGAGCCAAGACGCATCCGAGGCGAGACAACCCCGACGCGACCCGGGACGCCACCCGAACCCGGCGATACAACCCACGACGAAGCCACCACACGGGCGCCGCCAGCGCCAAACCAAGTAGCGCCAAAACCTGCAAATCCACGTAGAAGCCGCCACATGGGCGCACCCAGAGCAACGACGCAGCACGCAGAAAGCGCCCCACGGGCACACACCGTGCAACAAGCAACTTCGACGCACACAGAGGTCACCACCAGGCCACAGCCTGGACAACGCAGAGTATCCACGACGCAGGAAGAAGCCGCCTCAACGCAGGTACAGAGACCAAGGGAGGCCACCCCACAGTTTTCCCCACAGCCAGAAGATCAACGACGAGCCGCGCCACAAGCGCAACAACAACGCGAGAACGCGTTGACACCAAGCACCGACGCGGGAATCGCATTCGCCCCGAGCTGGGTGGGACCATTGCCCGCTCCGAACGCCTCCGCCGTTCGGCGAAACCCCTTTCGCCGCACCATAAAGAGAGTTCGTTTTCAGGACCCGGAGCCACCGGAAAATACCAGCACCGCAGCGTGCGGAATCACTGACGCCGAGTATGACCCAGAGGAGGAGTCACATCACAACGACACAGGCAAGAACTCTGGATCGGACAGTTTCTGGAACGGGAGCTATCCCGGTTCGACACTCTTACCGGTGTATCGCCGAACATAGCATCATAATGCGGAACGACCGCCCAATCAAACAGAGATACCACCCTAGGAATCCCGCCATGAGGGCCGTTATCGACTAACAGATAGACGAGCTGCTCCGTGACGGACGGATAGAGCCTTCCAGAAGCCCCCATAGCGCGCCGATCGTCATCGCCGCTAAGAAGAACGGAGGTGTAAGGATGTGCGTCGACTAAAGACAGTTAAATGAGAATTCAATCCCCGACGCTTACCCCCTCCCGAGGATTCACCACATCCTGAAGCGGCTTCGCCATGCCCGCTCATTTCTACGTTGGACCTCAAAAACGGATACTGGCAGATACCAGTGGCCCCAGATAGCCGCGAATGTACGGCATTCACCGTTCCCGGCCGTGGACTATTTCACTGGAAGGTGATGCCCTTCGGCCTACACTCGGCCCCGGCGACTTTCCAACGAGCCCTGGACACCGTTATTGGCCCCGATATGGAGCCCCATGCCTTTGCTTATTTAAACGACAACATCGTGATCGGATCCACGCTCCAGGAGCACGTCCGGAACTTACGAAAAGTATTCCGGCGACTAAGAGAGGCGAACCTGTGCCTAAACCGAGACAAGTGCCAGTTCTTCCAAAGGAGTTTTAAATACCTCGGCCACGTCATCAGTAAGGCTGGAATCCAGACGGACCCCGACAAAATCGCGGCCATTCGAGAGCTAGAGGCACCCACCAATCTGAAGGAGCTCCGCCGATGCCTAGGCATAGCGTCGTGGTATCGGCTACGCCAGCCGCCGGCCCAATGCCGCTGAGCGGAATTACTCCGTAACGGAGAAAGAATGCCTCGCCATAGTGTGGGCCATTCGCAAGATGCGCTGCTACGTCGAACGGTACCGATTCGAAGTGGTCACCGATCATCACGCTGTAAAATGGCTAAATTCCATCGACAACCCCACGGGTCGGATAGCCCGGTGGGCCTTGGAATTGCAGCAATTCCAATACGATATTACCTATCGACGTGGGACACTAAATTTGGTTGCCGACGCCCTGTCGCGCCAACCACTCGCCACCGCCCAGCGAGCGCAAGTTCAGGAGGACCCTTGCAGGTGGATCACGAAGATGCGACGCAGGATCCGGCAGGAGCCGAAGAAATACCCGGACTACCGAGAGGAAAACGGACAAATATACCGACGCATAGGACTTCACCCCGAAGAAGAAGAATACACGCCCTGGAAATTGTGCGTGGGTGTCCACGAACGAGGGAGAGTACTACAAGAGTGCCACGACCACCCCACCGCGGGACACCTGGGCATCCGCAAAACCAGTACGCGGGTGGCCCAGAAATACTACTGGCCCGGATTATTCCGGGAAGTAGCCATCTTAGCTGTCAACAGTTCAAGGTGAGCCAAGAAAGACCGGCCGGGAAGATGTTCACCCGCCAGGTCGACGAACCTTTTCAAATTCTATGCGCCGACTTCGTGGGACCCCTTCCTCGATCTAAGCAAGGAAACACGGTCTTACTCGTATTCCTCGACATGTTCAGCAAATGGGTCGAACTCGCACCCCTACGACGGGCCACAGTGCCGTATCTGGAGCGGGCCTTCCGCAAACGGATCCTCAGCCGTTTCGGGACCGCAAAGACTTTGGTTTGTGACAATTGGACTCAGTTGACAAGCAAAGCCTTCCAGAAGTTTTGCAAGTCCATGGGAATGAAACTACAGTATACCGCACCGTACACGCCTCGGCAAAACCCGACAGAGAGAGCGAACCGAACAGTGAAGACCATGATAGCGCAATATCTCGGCGACACACCACAAAATACATGGGATCAATTGCTCCCGGAGATCTCCCTTGCAGTGAACAGCAGTGTGTCGGACACCACGGGTTTTAGCCCCGCGTTTCTTGTCCAGGGACGGGAACCACGCCTGCCCAACACGCTCTACGACGAGTTCACGCCGGGAAGAGGAACAGCAGCCATTCCGCCCGAGGAAAAAAGCCAGCAGCTACGAAACATTTTCAAGGTAGCCCGAGACAACGCCGAGCGAGCCGCCGCCGAGCAAGGCAGACACTACAACCTCCGCCGACGAGATTGGCGACCGGCATTGGGATCCCAAGTCCTAGTCCGCCGCCATGTGTTATCCAACGCCGCAAAGTACGACGGACCCTATCGGGTCGTGGAATTCCTCTCACCAAACATCGTTCGACTTCAAGAAGTCCAGAGCCGCCGCCGACGCACCGCCAGCATCAATAGCCTGAAGCCGTATCACCAAGGCGGCACCGAAGACAACGACGAAGACCACGAGGATACCCAGCGCGCCGAGATCACCACGACATACGAAGACCTGGAGAACCACGAGGCTGAAGCCCTGGCCGAGGGTACCAAGGTGTCAAGGGGGCCACTTGCTGATGAGTGCGCTCGTCCAACGTCCCCATCCCCGCAGGGGGAAGAACGCACCGCCCAGGTTCCCCTCGGGCCACATACAAGCCATGACCACGACGCCGGACCGACAGGAAGAAGACGGACAAAGAGGACAGCCGCGCCTCCCATGTCAGGCCGCGACTTCAGCTAATCATTTTATTTTTCTCCGTTTCCACAGTTAAAAGTTTAAAACAGGAGCAGCAGGGTTACCAGATCGACGCATCCTGGCACCATCATCGCACAGGGTTGCCAGACCGATCCAGGGCACAGGACCGCCCCGATAAACCCAGGATATCGGGTAATCGATCGCCGAAATCGGTGAAAACTGCGCAATAAGAAAAGAACCAGTGAAAACAACGAAAGGAAAAAGAAAACAAACAACGACGATGGAGCCAAACCCACACCAGAGTGAGCCCCAGCCTTCCCTGTCGACCCCAGGTAGGACTCCCGATGGAGCCCGGCCACTCGCAGCACCAGCACAGCCCCAGGGCCGAGGACAACGCCGAGCCACCGATCAGCCCCTACTGGTGCGAGGGCCTGACGCTGGAGGAGATGGTGGGAGCCATGCGGAACGAGAACTCAAACATGGACTTCTTGTTCGATTTGTGTCACCTGGACACGGCCCCGGGCCACGCATCAGCGGAACTGCCGGTGCCAGCCCAGTTCATGGCAACGACCAGCCGGCCGATCTACGAAGACATCTCAGATGCCGAGGGGGATGTCCCGCAGGTCAGCCTGGTCTCCAGCGACGACGAGCCTACGACTGAGACGACCACCTCGACCGAAGAGAGCCAGTCGGAGGACGAGATAATCGTCATTTCCGACGGCGAGGTGGCCCTCCCAGAGCAACCACCGCCGCTCATCGCCGCCGTCACCCCGGCCATAGCCAGGCCTGCGACCGCCCCCGAGCATTATCCAGGGAGTAGCCCCGGCAGCGCCACGACGTGGTCGCCCCCACGCCACCAAGCGGAAGTCCTCATCCTGGACACGCCGAAGAGCGGCGCCACGGCGGCCGATCAGGCCACCCACCTGTCTGGGTCAACATTGGAGCTATCCGCCCACCAGAACAGGAGCCCCCGATCGCCCGTAAGCACCCCGAGGCGCCCTGCTGGAGTACAGCCTTTGATCCTCCCCGGACCCAGTGCGTCCCCGGTCCACGATGCCGCCACGGTCAGGAGATGGCTACAACAACTGCTGGTCTCTCCAACCGGCCCCACCACATCAGCCGCCTCCCGTAGCCGCGCCATCACACGAGTCGCCCTGGAGAGACAGCTGGCCAGAGGAATCTCCCCTCACGAGGTGCTCCTGGCAGCCAACGGAAGGTCAGTGGCCACCAGCGAGGCCGACACAGCCGGCAGCCAGCCTCCGCCGACCGCCAGTCGACCAAAGGCAGACGAGGGCCGCCCGTCGACAACCGTGCGACCTGTTTAGCGGGTTACACCCCTGCCGGCCACGGACGAATGGCGATGGCGCTTCCGCGATAGAATGCCCAGAGAGCAACGACGGGATGGAGACGGGCCCGGAATCCTGGCCAACCCCCGACGGCGCCCAGCACCCTGGTCCGCCACGGAGACCTCCTTACCCAAAGAAGAGCCCAACGACGACCACCGCGCCGAGCCCAACAACGACATCGACACTGAAACGGAAACCGAGACCAAGCCCGAGTCGGACCAGGACGACGAAGACGGCGTCCACGTCCCCACTCCTCCAGGCTGGGACACGCCCCTGGCGCGACTGGACGCTGCACGAGGAGACACAGCACCGCCTCCAGATGGGGAGAGGCAACGATCGGTTTCTGGTCGACTTCGGAGGCGTGCGATACCGGGTACAGATCGCGCAACGCGGCGGGTACGTAAAAATCCGCCACCACCCCCGAAGTAGGGATGGGGTGAGAGGACCCGATGTGGCCCTCACAAGTATGTAAATATATATATATAGTTAGTTTAAGTTAGGATTTAGGGTATATTAATAAGTTAGTAGTAAGTTAGTAAATAATTACTAGGAGTAAGCATAGAATAGAGAAAACAACAAGACCCATGAAGGGCACCTGTATATAGTTTAGACGTAGTAGCATAGGGAAACGACAAGACCCACGAAAGGCGTCTGTACATAGCTTAGACTTAGGCCGCTAGGCCTCATGGATAGGAGAAAACAGTAATCGCACGCACACACCGCCGAACCCAGCCCCATGCCAATCCCCGGCTACGCAGCCGCTTAGCAACAGGAACCGCAGTACAGTCGGCGACAAAAGCCCGCTTAGCAACAGCGGTGAAATCGCCCGGATCACAACGCACCGGCAGAGCCGAACACATCGGCAGAGCCACATCGGCACAGCCACATCGGCAGAGCCACATCGGCGGAGCCCAACATACCGGCAGAGCGAACACATCGGCAGAGCCAACACATCGGCAGAGCCAACACACCGGCAGAGCCAACGCACCGGCAGAGCCAACACACACCGGCAGAGCCAACACACCGGCAGAGCAAACGCACCGGCAGAACCAACACATCGGCAGAGCCAACACACACCGGCAGAGCCAACACACCGGCAGAGCCAAACACACCGGCAGAGCCAACATACCGGCAACACATCGGCAGAGCCGAACACATCGGCAGATCCAACATACCGGCAGAGCCAACATTCCGGCAGAGCCAACACACACCGGCAGAGCCAACATATACCGGCAGAGCCGAACACACCGGCAGAGCAGCAGGACCCAATCATAGCAGGGCAGAAAGCTGCGCAGCCGCATGGCCCAGAGGGCCGATCAAGAAGAGAGCGAGAGGGCGCATGGCCGATCGCGAGCAGCGCTCACCCCAGCCGAAGCCAACGCTGCCACGTAAGCACGAAAAGCTGTGTCGGCAGAGGCGAGAACGCTGGCGACGAGAGAAAAGCTTCGAGCAGCGATTCTTTTCGGCCACAAAGGGAGTTCGTTTTCAACCAGCAAACCGAGCAGAAGTCTTTCTAAACTACGGAGTGCGGAGCCGCAGCATTGGACAACCACAAGGATCGCCACGCGGAACGGGAACTTGGACACGTGGGTGGCCACCAACATGGATAGGCTAGCCCCCACATTGGCGGAGTAATTGGGTGAGCTGGGCCTCGGGCCAACCCCCGCGTGGGGATCACTGGTGACTGCGAGGTAGGGACAAGAGATTAGGGTTAGTTAAGTTGACGCAAAGTTAATAAAATGTATGATTAGGAAATTATAATGAAAAACCATTGCGGCTCTAAATTCGGCATCGGGGCCAAAGGATGTGCGCGGCTTCCGGGTGACGGGGCCGCAAGCACCAGTGCCCCAAGTGTCGTGCCTTCTCCTCTCCCGACCCGGGGGGCGGTTTCCGGCTGACGGGGCTGCCTACCCATCTGAGGGAGTACTCCGGGCTCGCGGAGCGGTACACGGCCGACGTGGCCGCAACACAGCCCAGAGGCGGTCCTCCTCCCCTCTCCTATTCCCCGGCTCGGTGGCCAAGGCGAAGCGGTGCCCGGGTGACGGGGCCGCGAACGCCAGTGCCTCCCACGGCCATCTTCTTCCTCTCCTGACCAGGAGGCGGCTTCCGGTTGACGGGGCCGTGCTCCACGTGAGGGATTCCGGGCCGAAGGGGCGGTGCACGGGTGACGTGGCCGCACCCGGCTCGGATGCCCTCTCGGCTGGCTGGGAACGCTTCCGGTTGACAGGGCGTTCCCCAGGACATCTCCCGCGCGGGCCGTGATCTCGGCCAGGAGCCGGCGCCCGGATGACGGGGCTGCTCCTGCCGACTCGCTGCTACGCCCCCCGTGATCCTTTACGGGTCGTTCCTGCCACTCCAACCCTGCCTATACTACCCAAATCCCGGCCAATCGGCCCCTTTCCTGCCTGTCCCCGCAAAAATAAATATTTTTCTGTGGAGGATCCTGGTCTGACTGAGTATTTATCCTGGCCCGTGATTAGCATCCTTACAATTACTAATTTTTTATTATTAAAATTAATTTTAATTATTAAAATATTATTAAAAATCGCCATGAAAATTTAACTTATGACAATTTTTTCCAATTTTGTTGGAGACTGTTTTGGGCTTCAATTTTTTTAAACTCATAATAATTATTTGCGGTCCCTGATTTAAATGCACCGGTTCTCAATCTGCTCTATCATTTTATTTATCGGCTCGGTTAAGCTTCACCGTGTTGAACGCGCAGTGTTACAAAAATTATCTTTCTCGTTGTAGGGCCCAGTTTTCTCAGGACCCAAAACAGTTCTATAATTTTGTTAACACTAACCGTAAGCCAGTTACTCATCCTTCCGCGCTCTCATTTGAAAATACAACCGTAAATAATGATCAGGCAATAGCCGATCTATTTGCGCAGTTTTTTCAAACCACATATTCAAACTCTATTGACTCAAATCAGACTTATTCTTACATCATTCCCAAATCGAACTTAATTTTCAGTCCTAGTTTGAACGAAAGCTCTATTCATTCAGATCTTCTCCGTGTTAAGCCAGTTTATTCGCCAGGTCACGACGGAATACCTGGCTGTGTGCTTAGGTAGTGTGCCGACGCCCTGTGCAATCCCCTTCTGAAATTGTTTACCTTATCCTTAGAAACCTCCCACTTTCCCCTTATTTGGAAGGAGTCGTTTGTGATTCCTCTCCACAAAAAAGGTAGCAAATCGGATTTTTAAAGCGAAGATCAACTACTACTAATCTTTTGGAGCTCACTTCCTTCATTATAAAGGTCTTCCATAAGAACTTTCAGACAGACGTAATCTATACAGTTTTCAGTAAAGCATTCGACTCTATTAACCATTCTCTTCTTGTTCGGAAACTCGATTTAATGGGATTTCCGGTTGATCTTCTAAGATGGATCTCTAGTTATCTGAATGGCCGGACGCAAATGGTCCTTTTTAAAAATACCTTATCTAATGTTCTCAGGGTTACGTCTGGCGTCCCGCAAGGCAGCCATTTGGGACCCTTGTCGTTTACATTATTTATTAACGACCTGCCCAAAGTGCTGACTAACTCCAGAGTACTTATGTACGCGGATGACGTCAAACTTTGCGTGCAATATAAGAACGCTTCTTGCCAGTCAGATTTACAAACAGATCTTAATAATTTTCAAACATGGTGCCGCGTTAACTTATTAAATTTAAACGGCTCTAAAGCTTATGATATTTTCTCGTGTCGATCCCAAGCTTGCAACTTACACACTGTTCTGTTGCTCTTTGGAAGAATAAATATAGTTGATGATTTGGGAGTCCGCCGGGATCCTTAACTTGACTTTATTGATCATATTTCCTGCATGGTAGCCCGCTTTACGCGGTTTAAACTGGGATGCAAACCAGAGGTTACCCTCTTATTACAGTAGACTCCTACTAATTAACTTACCATCCTTATCTAATCGTAGAACTATGCTAGGCATTACCTTTATTTACAACCTTATCCAAGGTGACGTTGAAACCTTTTGGGTCAGCTTAACTTTTACGTGCCAAATAGAAATACTAGATCTCATATTCCCTTAGTTTTGCGTCACTGTAGAACGTCCTTTGAATTGCATGAACCCTTTATAGTCTTGTATGCAAAATATAACGATTTGTACATAATAACGTCTAACGTATATACCCTTCCCAAACTAAAAACTTTAATTCTAACCCACTAAGCAACCATGCAAGCAAACAATCTGGCAGCACTCCAGTAGTCACTATTAACACCTCACACGAACAAGCACGTGCTTGGTGTCATACATGCCACTTGAATGTACTAATCGTAGTGCATCAACGTCCAAAAAAAAAAAAAAATAAATAAAAATACAACTCCTCGCTGCTCTGGTCACTTCGATGTTGATCCATTCATGCTTAATACACTGTGGGCTCGGCGACTTGAGCCTCTCTCTGCTACCCTGTTCTGCTGAAGATGTTCTCCAAAGGTCCCTTTCATCCTACTTTTAATGTGACTCTCGACATTTGGACTGATTTACAGAATATATTTGACGGTCCAGCCAAAAAAGTCCTTTGTTTTCGAACGAAGGACTTCGAACGGCTGAATAATTTTATATCTGTTTTGACACTTTTCCGCGGTTTACTAAAGATCTTGTGACGCCCTTTTCAAGAAGGCGCACAAATAGTTATATGAATATATAGTAATAACTGTAAATATAAATATATAATAGCTATAACTCTAAAAATTAGCTTAAAATGTAGCCCATAAGTTAGGTTAGTCAGGTCGCGAACCCTGTTAGTATAAGCTATCGCGACTACGAAGCAAGATCCGATACACTCGGAATCAGTTCGCAATCGAGAAGCTCGGAGGAATTGCGATCGCTAACAGGAGCCGTTATTCGGTCTCTTACGCCAGCGACCCCGACTGCGAGTGAACGCTTGACCACCGACGCCTGGAACCCCTGGCCACGTAGGGCGCAGACCCGTCGAACCCGCGTGTTTATACCGCCGCCTTCCGCGTTAGTGCCGCGCCAGGCGCTTTTCGCATCCATACCCGAGCCTACGCCCCAAGCCAGAATCCGGATCATCAAAGTACCACTGTAAGTTGTCTGAAGAAGCCTAAATATAACGTGGATCAGACCATCCTTCCTTCGCGAAGGATCATCCCTAGTCGAGGTGGTGCCCCGCTCCCTCGTCGTTCGCCCGTAGCTATTCTCCGCGTCCAGCCGGAAAATTTACGGACCCGGGCAGCCGCCCAGAGTAGCCTCCGCGCAGCCTGAGGAGCCTCTTAACCTCAGTCTCACGACCCCTGCTAGAACGACTAAGGGCCGGACGATTGTGCAATGCAAAGCCGTTCGCCTGCTGAAACAAAGGGATCGGTAAAGCAGATCCTCGCGGAGAAGAGGCATCGATACCTAATCGGCCCTCCACCCAGATATGTCATCCAAGATCGAAAATATGACTCCAACATACGAAGTCGGGGTAGAATAGGCGGGTTAGGTTTCCGGCGGTAATAAACTCCTACATATAACCGTTCCTACTAGCATTCCCATTTCTATACTAATTTTAGTTGTATACAAAGCAAACAACACCCATATAAGAAGGATATATCACTTCTTTAGTTAAATCTGAAATTCTGAACAGACCCAAGGGATCTGGGCCCGCTTCGCCGACTTAGAAAGCCGGTACACAGTCCGCCCCATTACTAGTGGTCTCTCAGTACCCTGGTGTGCCGACGCGGGCACACCAGCCCCCGAACATAATGTACACTGTTCCCCCACCTGCCGGGCGACCCAGAAATTTTCCCGGACCCGATGTCCGATAGAGCCCGACGAGAGTTCCGCAAATGGGGTCTCCAGTACGATGGGAATAGCAGGTATGCTATCGTATAACAGGTTGAGAGCCGTGCGTTATCTTACGGGATCGACCTGAGAGCGCTTCCCCGCTCCATGGCCGAGTTGTTAACAAACCGGTCCGATAAGTGGTTCCAGACCAGACGCCTGCAAGGAGAGGACTAGGCTACTTTCCGGAGGGGATTTCTAGAATTTTTCCTTCCGCCAAGGTACCTCCAACGCTTGGACGACCAGATACGCGGTCGTGAGCAGTTGGAAGGGGAAACATTCAAAGATTACATGCTGGATCTACGATCTCCCATGCGCCGTGCGGGTTACACGGAAACCCAGGAGGTGGACCATCTTTACGAAAGCGTCGCGCCGGAATATCAAATATATATCCGACGCAGCGAATTCCGTACCATCGGAGAGCTAGCTCAGTTGGCCACCGAGTTTGAGGCCGTGAAACGGCACAGCCTCGGCCGACACAATGTGGCGGGTAACTCTCTTATACGTAGCACCTTCACCGAGTCGAGGACAAACAACCACAAGGATCCCGAGACTCGCCAAGAGCAACCCCTGAGCCTCAAACACTCATGACTACCCGTAACAATCGAGCCTCCTCGAACGCCGAGTCGATATCAGAAACGCATGCCGAACCTGTGGCGAACTGGGCCATTTCAGTAGTGACTGCCGAAACCCACGGCTGTACTTCTGCTGGTATTGCGGGCGGCGAAATGTCCGCACCGTCGAGTGCTGCCGCCGCAACCAGCCGGGAAACGGGCCAGATCCGCACGACCGGCAGAGTCAATCGGGGTCCAACCCAACGCCGAACACCCAATAACCGCGTCGCTTAGAGTAGAGAAAGGGAGGATCGCCGCCGAAGTCGAGGTAGGTGGACACCGACGCGTCGCCACTATCGACACGGGGGCATCAAAGAGCAGTTTCGGGAAATCCGCACCCAGTTCAACCTCGCGGATACATCACGAGTCGAAGTTCGGCAGCTCCTCCAGGCGAATATCACCCTGGCGAGGAAAACTGTCCAAATCCCACTCTTCGTCATGCCAGCCATGCTGGAACACCTAATCCTAGGTATGGATTTCTTAGCAACGATTGGCACCATCAAACAGTGTAGAGCAGCGACGCTTACCATACCCTGCGGAGGCCTCAGGAACGCAGGAACACCGACCGAGGACAACACGAGTTAGTGTAGAAGAACCGCACTTGGGTATTACGCTTCACGACATCGCACTAGCATCGCACTGTAGACATGCATACGAAGAACATTCACCCGAGGAACATGCGTATAGAGAGCACAGCCACTCAGAATACGCGTACGAGATACAGACACACGGAGACCCCACGCATAGAAAATACCCAGCGGCGCCGGGAAGAGACAACAATCCAGGAATTTTGAAACAGCACGAGGAGGCCAACGCAAACCCCGCAGAAGAAAGCTAAAACGCCACAGATATACTCCCAGGGAAGCCCTTAGCAAGCCACCAGGAGTCAGACGAGGAAAACACACTCCCATGGAAGCCCCCAGCTAGCCACCAAGAGTCAGACGAGGAGAACGAGAACAACCCACGGGTTCTGGCATTCCTTCACGAGCAGTTGGCCCAGTTTGAGATCATCGACGAGCAAGTAGACGCTCTCCTCGAACAAAACTGCATCGAGCCATCACGTAGCCCGCACAGCGTGCGAAAGAAGACTGGCCAGTGGAGGATGTGCGTGGACTACCGGCAGCTAAACGCGAAGTATATCCCAGACGCGTATCCATGCCGCGCATCAACCACAATCTGGAACGGCTGAGGAACGCAAGATTCATACCAACGTTGGCAGATACCAATGGAATTAGACAGCCGGGCATGTACTGCTGGCCACTTGGATTCCATTCGGCTCCAGCAACCTTCCAGCGAGCTCTAGACAGCGTGATCGGGCCTGAACTCGACCCACATGCTTTTGCCTACCACGATGACATCATCGTCATCGGGGCCAGCCTGGAAGGACACATGAACAATCTGCGCAAAGTCTTCAAACGACTGAGAAAGGCAAGCCTACGTATCAACCAGGAAAAGTGCTCTTTTTCCAAGAGGAGACTGACCTACCTCTGGCACGTGATCAGCGATCGCGACATTCACCAGTGGTGGAAGTGGGAGTGCGAACAGCAGAACGCGTTCGATCTCTTGAAAAATTTGCTCACAAACGCTCCAGTGCTAGCGTCCCAAGATGACACTCCAGACCGACGCGAGCAATTACGGACTAGGGGGAGTAATCACGCAGGAAATCAAAATCTAGGAGTGCGTCATCGCCTATGTAAGCCGGAAACTCGACGCCGCCGAACTAAACTACTCCCCGACAGAAAAGGAGTGTTTGGCGATCGTCCGGGGAATCCGCAAACCCCGTTGTTATCTCGAAGTCTATCGATTCGATGTCATCACCGACTATCTGACCCTGAAATGGCTAGATCAGATAGAGAATCCGAACGGGAAGATAGCCATAACTTAACTTAACTTTCTCTCTTCCAAGTGAACGGATGTGTTTTTTTCTTGCGCTCTCGTTTTGTGAATATTTTGCATTTAAAACAACCGGTGTTTTACTTTAATCCTCTACCTTGTGTTAAATAAAGTTCCCGTTCACTTCGCGTGCATGCAGCTTTCTTGATTTGTGCATTTAATTCTATTTATTTTCACATTTTTAGTTTGTGCTGCCAGTGATTTGCTTGTGCTAATTTTTCATTCCTTTTTGCGCCTTCTTCGTTTAGCAGTTGTTTGCGCCGTCGCGACAGCTAAACGTTAATCTAGTAAGCTTTTGCTCCCACGCTCACCCGCTCACCCGCGCTCTCTCTCTCTTCTAATTATAACGTCCGCTATTGTCTGTACTATTAAAACCTGTAAGAAGGTAATTGCAGCTAACGATCTTTCGATCGGCTGCTGGCTGTGTGACAACATTGTGCATGCCAAGTGCATTGGTGTTGTAGCGCGGACGGTAGACGATCTGAGACGAAACATTGGTTTGCGATACTGCTGTGATGCCTGTCGCGAGGTTGAAAGCGAGGTGATGTCTTTCATGCGGCAAACCAAGAGCGGTTTTAAAGACATAATATACTAGATACTCAATTTAATAGCCTTAAGCTATTAAATGAGTCCCCTAGGCGCAAAAAAACTGCCACTGGTGTGCAACATATTGACGGATCCTTTAAACCTGCAGTGGGTTCTCAACAGCAGCCTCCGTCGGATCAGCCATCGACCTCAGGATTAAATCGGAGAATTCTGAGGTCGAGTGTGAGGAAAGATTCGGTTCCCGAATATGCCGCTGGAGGGACCGCGCCCCCGATGATTTCCGTTGTGTCCCCTGGGGGATCGCAAATGGCGACCCCTCAGACTCCCATCAATTTACCACCCCAGGGCGTCAGGCCCGGATTACCGGCCGATATTGGCAATCCAGACAATGCGTCTGCATTGCCAAAAGCCCTTACTATTGTCCCGCCTACGAAACAGATATTTGTTTCGCGGCTTTCCCCTTCTCAGACATCGGAAGATGTAATAGCCTTTATTCAAGGCAAAACCAAACCGAAAAAATTAAGGTGGAGAAATTTAAATTTTCCTATGCTAGGGACATTTCATCTTTCAAGATAAATGTCCCAAACGAGCTGTTTGACACAATATGCTCTACCAAATTCTGGCCAGAGTATATTGTCGTCAAAGAGTTTGAGGCTAAGAAAAAGAAACGGCGGCCTGTAGGAATAAGTCTTCCCAGGCCTGACCAGACCACTGCGCCCTCTACGACTCCCACTCCAAAAAACTAACCGACTCCCTCTGCATCTCCTATCAGAATGCAAGGGGTTTACGTAGTAAGCTTCCCAAATTGTATTCTGATAGTCTTTCGTTTGCTTCTCAGATTATCGTGTTCACAGAAACCTGGTTAAAGCCGGAGATTTTGAGATCCGAAGTTTTTCCAGCTGCGTTCACGGTTTACCGAGTGGATCGGCCTATCAGACGGGGGGGTGGTGTCCTCCTAGCGGTGGACTCCAGCCTCACGTTTGAATTATTAACTTTGTGTGAAGCTATCAGTCAATGGTAGCTCCATTTTCATTACTTGTTCCTACATTCCTCCCTTGTCGGAACTTCCTATTTATTGGAACCATTTTTCCGCTATCCAGATGGTCTCCAATCGGCTTTCGGATAGGGACCGCTTAGTAGTTCTTGGTGATTTTAATATCCCAGGGGCTATTTGGTCCTCACATAATTCCACAAACTCACTTTTAATCACAACACAGCATGATTTTATTGCTGGCTTGTTTGACATTTCGCTGTCTCAAATCAACCATGTACGAAATTCTTTAGAGCGCTTGCTTGATTGCTTAATCTCTGTTTTGTTTCAGATCCTGCGAGAGTAAGCTTAGCCAGGGTGGCGCCGCTGACGCTACCCGAAGATCCGTATCATCCTACTTTCGATGTCACCCTCGACGTTGGGGCCGACGTACAGAATATATCTGACCGTCCAGCCAAAAAAGTCCTTTGTTTTCGCAAGGCGGACTTCGAGCGGCTGAATAATCTTATTTCTGATTTTAATTGGTCCGATCTATACATGTATACTGACATGGCGGAAGCCGTGGATATTTTTTACAGTGCCACGAAGTCATGTTTTACTGAGTGTGTTCCTTTATACTACCCGTCAACCTCAAATAAGCCTTCTTGGCTTACTAGAGAGTTGAGTCGCCTTAAAATCAAAAAGTCTAGGCTGTCTTCTAAATTTAAACGTACCGGTTCTCAATCTGCCCTCTCCTCTTATTTATCGGCTCGGTTAAGCTTCACCGTGTTGAACGCGCAGTGTTACAAAAATTATCTTGCTCGTTGTCGGGCCCAGTTTTCTCAGGACCCCAAACAGTTCTATAATTTTGTTAACACTAAACGTAAGCCAGTTACTCATCCTTCCGCGCTTTCATTTGAAAATACAACCGTAAATAATGATCAGGCAATAGCCGATCTATTTGCGCAGTTTTTTCAAACCACATATTCAAACTCTATTGACTCAAATCAGACTTATTCTTACATCATTCCCAAATCGAACTTAATTTTCAGTCCTAGTTTGAACGAAAGCTCTATTCATTCAGATCTTCTCCGTGTTAAGCCAGTTTATTCGCCAGGTCACGACGGAATACCCGGCTGTGTGCTTAGGTATTGTGCCGACGCCCTGTGCAATCCCCTTCTGAAATTGTTTACCTTATCCTTAGAAACCTCCCACTTTCCCCTTATTTGGAAGTAGTCGTTTGTTATTCCTCTCCACAAAAAAGGTAGCAAATTGGATGCCAACAACTACAGAGGAATCTCTAAGCTGTCGGCCATCCCAAAACTTTTCGAAAAAATTATTACTCCACATTTGCAGCACCTTTGCAGTTCTATCATTTCTCCATGTCAGCATGGATTTATAAAGCGAAGATCAACTACTACTAATCTTTTAGAGCTCACTTCCTTCATAATAAAGGGCTTCCATAATAACTTTCAAACAGACGTAATCTATACTGATTTCAGTAAAGCGTTCGACTCTTTTAACCATTCTCTTCTTGTTCGGAAACTCGATTTATCGAGAACGGGGAATTATCAGTTTTTCAGTTGCCTTCAAAGTCGTGCTTCTCCTACTATGCTGTGCGCCGAATGTAAAACCGAAATCTCGGCAGCCCAGCTTCCTCTCTGAGGCGGTCCGCTGCGCTTCTCTTAGCCGTCGAGTATTTCATAGTGCCTGCGTCGACCTGCCCACTGTGGCGATTAAATTTTTGCTAACCCCAATATATTGTTGCAGTGTGATGGCTGTGTAGTTGCCAATGATTTCCACTCTAAAATTGATGTACTCGATTCCAAAATTAAGACTCTGGAGTGCTTTTACCAAGATCTAAATTCAAAGTTTTCACAACAAGAATTGGGCAGCGTTACGGTTAGGCCTCCCCAACCGCAACTTCCTGGGACAATGTTAGCGTCTCAATCCAATGCTGCTGCTACGTCTTCATCGTTGGTCTATGCCCAAGCCCCGCGACCCCCGAATTCTGCTAGCAATGACTTCATCGTGGTTCAAGACAGGAGGAAAAGAAAGAAGAACAACAAGAGTAAAAACCTTCGTTGGAGTTGCGACTGCGTCGAATGATCTTCAAGTTTTGCAGAGCATTAAATATTTGCATGTCGGCAAGTTTAATGCAGCTACGGAACCTGATGCTCTATCCAACTATGTCTACTCCAAATTAAACGTGGATCCACAGAAAGTTTAAATTGGTAAAGAAAGACGTCGACTCTGCTACCTTAAGATCCGTCAACTTTAAACTTGGCGTCCTGGAACAACACTATGATGAAGTGTTTAACAACCAATTTAGGCCATGCTCTGTAAATATCTAAAGGTTTGTCCATAGAGAGAGGATTAATAGGGGAGACACTATTATCGAGCTGGCTGGATCTTCAAGATCTTCCTCGCTATAACCACGCGCTCTGGCTAAGGCCAAGGCCCCGCGTCATCTTCATCACCCACTTTATCTGCGCTCGTCTTCAACTGCCCGACTTCAATTGCACCGACGACAACACAGCTGCGCTGTCCCTTTTGTGCGACATTGGGTTTGAACCACGCTCGCTCATGCGAGCTCTTGGCAGCTATGCCTTCGCTCCCTTTGCTACAACAACTTTTGACGGAGTTGTTGTATTCTTCGTCCGCTGTGCACCTATATGCTGGTCTGTACTCGGATTCGCCGTTGGATCTTCGGTTAATGCTGTGTGCTGGTGGGATTGTTACTCTTAACCTTTCTATGACTCTTGATTGTTCACTTCATGCGCCTCTTGGATCCGCCCTCCCATCATTACTGGCTGGGCGCAGTTTACGTTATCAACAACAACAACTGGGGCCGGATGACTTCAGTGTTTATGGTTTACAGCTCTCTGCTTACATCGCTCCATCAGATGATAATGCACGATCTCTTCTACCTGCAACGAGACTTGTTGAGTTAACAGGCATTTTGTTGAAGGTTCGACCCATATCGCAACTCAAGGCTACCACTGGAGAGGTTGCTTGTGGCCTGCACCCATTATTGCCTAATTCTACAACTGATGTTCTGGCTGCGCTGCCCACCCAGCAGAAATCTGCGCTACCCTACTCTTCCACAAATTGTGATATCTCCAGCCGGAAAATATTATTCCAAAATATAGCTGGCATGCGAATGAAGACTAATGCTGTTTACTTTGCATCATTGCAGTGTGATTACGACCATAATTATATTAGTTGAAACTTATCTCAATATTGATTTCTTCGATAACGAATTATTCGACCCTAAACTATACCAAGTTTTTCGCAAGGATCGAGATGCTGCGAAAACACAATGCTCTATAGGCTCTTATTGCGGCTCGGCAAAGTTTGGGTTGCCATTCTGTCCGGCTTTGTAATGAGGACTTTATATTGGATAAACTTTGCGTGTCTCATGTTGGATCTTCGGAAACTATCTTTCTGGTGATTTCATATAAACCGCCAAGCAGCTCATTCGAACTTTATAAGGCACATGTGGATAATATTGACCGCATTAGCAATGACCTGGAGGACTCGCAGTTCATCTGTGTTTTTGGCGACATCAACCTTTCCTCTTTGGCGTGGGTGCAGGGTGTGGACTCTCCAGCAATGGTTCCCAGTAATTTGCATCTGCCTCATGAAATCTTGGTGATCTTTTTAGTTTAGGATTGATGCAAATCAAAGCTGTATTTAACAAACTAAATAAGCTTCTAGAATTAGTTTTTGTTAGTTAGTTTTTTAGACCCTAGTATTAATCCTCTTTCTTGTTGTAATGTTCACCACCAGCTTTTATCAATCTTATTATTTACCTATATATTCTCTCCATGTAATACACCAACATATTTATAGTATATTAATGCTAGCAATTTAAACTTACTTCGGAATGATATTGCAAATATTAATTGTGTTGAGGTCCTTTCGCATGTTAATTTGGACACTTGCTATGATAACTTTTTCTTATCTCTTTCAGCTATCATTAATAGGCATGCAAAAAAGTGTTCACGGTATCTTATAAATTAGAAATTGAGAAATATAAGCAACATAAGTTAGAATTTGAATTCCGTAACAAATTCTTATATAACCAATACATAGCGGATGTGGAACTGACAGTAATTATTAACCCGAAATCTTTCTGTCATTTGGTTAATTCAAAAACAAAAACAACCTCCTCTATCACTTCCCATATGTCGTACAATAACTCTATAGCATCGTCGTTCGAGCTAATTTCCCTTTGGAATGATAATTCAATGTTATTCAGAGATGGAAACTGTCACTAGTTACCCCCATTTTGAAAATCGGGTGCTAAAAATAGAATCTCTTACTACAGTAAAATTGTCTTGAAGATGTTTGAGCGAATTATTGCCAAGCAGCTCGCCTTTTTAACTGGTAGCATAGTTAGCCCAAATCAGCATGGTTTTATGCCTGGGCGGTCGACTACCACAAACTTGGCGGTAATATATCATTTCTGCAATAATGTCTTCTTGAAACATAACCAAGTGGATGTTGTTTACACTGATTTTGCCAAAGAATTTGACAAAGTGAGCCATAACGTACTATTAGCTAAGTAACAAAAAATAGACTCACTCATCAATGCTGATCTGATCTGGATAAGTTCCTACCTCGATGGCCGTAGGTATAGAGTTGTATGCAATGGACTTTCTTCTGACCTTCCTCAGGGGAGTGCCTAGGGCCATTTCTTTTTATTCTTTTCATTAATGATTTTGGCCAATGCTTCAAGAATTCTGAAATTATATTTTTTTGCTGATGATTTAAAAATATTTAAATCGGTGATTTCAGTTTCGGATAGCGCGAAGCTCCAGAATGACTTGTATAGAGTTCGGAATTAGTGTTCACACAATAAGCTGCCTTTGAACCTCGCTAAATGCTTCTCTGTTACGTACAGCAAACGGCTCAACAATTTGATGTTTCCCTATTCGATTCAATGTAGTGTACTGCCCTGCAGAACTGAATCCTTAAATTTAGGTGTTATGTTTGATGCCGAATTTCTTTTCATTGTTATTTATTTATTTATTTATTTATTTATTTATTTAACAATAATAGCAAAATACTGCTATGTTAAGCCATACCCTTACCTCTGGCCGAAGAAGGGAGTGTTTTTTAAGGATGTGCTCCGACTCACATCAGGTGGGCCGAGGTAAGGATAGGTGCCTTAATATAATATTAGAATTTAAATCTAAGGACATTTCAACATGTAACAGAAAATAAAAGTCATTATACAGGGAACATAAAACGCGAAAAGGATCATGAATTTCGAAATTTGATTTGCAAGTAACAAGAGCGATAGGCCGAAAGTGTCGCGAAGGCCTGGCAGGGACCGAAAGACGCAGCAAATTTAACAAAAAAGTAGAAGAAACAAAACCATGAATTAATTTATGAATAAACATTACACCGTGGCAGGTACGCCGGTCCTTCAGGGAGGGCAGGTCTAAAAGGCGCAGTCTATCAATGTATGAGGGAAGGCGACGATGTGGATCCCAGATTAGACCACGTAGAGCAAACAAAAGGAATTGCTTCTGTACCGATTCAATAAGGTCTTGATACTTTGCGTACTGAGGTGACCATACGCACGAACAATATTCGAGAATTGGACGAACAAGAGAAACATACAGTAGTTTCGTGGTGTAGGGATCAACAAACTCCTTGGACCATCGCTTAATAAAGGCTAAAACCCCCTTAGCTTTACTGACAATTATACCGATGTGATCGGCGAAGCTCAAGTTGTGGCTAAATAAAACACCAAGATCAGTAACAGAATGAATACGTTCAAGAACACTCGTGCCTAAAGAATAGTTAGCACGGAAACAATTTCTGCGGTAAAACGACATGTATTTACACTTGGAGTTGTTAAGGAACAACAAATTATGGGTGCACCAGGACAACATGTTGTTTAAATCAGATTGCAAAAGCTTAGGAGAGTCAGGATTCGCAAGAGGCAAACATATTTTAACATCATCAGCATACATCATGACGTAAGAGTGGAGAATAACTTGGGGCAGATCATTTATAAAAATGCCAAATAAAAGAGGACCGAGGTGGCTCCCTTGAGGAACACCAGAAGTCACGTGAACAAGGTTTGAGAGTGAACCCTTGAATGCAACTCTTTGAGTACGGTTCAACAAATAAGTAGAAATCCACTTGATCAACGTGACCGGAAAACCCAAAAGACAAAGTTTCTTCAACAGTAACTGATGATTCACCGAATCGAAGGCTTTGCTGAAATCTGTGAAGATAACATCGGTTTGGGTGTTATTTTTAAACGCGTTTCTAATCACAGCAACAAACTCAAGGAGATTTGTAGACGTAGATCTGCGTTTCATAAAGCCATGCTGTGACGGGGACATTATTGAGCAACATTGGTGCTGAAGCTGAGCAGTAATTAGAAATTCAAATAATTTCGGAATCGCACTAAGTTTAGCTATGCCTCTATAGTGTTCAATATTAGATTTACTGCCCTTTTTATGAAGCGGAATGATAAAAGATTCTTTCCACACTTCAGGGAAAAACGAATGCTGAAGTGATAGCTGAAAAAGTCTAGACAGTGGTCTACATAATGCGCTGGCACAATTTCTCAGAACACAACTAGGTACAAGATCTGGACCAGAGGAGAAGGAAAGTTTGATTGTTCTGAGATTATGAAGAACATCATCTTCACTGATTACAGGCATAAAAATGCAATTGGAGTGAGGAAGTGGGAAAGAATACTCTGAGTTAGTATCGAAATTAATTTGTGAGTATGTAGTCTGGAAGAATTTTGCGAACAGGTTCGCGATATCATTGAGCACATTAATTATGTAATTCCCAAGGCTTATGCAATGTATGGCTTTATACGGCGTAATGCGGCACAATTTTCTGACCCCTACACCAAACTCAGTTTATTTTTTACTTTCGTCAGGTCTAAGGTGGAGCATGCCTCATTTATTTGAAATCCTACGGTGTCCGTAAATTGGCGTCGACTGGAACGTATCCAAAAAAATATTTGGTTTCTTTCGCCCTTGACACACTCAAGCCAAGCAGTGTACGTGCTCTTGAGTTAGTCGTGCTTTACTTCTCGCTCCCATTATTTTCAAGTGTTCATAGCGAAATTTTATTCCTATAAGCCCAAATTGTTGGCATGCGATCAGTGTTTATGTGATCTTCATCAGCCTAAACAATTGGATCAAATTAAACAAAGACAGTGACTTTTAACCTTGTAAAACTTATTTGGTTTTGCTTTTATTATCTTCTTGCTTTGCCTTCTTTTCGTGCAAAGTGCGTTTACAGCTTATCTCTTAATCGCGTTAGTTTTGCTGTTGCCGTAAGCTATTCTGCATTGCATTACAATCACACAAACTAGTTAATTTTCGGTGCCCAAATAAAAGCTTTTTCTCGCTTTTGTTTTTATCGTTTCTTTCGCCGCGAAATTTGTACAATTTTATATCCGTTTTGGTTCTTTACGGCTGCGGTAATTATTTTAATAATCATATCCAATAAATATGGCTACGTGTTGTGCCACTAAGTGTCCGAACGCTGGCAAAATAACACCACGGCAGGCCACCGTTTATTGTTGGCTATGCGACAACATTGCTTTCCCTGGATGTGCCGATCTTGGACAGATTGGCCCGCGTATTGCTGATCGTATACGTGAACACGCCGGATTGGACTGGACGTGCCCGAGTTGCCTTCACATCAAATCCGATATGAGGGTTTTCATAAGGAAAATTCACCTGGAGTTTCAATCATTGGCGGCCGGATTTAAGGAATTGTCTAACCGATTCCAGACGCCGGAGTATCATTTTAAGTCACTAAAACTGCTAAGTGACTCAGTAATCAAAATCAAAGAGCAACCTTGCTAATAATTCTTTGCTCCTTCCAGACCCTATGTGCCCTCTTATGCAGTTCAGCCCTCGGTACAATTCTGATATTGCCGTGGCTGTTGACGAAAGCTTGGCTGATGAACCATCATTAGCCCCTATTTCTGGGTCTGCTGATTTCGTCTTGCCCTCTGCTCTGGATCTAATAAACGTCAAGCAGGCATCCACTTCGCATGCTGCTGCCTCCAATGTCGCGTCATTGGCTTCCGATGCTCTTCCTGTGGCTCCTCCAGCTGTGATTCCCCCGGCTGCGGCTCCCCTGATGGTGGTTCCTCAGACGGCGGTACCTCCGGCGGTCACAATCTCTGCGCCGCCATTAACCAGCCCAGGACCCCAATCATCATCTTTTTCTGGAGTTGCCCAAAGGAGACCAGCCCCACTTGCTGGAGTTGCCCCCAAAAAACTTGTTTTTGTTTCCCGCCTTAATCCGAGTGCTTCTGAACTTGATGTTTTAACCCATTTGAGCAACAAACTGAATGTTTCTAATACTTAATTTACCGTCTCAAAATTCAATTTTAAGCAAAGACGTGAAATATCTTCGTTTAAAATTGGACTTTCTGATGCATTATTGGCCAGGGTTCTTGATTCTTCTGTATGGCCTAAACATGCCATCGTTCATGAAGTTATTCATAAAAGTAATCCTCGAGCTCGCGGTCCTCTGACTCCCTCTGCTAGAACTCCAAAAAACTGAATGATTCATTTATCCTACACTATCAGAATGTTCGCAGTTTACTAGGCAAACTTAGCAAACTGCACATCAATAGTGCCTCTTTTGATGCCAATGTTATTGTATTTACTGAAACGTAGCTCAACTCTTCTGTCTCCGATAGCGAATTATTTGCAAGCAACTATATCGTTTATAGACGCGATAGTCAATTGCGAATCGGTGGGGGTGTTCTTATCGCGGTTAAGTCCGATCTACCTTCCATTCTGGTTCCGACAAGTGACATAAATTGCAATTTAGAGTTTGTTGTGGTTCGCATTCAGGTTCATGATTATTTTGTTTATGTCTCATGCTCCTATATTTCACCGGTCCGACACGAATATTTACTTACATCATTTATCTTGAATTCAAAATATTCATTCTTCTCTTGGTGTTAACGATCACCTTATTGTCATGAGGGATTTCAATCTTCCGTCCATATCTTGGATGCCCTCTCAAGACTCGAATGTTCTAATTCCCACTGCACCCCATGATCTTGTTCACGGCCTTATTGACCTTTCCTTGGGACAACTAAATTATGTACGGAACTGTCGTGACAATGTTCTTGATCTTATTTTTGCGTCGGAGTTTGCCAATGCCAACGTTTTTTAGAATCAGCCCTCTCTCTAGCCCTGAAGACCCTTATCATCCCACTCTGGAGATAATTCTAGAGGTATTAGCTGAGCCAGCAACTTTTTGCTGCTTTAGTAAAGCTAATTCCTTTGACTTGAATACATATTTATCTTCGGTCGATGGGACTTTTTTGGACTCTTCTTCTGACGATCCTTCAAACATGGTTGACCGTTTTTATGATATCATATACTCTAGTTTTGACTTGTATGTTCCTTCGTTTTGTCCTCCTGACGTCTCACATGAGCCTGGTTTTCTCGTTGACTTTCCAACTTAAAAAACGTCAAATCTAGACTTTTTAAAAAGTTCAGTAGAACCGGGTTGCAAGTCGATCGTGCTAGATACTTAACAGCACGCTATAATTTTATAAGGCATAATTCTGAGTGCTACAATTATTACCTGAATCGGTGTAGAAACGAGTTTCAGGCGAATCCTAAGCAATTTGACGCGTTTGTCAATTCTAAACGAAAATCTCAAATCTTTCCATCCTGTCTTCATCTCAACACTGAGTCTGCTTCGCGAACTTATTTACAAAATTTGTTCAATCTACTGATATATCTTTCCTCCTTAGTTTATATTGAAATGCAATTGTTTTATATTTTGGTTGATTTTATTTAGTTTGGAGCAGCGAATGGTGCCGCTCCAATGATCGAAGTATCTCTGATTTTTACAATATTCTTAAAGTCTAATTAAGGCTAAGTCTCCTAGCTGCGCTGCTCGCAGGCGGCGGCAGAGAGACGGCTATGTACTTATATACTTATGTATACATTGCCATGCGCGCTCAAGTGGAGGCGCGAGGGGTATGCATATGCTGTCCCTTTGTTACAATTATGCCGACGCTAGCACTTTCTGTGTGCGGGCTAAGCCATAGCGATCGGTTCATATTTCGGCCACTTAAGGTTTATGGCCGGGACATTGAAATATGTAAACACTGCAACATAGTGTTACAGTGGGTACCCTTTAAGTACCTTCGGTACAGTCGGTATTCAATATATGAGCATACTACATCTCCCTCCTTTTGAAAAGTAACGTAATATAATGAAGTTATTTTTATGATAAAAATTTCTAATTAATAAACTTTTTTTTTTTAATTTATATAATTTGTTTTTTTTTTTGTGTGTAATATGTTATTAGAATCAAAGAAAATGAAATAATCAAAAGAAAAATTAAAAAAAAAAATTTTTTTTTTTTTTTTTAGTCAATTATGTATTATAGTGTTTATGCTATGTATGGCCATACGTGAGATATAAAAAGAACTAAATTGGTTATGAAATGAATGGTTTTAACCTATCCTTGTGCACTACTTGTTTCTTATGTTTATTATTTGTTATTACTATGTTATTTCTATCTCTTATTTCCGTTACTATATACGGACCTGTATATTGATTGGATTTAACTTATGACCTGTCTCGTTTTTTAATAAAACTTGGTCACCTACTGATATATCTATATCCCTTACTTTATGATCGTTTAGTAGTTTATTTCTATTCTTATTTGCTTCTAACATAACTCTAGCTCTTTAATAGGCTACTTCTAGTCTATACTTACTATCCTTAGCATAGTCATCTATATTATACAAGTAAAGTGCTTCTACACTATCTATGCTATTAAAATGTTTCGGTAAATTACTTGTTTTGCCGAATACTACCTCATATGAACAATAAGTATGTGCCATAGAGGGGGTCGTGTTGAAACAGAAGACAAAATATTGAAGCCATACGTCCCAATCAGTGAGGCTGCGCCTCTCGGTCGGTTGGGCGGGAGGTGGGAATCGATGGGACCCGCGCGAAAAAAAAAAAAAAAAAAAAAAAATAATAAACATAGCGTATCTTTTATCTGCAAGGTCACTACTCTACGTACTTCATCATTGTTTATGACGTCGTATACGTTGGGCTTAGAAGCTTTATTTAAAGATTGCATAGGCAATTCTTGTTCTTGATTTTCCGCGAGGAATTTCTGTCTACTTTGATATCTGGTAGTGACTTTTAATATATTTCCGGTTATATTTTGTAGTTCTTTGATGGTTATTCTTGATAACGCATCAGCTACGTGATTATCTTTGCCCTTCAGGTATTCTACCGTAAAATCGTATTCCTCTAGTTTAAGCCTCATACGTGTTAATTTCGAACTTGGATTTACCATTGAAAACAAATATGTTAGCGGTCTATGGTCTGTTTTAACCGTGAAATGGTTACCATAAATATATGGTCGAAAATGTGTTATAGCCCAATGAATAGCAGCTAATTCCTGCTCAGTAGTGCTCTTGTTACTTTCTCCTTTAGTAAAGGATCTTGATGCGTATGCAATTGGAAGTTGGAGTCCGTTATGGCTTTAAGTTAAAACCGCTCCACACGCTTGCTTACTTGCATCAGTTATTATGCAAAATTCTTTAGAGATATCTGGATATTGTAATAAGGTTGGGTTTATAAGTACCGTTCTAAGATGATCGAAGGCATTCTGGCATTCAGATGTCCATTCGAATTTTACATCTTTTTTACATAACCTGGTTATGTGACGGGAATATTCGGCACAATTTTTTATAAAGCGCCTATAGTAATTGCAAAATGCAACGAATCGTCTAGCGCTGTCCGCATCGTGTGGGACTGGATAGTTTTTAAGTTCTTGAGCATATGTTTTTCGGAACATCCTATGACTATTAAGTCATCCATATAAAGAAAAACTTGAGACGGTTCTAATCCTGAAAAAGCGATAGTCATCATTCTCTGGAATGAATTTGGGGCTATTTTCAAGCCAAATGGTAATCGCGTAAAGCGATCCGAGCCATTGCTCGTTGAAAATGACGTTATATCCCTGGA
The DNA here is from genome assembly GCA_018152175.1 of Drosophila jambulina. Lineage (NCBI taxonomy): Eukaryota > Metazoa > Arthropoda > Insecta > Diptera > Drosophilidae > Drosophila > Drosophila jambulina. The sequence continues at coordinate 797,520 of JAECXH010000002.1, read as the reverse complement.
ACTTTTTTCAAGTTCAATTTGGTGAAAACCAGACATTAAGTCTAGGCATGAAAAATATTTTGCTCTACCTAGTTGATCTAGAATATCATCAATTCTAGGTAGTGGGAATTTATCTGACAATAATTTTTTATTAATTTGACGAAAGTCGATTACTAATCGCCATTTCTTCTTTTCAGAGTCCGGAAGAGACTTTTTCGGAACTAATAAAAGTGGGCTATTATACGCTGAGGCTGATGGTTCGACTATTTTGTCGTCTATCAACTTTTGCACTTGGGCTTGAATTTCTTGCACTTGGCTGTGTGGACTTCTATAGTTCTTAATGTATACGGGCTCATCATCCATCATTCTAAGCCTTTGCTTGTAAAAATTATTTGTTGTTATTGATTCGGTTTCTAGTCCGAATACGTCTGTATATCTGGTGCATAGATCTTTTAACTTAGTTTTGAACAAAGGCGGAAAGTTTTTAGTTAACTTTTTCCTAACGAAGTCATCTCTTCCTTCGTTATTTTCTTTTATTATATCATAATTATTCAGATTTTCGTATTTGATGTTATTTAAGTTTACAATTTTATTGGCATTTGTTGTGTTTATAATACGGACATAAGTATTTTGGTGATTGGATATCGTGTTTGCGATATAAATTCCGTCATCAATTTCTTGATTTAATATCAGAATTTGATTTTTTATTGAGGGAATTTGTATTTCACGGACAACTTCGGAACGAGCTGGGAGTACTGTGGCATTATTTTCACAAGTGTGAAGTATTTTTAATTCAATCGGATAATTTAAGTTGTTTGGGCGAAGAATCAGTGAGTCGCCACTTTGAGTGAAATCTAGTTGGCAATTATATTGTTTTATGAAATCTATGCCTAGTATGCCATCACTAGGTATTGGGAAATTTCGATCGACTAAATAGAAGTGCGGAATAATATATTTACCTGTAGTGAGATCTATACAGGCCAAGCCTGTTGAAGAAATTGTACCTTCGCCAATTCCCGATATTTCGGTATGAATTTTATCATTTACATTCTCAAATGTATCTATATTTTCTTTTAATATGGATATATCTGCACCACTATCAAGCAACAGTGTATAGCATTTACCTGTTCTTTCAGTGTTAATTTTTACAAAAATGCTTAGGTTGAGGTTGACGGTTTTTATGGTGCTATTTTTTCGCTCTAAATAGCTGAAGGGTTTTGCTGGTTTTCCGAGTTACCTTGGGCTACTCGAACATTGTTTTGACGGTTGGTGTTTGCCCCGCGGTTGTTTCCGCCACGGTTATTTCCTCTATAATAATTGTTGTTTTTTTTTTATTATTATAGTTTCGGTTGTAACCGTTATTTTGGTAGTTGTTACGATAACCACGGAAGTTTCCTCTGTAGTTTCCACGTCCGCGATTTGTACCGCGCTGTGGAAAGTTCCTGTAATGTAGGACAGTGTTTGACTGTCCGGTTGCTTCTGTGCAACTGTTTACAAATTTGGATATGGCGTCATTCATAGTGTTGAAGTTGCCAGCCTGCATGATAAGTTTTACCTTATCGATTGTGCAATTCTTGGTCATTGCTTTAATCGCATGCTGGGTGGAATAACTTCTGGCTAACTCTAGAGTTAAGCCGTCGTTTATATATGCACCTTCTAAGGCCTTCGTCATTTGCTCAATCTCTGATGTGTATTGATTGGCAGTTTTGTTGCGCTGCTGTAGGTTCATCAGGTTTGCTGATAATACTTCAACAGTTTCGCCTTTGACGTTGCCTCTAAGTCTGGAAATCACCTCAGTAATTGTTGTTTCATTACCGATTAGATTCCTGGCCACACCTTTTAGCTTTGTTTTAATGATGGAAACAGCTAATTCTTCGTGTTCGCCTTTTATTGATTCTATTATTTGTAGAGCATCAATGAAACTTGTTAGGTGTTCAGCCTTACCATCAAAAACTGGTATAAGCATAGATGCTGTATTAATAAAATCAATATTTGATTGTGCCATTGTTAAGTTTATATTTTGACTTTCACTTTCGACATCAATGCTTTCTGGTTGTTCGGTTATTGTTTCTTCCGAAACCTTAACGTCAATTGACTGCAACACAGATGGATCAAATGATGCAGGTGTACTTAGTATGGACAGGCAAAATAGTTGTAATTTATGCCTATCTGATACACTAATCAATTGTTCACGCAAGCTTCTTAAGATGTCTGACGATTGCACCCAGTTTAAGCTACTGAGTCTGTTTTTGTTGTCTGAGACCAATTCACGGATTTTATTGTATTTTTCAATAAGTATCTCAACGTGGTCTAAGTATCTCTCTTGGTCTGATTTGATATTGCAGCGCTTTTATTTAAGCACTTAAAGGATTTATCAAATTCTATTTTTATTTCTTTTATTTCTGAGAGCAGTCTGGACCATTCCATTTGATATTGTCATTCGCGCTGGCTCTAGAAATTAAGGGTCTTTAGGCGTGAGCACTCTATTTATTTTTCGGCCCGCAGTGACTGCACGTATAGTTGCAGTAAACACTGTCCATTGGTCCAGGGCAGTCGGCTGGGCACTTTTTTTCCCGTTGCGGGACCGTTTTTTGGGGCTGGAGGGGCTATAACTTCCTGATTGGTTACAGTTTTTATTCCCGATTGAGTTGGGACCTGCGGGTTTGTGTTTTGGAGTCTTGATGTAAGAAAATCAAGCTCGTATTGCAATTTTTGGGCTACTGCCCACGCAGGAGGTGGTGTATTTGAATATAATAGCCACTTTAAGTGCGCTACCCTTTTTTTTTATTTTATTCTTTACACCTCCGCGTTTTCCCATCTCGTCATTTTAGTTATTATGAAAGACAAAATTCATAAGGAGGTTCCATGCAAATGCGTAATTATATAAATTTTTTTTTTTTTCGTTTATAAACAGTGAAAAAGTAATTTTGAAAAAATATATGTATGTATTTATTTGTTTATTTTATTTTACTGTTTTTGCTAAAGACGTCAAATTGATAATGTATTTTTATTTGTAATTCATTTTATTTGATTTATTTCATTTTCTTAAAATTACAAACTTAAATATGTTGTTTGTGCTCTTTTTTTTTAAATTTTGTCCAGGCCATATGCCTGGCTCATATATTTTTTTTTTTTAACATTTATTATGTAATTTATACAATTTATAAAAACAATTTGCGCACATTATAACGACAATTATTATTAACAATATTTTTATTAATTGCAAGTCGTAAACATTTGTTTCTACTTTATTTATGACATTGGCTGTGGAGTCCACTGACTTTACGTCTACTAGTCCCATATTGGGCATATATATTTTTGAGTTGTTATTATATGTACTTAATTCCTCTTCTGTAAATTTGCTTATTGCATTACTTTGCATTAATTTTTTTTTTACAAATTTTCCTGCCTAATTGTTATATGGCTTTACGGGCCATACTTCTCATCGGGCAGAAAAAGTTCCGCTCAATGTTACACAGTGTCGTTTAAAAACTAATATGCAGCGCAGTGCATCGATTTTGGTGTGCCACGCAGGGCAACAAAAAAAAAATTTTAGTTCGTTGGGCGCTCTTGGAAGCGCTGAAGGCTACAGCTGGATAGTCTTGATGAGGACGGCGGCGATGGCCAGAGTCGCGGCGTGGTTTACAGCTGGATGGTCTCGGTGAAGTCGGCGATGAGGACTTGACCAATGAAGGATGCCATTGCGGAGAGTTTTTTTTCTCTTTTTTAGATGTTTATACTTGATGCTGAAGTGGCCGTTGGCTGCTTGTGAATCGCACTACACAATGCTTGCGTGCTTGCGCTGTGTAGAAGTGATGAATCCGTTGCTAGGGTTCTGCTGGGGCTGGGCGTAAATTCAAAATTCCCAATAAAAAAGGCAGCGGAATCTCGAGGGTGTTATATCTTCGGGAACAGTTTATTGGTTCGAAAAAAAGATGGTTGGTAAAAATATGATGTGAACTATCAGAATTCATATGTAGTAGTAGTTCGGCGAAAAAGGTGTGGCCAGCGGTCCCTAAGGGAAAAACACTCATCTAGGATAAGAGAGCGGGGAGGATTCCCCCTTCCTTTTAGGAACGCGTGGAACAGGCACACGAAACTGGCGTAAACATCCCGCCCGCCTTGCAATGCCTCAGATTGCAACGAGTCCGAGCGGCATCAGAGGGAAAATGTGCCGGAAAGCATCCATCCCAGCACAGTGCTTTGGGCTACAAGGCGCCCGTTCTGGCTCTGCATCACCCCTGGTTGGATTAGTGTTGGGTACACATCAGCACCCAGCACAACGGATGTCCCAGCCGGCCTGTAGAAACTGGGGTCCGCCAAGATGATGTTCATGAACACCGTTCTCGCGGAGTCGGGCAGCTCTCGGGCAGGAGTCCGCATGCGAAGCTGCTCCGCGACGTAAAACACCACCTCAATCCGTGGCGTTTCCGCATGAATTGGGATGAGAGTGGCCTTGCACACCCTCTCGTCGCCAACTCCCAGGATAGGGAGGCCCATAGCCTCGGCCAGCGATCCGTCAATGCGGCTCAGGGTGGAGCACGCATCGACCATGGCCCGTACATCGAAGCTCCTTGGCTCCGATGTCGAACCGCAGATTGACGGTGGGCAGGATAGCCGTCGCAGTGTGGGAGAGCACTGCCGAGAGGCGGGGTTGCTCGACGCTGGTCCTCGGTTCCGGTGTCTCGATGGTCCTTTCCGCGCTAGCGGACCGGCCTCGCTTCTCTCGCCGATGGAGATGCAGCAGGGTGTGATGAGCGTCCCCACATACTCGGCAGCGACACTCACTCCGGCACGACCCTTCGGAATGCTGGTGTGCCAAACAGTTCGGGCAGTACTTGTTTATAAGTACCGCCCGAAGCCGTCGTTCGGCGTCTAGCCGGAGGAAACGTGAGCACGTCCGAAGCGGATGAATTCCCTGACAGACTCGGCATCGGAACGATCGAGTTCCTCGAGAACATCTGTCAACGAGTTGGCGACGTTGGTTGCGATGAGACGGCATGGTTGTTGTTGTTGAAGAATGAGAAAAAACGAGACTGGAGGATATAATAATAAAAAAGAATGATTAGTGGATACGTTTTGGTGGATACGTTTTACAGTTGTGGACACTGGACGCATAGACTTTGAACATGTTTGTCTACAGGAAGGAAGACTAATTTGGAAATCGGCCGTTTGAGGACACCACGGGCCGTACGGACGTCTACGACGCGAACGTTGTCATCATAGCCAGGATAGACCTTCTGAATACGTCCTAGCCTCCATCCGTACGATGGAACGTTGTCTTCCTTGACGATGACCATATCGTCTTCAGACAGATTCCTGGTTGGAATCTGCCACTTGGTCCTCTTCTGAAACTCTTTCAGGTATTCAGCTTTCCATCTCGATGCGAAAAGCTGGCTAAGGGCTTTGAGTCGCTGCCACCGGTTCAGGATGGAACTGGCCTCACCGGCGATGGGAGGTTCGGCGGGGACAAGTAGAGGTCCGCCTATCAGAAAATGCCCCGGAGTGAGAGCGAGGATATCAGACGGATCTTCTGACATAGCGGAAATTGGTCTGGAGTTGAGGCATGCCTCTATGCGACACAGTAGAGTGGATAACTCTTCAAGGGTATATTTAAAGTTACCCGTCGTCTTATAGAAATGAGTCTTGAAACTCTTGACTCCTGCTTCCCACAGGCCCCCCATATGGGGGGCGCCTGGAGGGTTAAAATGCCAGGATAGGCTCTGGTGATTAAACGAAGAGGTGACCTGTTCCTTGACTGCAGCGATGAAATCTCCTGTGAGGGCCTTCTCCGCTCCCACAAAAGTCTTTCCGTTGTCAGAATATAGATGGAGAGGACACCCCCTCCTGGCCGCGAACCTTGAGAAGGCTCCGAGGAACTTCTCCGTAGTCAAGTCCGAGGTGGCTTCTAGATGGATGGCTTTCGTACTGAAACACACGAAGACGCAGACATAGCCCTTTGTGATTCGACAGGCACGACCTGAATAGCTCTTGACATCAAACGGTCCCGCGAAGTCGAGCCCTGTGTGCGTAAAAGGTCGCGAAAAGGTAGCTCTGGGCTTAGGTAGTCTACCCATTAGCTGAGCCTGTACCTTTTTCCGGTGAATGATGCACACCTTGCAGGTCGTGGTCACCCGTTTGATCAGGTTCCGCAGCTTCGGAATCCAGTATCTCGTCCGAATGAGACGAACCATAAGCTGGTTTCCTCCATGTATGGAAATACGGTGAGTAAACGTGACCAGGAGCTCTGCTAGTTTCGAATGATACGCCAAAAGGATAGGATAACGACTCAGATGCAGTCAAACGACCGCATGATCTCATGATGCCATCAGAATCCAGGAACGGATTAAGATTGAGAATACAACTGGACGTGGGAAGCTGTCTCTTGGATTGCAGGATGTTATATTCCTCTGGATAATCGGCCCGTTGAGTTTGCCAAATAAGCACGAGTTGAATCTGGGCGAGTTCTTCGCTGCTTAAGGCGGTAGGATAAGACGTGGTGACACGTCTGCAGCGGTTGATGAACCGCTGCACAAAAGCTATGACTCGCAGCATGCGATTGAAATTTGAGAACCGCTCCAGGAGATCCCATGATGGATACGCTAAATGGCACCGCACGGATCGTTTTTCGAGATCAAGATCCGAGGCCGCTTCGTACGGCGCAGGCCAGGAGTCTTGTGGCTGAGTTAGCCATGAGGGGCCATGCCAGCAGAGTTCACTACTAGCCAGCTCTTCAGCCGTTACCCCCCGACTGGCTAGATCCGCAGGATTGTGCTCGGAACGCACATGCGACCATTGGCTGGCATCTGTATTTAGAGCAATCTTGGTCACACGATTTGCTACGAAGGTTGTCCATTGACATGGTGGCTTGTTTAACCATGCCAACACGATAGTGGAATCAGTCCAGAGAAACGTTTCTATTCGACCGAAAGGGCTGTGAGGAAGAATTGCAGTCCACAGGTCTGCAAGAAGAACGGCACCACACAACTCTAAACGCGGGAGCGAAACGGTTTTGACAGGGGCGACCTTAGTCTTTGACGTTAGAAGACTTGACGAAATGCTTCCGGCATATTGAATGCGAACATAAATCGCCGCCCCATAGGCCTTCTGGGACGCGTCACAGAAGCCATGGATTTGGACTTGTGCTCCTGGTCGAAACTGTACCCAACGCGGGACGCGAACTTTGTGGAGAGAACTATGGCTGCGAAGGAAATCATGCCAGCGTTGCAGTAGATCTGCTGGGAGAAACTCATCCCATCCGATGCTGGCTAACCAAATATCCTGCATTAGGATCTTGGCCTGAACCACAAATGGGGACAGCCATTCAGCGGGATCGAAGAGCTTTGCGATTTGCGATAGGACATTGCGTTTGGAGTACTTCGCATTTACAATGAGCTCAGTTGGGGCAAAATAGAACTCATCTGCCTTAGCGTTCCACCGAATTCCCAGCGTTTTGGTGGTGCTCACCTCTTCAATGTCGAGGAAGTCACCCGAGAGTAGGTGGTCTGAGGGAAGAGCCTTCAGGAGTGTTCGCTTATTTGCTGTCCACTTGCGAAGAGGAAATCCAGCTGAGCTCAGCTGATTCCTGGCCACACCTTTTAGCTTTGTTTTAATGATGGAAACAGCTAATTCTTCGTGTTCGCCTTTTATTGATTCTATTATTTGTAGAGCATCAATGAAACTTGTTAGGTGTTCAGCCTTACCATCAAAAACTGGTATAAGCATAGATGCTGTATTAATAAAATCAATATTTGATTGTGCCATTGTTAAGTTTATATTTTGACTTTCACTTTCGACATCAATGCTTTCTGGTTGTTCGGTTATTGTTTCTTCCGAAACCTTAACGTCAATTGACTGCAACACAGATGGATCAAATGATGCAGGTGTACTTAGTATGGACAGGCAAAATAGTTGTAATTTATGCCTATCTGATACACTAATCAATTGTTCACGCAAGCTTCTTAAGATGTCTGACGATTGCACCCAGTTTAAGCTACTGAGTCTGTTTTTGTTGTCTGAGACCAATTCACGGATTTTATTGTATTTTTCAATAAGTATCTCAACGTGGTCTAAGTATCTCTCTTGGTCTGATTTGATATTGCAGCGCTTTTATTTAAGCACTTAAAGGATTTATCAAATTCTATTTTTATTTCTTTTATTTCTGAGAGCAGTCTGGACCATTCCATTTGATATTGTCATTCGCGCTGGCTCTAGAAATTAAGGGTCTTTAGGCGTGAGCACTCTATTTATTTTTCGGCCCGCAGTGACTGCACGTATAGTTGCAGTAAACACTGTCCATTGGTCCAGGGCAGTCGGCTGGGCACTTTTTTTCCCGTTGCGGGACCGTTTTTTGGGGCTGGAGGGGCTATAACTTCCTGATTGGTTACAGTTTTTATTCCCGATTGAGTTGGGACCTGCGGGTTTGTGTTTTGGAGTCTTGATGTAAGAAAATCAAGCTCGTATTGCAATTTTTGGGCTACTGCCCACGCAGGAGGTGGTGTATTTGAATATAATAGCCACTTTAAGTGCGCTACCCTTTTTTTTATTTTATTCTTTACACCTCCGCGTTTTCCCATCTCGTCATTTTAGTTATTATGAAAGACAAAATTCATAAGGAGGTTCCATGCAAATGCGTAATTATATAAATTTTTTTTTTTTTTCGTTTATAAACAGTGAAAAAGTAATTTTGAAAAAATATATGTATGTATTTATTTGTTTATTTTATTTTACTGTTTTTGCTAAAGACGTCAAATTGATAATGTATTTTTATTTGTAATTCATTTTATTTGATTTATTTCATTTTCTTAAAATTACAAACTTAAATATGTTGTTTGTGCTCTTTTTTTTTAAATTTTGTCCAGGCCATATGCCTGGCTCATATATTTTTTTTTTTTAACATTTATTATGTAATTTATACAATTTATAAAAACAATTTGCGCACATTATAACGACAATTATTATTAACAATATTTTTATTAATTGCAAGTCGTAAACATTTGTTTCTACTTTATTTATGACATTGGCTGTGGAGTCCACTGACTTTACGTCTACTAGTCCCATATTGGGCATATATATTTTTGAGTTGTTATTATATGTACTTAATTCCTCTTCTGTAAATTTGCTTATTGCATTACTTTGCATTAATTTTTTTTTTACAAATTTTCCTGCCTAATTGTTATATGGCTTTACGGGCCATACTTCTCATCGGGCAGAAAAAGTTCCGCTCAATGTTACACAGTGTCGTTTAAAAACTAATATGCAGCGCAGTGCATCGATTTTGGTGTGCCACGCAGGGCAACAAAAAAAAATTTTAGTTCGTTGGGCGCTCTTGGAAGCGCTGAAGGCTACAGCTGGATAGTCTTGATGAGGACGGCGGCGATGGCCAGAGTCGCGGCGTGGTTTACAGCTGGATGGTCTCGGTGAAGTCGGCGATGAGGACTTGACCAATGAAGGATGCCATTGCGGAGAGTTTTTTTTTTTCTTTTTTTAGATGTTTATACTTGATGCTGAAGTGGCCGTTGGCTGCTTGTGAATCGCACTACACAATGCTTGCGTGCTTGCGCTGTGTAGAAGTGATGAATCCGTTGCTAGGGTTCTGCTGGGGCTGGGCGTAAATTCAAAATTCCCAATAAAAAAGGCAGCGGAATCTCGAGGGTGTTATATCTTCGGGAACAGTTTATTGGTTCGAAAAAAAGATGGTTGGTAAAAATATGATGTGAACTATCAGAATTCATATGTAGTAGTAGTTCGGCGAAAAAAGGTGTGGCCAGCGGTCCCTAAGGGAAAAACACTCATCTAGGATAAGAGAGCGGGGAGGATTCCCCCTTCCTTTTAGGAACGCGTGGAACAGGCACACGAAACTGGCGTAAACATCCCGCCCGCCTTGCAATGCCTCAGATTGCAACGAGTCCGAGCGGCATCAGAGGGAAAATGTGCCGGAAAGCATCCATCCCAGCACAGTGCTTTGGGCTACAAGGCGCCCGTTCTGGCTCTGCATCACCCCTGGTTGGATTAGTGTTGGGTACACATCAGCACCCAGCACAACGGATGTCCCAGCCGGCCTGTAGAAACTGGGGTCCGCCAAGATGATGTTCATGAACACCGTTCTCGCGGAGTCGGGCAGCTCTCGGGCAGGAGTCCGCATGCGAAGCTGCTCCGCGACGTAAAACACCACCTCAATCCGTGGCGTTTCCGCATGAATTGGGATGAGAGTGGCCTTGCACACCCTCTCGTCGCCAACTCCCAGGATAGGGAGGCCCATAGCCTCGGCCAGCGATCCGTCAATGCGGCTCAGGGTGGAGCACGCATCGACCATGGCCCGTACATCGAAGCGCTTGGCTCCGATGTCGAACCGCAGATTGACGGTGGGCAGGATAGCCGTCGCAGTGTGGGAGAGCACTGCCGAGAGGCGGGGTTGCTCGACGCTGGTCCTCGGTTCCGGTGTCTCGATGGTCCTTTCCGCGCTAGCGGACCGGCCTCGCTTCTCTCGCCGATGGAGATGCAGCAGGGTGTGATGAGCGTCCCCACATACTCGGCAGCGACACTCACTCCGGCACGACCCTTCGGAATGCTGGTGTGCCAAACAGTTCGGGCAGTACTTGTTTATAAGTACCGCCCGAAGCCGTCGTTCGGCGTCTAGCCGGAGGAAACGTGAGCACGTCCGAAGCGGATGAATTCCCTGACAGACTCGGCATCGGAACGATCGAGTTCCTCGAGAACATCTGTCAACGAGTTGGCGACGTTGGTTGCGATGAGACGGCATGGTTGTTGTTGTTGAAGAATGAGAAAAAACGAGACTGGAGGATATAATAATAAAAAAGAATGATTAGTGGATACGTTTTGGTGGATACGTTTTACAGTTGTGGACACTGGACGCATAGACTTTGAACATGTTTGTCTACAGGAAGGAAGACTAATTTGGAAATCGGCCGTTTGAGGACACCACGGGCCGTACGGACGTCTACGACGCGAACGTTGTCATCATAGCCAGGATAGACCTTCTGAATACGTCCTAGCCTCCATCCGTACGATGGAACGTTGTCTTCCTTGACGATGACCATATCGTCTTCAGACAGATTCCTGGTTGGAATCTGCCACTTGGTCCTCTTCTGAAACTCTTTCAGGTATTCAGCTTTCCATCTCGATGCGAAAAGCTGGCTAAGGGCTTTGAGTCGCTGCCACCGGTTCAGGATGGAACTGGCCTCACCGGCGATGGGAGGTTCGGCGGGGACAAGTAGAGGTCCGCCTATCAGAAAATGCCCCGGAGTGAGAGCGAGGATATCAGACGGATCTTCTGACATAGCGGAAATTGGTCTGGAGTTGAGGCATGCCTCTATGCGACACAGTAGAGTGGATAACTCTTCAAGGGTATATTTAAAGTTACCCGTCGTCTTATAGAAATGAGTCTTGAAACTCTTGACTCCTGCTTCCCACAGGCCCCCCATATGGGGGGCGCCTGGAGGGTTAAAATGCCAGGATAGGCTCTGGTGATTAAACGAAGAGGTGACCTGTTCCTTGACTGCAGCGATGAAATCTCCTGTGAGGGCCTTCTCCGCTCCCACAAAAGTCTTTCCGTTGTCAGAATATAGATGGAGAGGACACCCCCTCCTGGCCGCGAACCTTGAGAAGGCTCCGAGGAACTTCTCCGTAGTCAAGTCCGAGGTGGCTTCTAGATGGATGGCTTTCGTACTGAAACACACGAAGACGCAGACATAGCCCTTTGTGATTCGACAGGCACGACCTGAATAGCTCTTGACATCAAACGGTCCCGCGAAGTCGAGCCCTGTGTGCGTAAAAGGTCGCGAAAAGGTAGCTCTGGGCTTAGGTAGTCTACCCATTAGCTGAGCCTGTACCTTTTTCCGGTGAATGATGCACACCTTGCAGGTCGTGGTCACCCGTTTGATCAGGTTCCGCAGCTTCGGAATCCAGTATCTCGTCCGAATGAGACGAACCATAAGCTGGTTTCCTCCATGTATGGAAATACGGTGAGTAAACGTGACCAGGAGCTCTGCTAGTTTCGAATGATACGCCAAAAGGATAGGATAACGACTCAGATGCAGTCAAACGACCGCATGATCTCATGATGCCATCAGAATCCAGGAACGGATTAAGATTGAGAATACAACTGGACGTGGGAAGCTGTCTCTTGGATTGCAGGATGTTATATTCCTCTGGATAATCGGCCCGTTGAGTTTGCCAAATAAGCACGAGTTGAATCTGGGCGAGTTCTTCGCTGCTTAAGGCGGTAGGATAAGACGTGGTGACACGTCTGCAGCGGTTGATGAACCGCTGCACAAAAGCTATGACTCGCAGCATGCGATTGAAATTTGAGAACCGCTCCAGGAGATCCCATGATGGATACGCTAAATGGCACCGCACGGATCGTTTTTCGAGATCAAGATCCGAGGCCGCTTCGTACGGCGCAGGCCAGGAGTCTTGTGGCTGAGTTAGCCATGAGGGGCCATGCCACCAGAGTTCACTACTAGCCAGCTCTTCAGCCGTTACCCCACGACTGGCTAGATCCGCAGGATTGTGCTCAGAACGCACATGCGACCATTGGCTGGCATCTGTATTTAGAGCAATCTTGGTCACACGATTTGCTACGAAGGTTGTCCATTGACATGGTGGCTTGTTTAACCATGCCAACACGATAGTGGAATCAGTCCAGAGAAACGTTTCTATTCGACCGAAAGGGCTGTGAGGAAGAATTGCAGTCCACAGGTCTGCAAGAAGAACGGCACCACACAACTCTAAACGCGGGAGCGAAACGGTTTTGACAGGGGCGACCTTAGTCTTTGACGTTAGAAGACTTGACGAAATGCTTCCGGCATATTGAATGCGAACATAAATCGCCGCCCCATAGGCCTTCTGGGACGCGTCACAGAAGCCATGGATTTGGACTTGTGCTCCTGGTCGAAACTGTACCCAACGCGGGACGCGAACTTTGTGGAGAGAACTATGGCTGCGAAGGAAATCATGCCAGCGTTGCAGTAGATCTGCTGGGAGAAACTCATCCCATCCGATGCTGGCTAACCAAATATCCTGCATTAGGATCTTGGCCTGAACCACAAATGGGGACAGCCATTCAGCGGGATCGAAGAGCTTTGCGATTTGCGATAGGACATTGCGTTTGGAGTACTTCGCATTTACAATGAGCTCAGTTGGGGCAAAATAGAACTCATCTGCCTTAGCGTTCCACCGAATTCCCAGCGTTTTGGTGGTGCTCACCTCTTCAATGTCGAGGAAGTCACCCGAGAGTAGGTGGTCTGAGGGAAGAGCCTTCAGGAGTGTTCGCTCATTTGCTGTCCACTTGCGAAGAGGAAATCCAGCTGAGCTCAGAGCTGTTTTCAACTCCTGAATGGCCGAAGTAGCTTCGGCCTTTGTATGCGCTCCTGCTAGCACATCATTCACATACATGTAGTTCGAAATGATTTGAGACGCCCGTGGATATCGGACGTTGACATCATCGGCTAACTGCTGCAACGTTCGTAAAGCCAGAAAAGAGGCACAATTAACTCCAAATGTGACAGTCTGAAGCTCATAATCTGTGATGTCCCCACTGTCATTTCGAAAAAGAATTCTTTGAAACGGGGTATGCGCGAAGTTTAATAGGATCTGCCTATACATCTTGGTGATATCGGCATTAAACACAAACTGGAATATCCGCCACTTTAGAATCTGAAGGGTAAGATCAGACTGGAGTACTGGCCCTGGGTGCAGGATGTCATTCAAGCTGTTCCCATTTGACGAAGGGCTGGATGCGTTAAATACTACACGGACCTTTGTCGTCGCACTTTCGGGTTTGAAAACCGCATGGTGAGGGAGGTAAAAATTTACTGTGCCTGTATTTGGCTGCACAGGCTTCATGTGACCAAGATCTATGTACTCTTTGATCACTGAGTCATAGGTGTCTTTGAGTACAGGATCCCTTTTAAGGCGAGCCTCATTCTTTAAGAACTGTGCGAGCGCGAACGATCTGGAATGCCCCAAGTTGATGTGCTCGGAATCCTTGAAGGGTAGGGATACTAAGTATTTCCCGTCAGGAGTTCTGGTAGTCGTTCGAACGAAGTTTTCTTCGCACAAATTATCCGACTCCTTTACCACTTTACATGGAAGATCCTCCACCTCCCACAATTTTGTGAGAAGTGTTTCCATGGTAGGTTTCAAATCGTAGGTTATCTGTGTTGTAAGGACAAAACCCTACTCATGGCTGTAGAAACAGGGCCGGTTAAAATCCACCCGAAAATGGTCTCCTGCCCTAGCAGAGACCCACATAGGTTTGGCTTCAAACCTGACAGGAGGACAGACGGAAGAATATCCGCGCCTATCAAAAGGTCGATCTGGGAGGACTGGAAAAATAGTGGATCAGCCAATGAAATATTCGGAAGTCTTCCGAGAATGTTGCGATCGATGAAACTCGTCGGCAGGTTCCCGGCCAGATTTGGCAACACCAACGCGGTCGTGTCGATCTTGAGCATCGGCTTCATCGCCGTGCCCATCTGAAAATGACACATTCTTTGTAAGACACCTGTGTTGCTTTGGTTAAGCCCCGTGACTGTAGTTCTCACAGCCTGAAAAGGAAGCTTGATTCTACCAAAGCCCGTGCGGGAAAGTTTTCTCCCCTGGTGACACACTTGAACAATGGCCGTTCCTAAAAGAATCCCTTGCCGATTGGAGGCGAAATGCACAGAAGTGTTCGCGTTGGGCTGTTCCGTAATGTGAGCCTGCGCTGCGCTAGTGGAAGTAGAAGGATTTTCTCTATGAAGCAACGTATTGTGGCGACCCTTGCACGTAAAACAATTGTGTCTGCTCGTGCACTCACGAAGATTATGTCCTTTGGCGAAACAATTGAGGCATAATCTTTTCTGCTTAGTGTATGATGCTCTTTGTGGTTGAGTCATCTGGAGGAAACGAGGACATAGCCGCACTGGATGAGGCTCTTTGGAGCAGAGATCACAGGAGCGTGCACGTTGGGCGACTTGCGTCTCAAAAGAGTTAACTCTTCTAGGCTGTGGGTTCTTGTGCTCCTTAGTGTGTTGTGGGCCTGCAGTATTAAGTCGAACATCTTCAATTGCTTCTAGTGTGCGATATCTTTCTTCGCGAAACGAATTCATCTCGTCCCAAGTAGGGATTTCGGACTTGTTGCTCAAAGACTGCTCCCATAATGAAAGAGTGACCTTTGGCAACTTGGACGAACAGAAGAAAACCAAAATGCAATCCCAATTTTCTGTAGAGACTTGGGAGTGTTCTAGGGCAATCAAACACCCTTGAATCTTGCTCTGAAGATCCTTTAAGGCCGTTCCTGATTCGCTTCCTATGGGCGAAAGATTGAAAAGGACCTTTAATTGACTGTTTACTAAAAGTCGCTTGTTTTCAAAACGATCTTGAAGCGCAGACCATGCGGATTGGAAGCCGGAATTGGTAAGGGGGGATTTGCTAACAATGGCGTGAGCTTCGCCGCTGGTTTTGGTATTTAAGTGAAATAATTTTTCGACTGGAGTTAGCCTGGAGTTGTTGATGTAGATCGCTGTAAATAGGTCACGGAAGGTGGGCCAACGCAAATAATCTCCACTGAAGATTTCTGTATCGCATGGCGGAAGCCGGCAGCCCCTTGAGAACGTCTCAAGGGGTGGATTTGAAATTGCCTGGGAACTGGAGGCGGACAGACGGGCGATATCTTGGTTTAATAGGGTAGCACATCTCTCGTAAACCAAGTAACAATTATCGTATTTACTCTGAAGCTGCGGAAGGTTTCCGCCACATCCTTCGTGAAGGGCTAATCGGGAGACTGTTTCGTGTTCCCGCTCAACTTCTTCCCAGAGAGACTGGACTTGATCTAGGCGGATCTTCAAAGTAAACGGATTGGGATCGAAAGAAGAAGTAGAGGATGACGCGCAAATTTGGCTTTCAAATTTGCTGAGACGGTCGCTGGTTTTTGATCTCAAATTCCCTGCGGGTCCGGCCCTCGGGCTAGGTTTCCGCTTCTGGGCATCTTTCGGAGGTACTAACTGCCCAGTTTCCTTCTTCTGACTCGGAGTCGTCTGCTGGCCTCCCGCGCCTTCAGACATAGTTCTATTTGTTTAGGGTTAAGCGCGGAGAAAAATAGAAGCAACCGTGTAAATCTGCTGAGCTGACTCCTCAGAATAAATCGGATGGAAAATAATGCTTGTAATTATTTTATTATTTATTGTTTTACAAAAAAAAAAACAAATGCAAGGATATGCTGTAGGAATGGAATAGTAGACACGTATTAATCTCCGTACTCAAGCCAGTAAATCGATCCACATACGGCTTACTAAAGTTGAAACAAAAAAAATGCAGGTATCCGAAACGGTAGTTTGATCTCACGTAAAGTTGAATTGGCGGAAATCCGTAAAAAATAGACTGAAATGAGTACCGCCAAACAAATGTAATGGTAAAAATGCGGGATGGTACGTATAGTTGAATTGGCGGAAAACCGTAAAATAATATACTGAACTGAGTACCGTCTTACAAGTGTAGAGTGTAAAATGTAAATGCAGTGTGAATACACTGTAACTGGGATCGCAGTTAGATGTCACCGTGGAAATGTAAGTGTAATTGATGTAGGTCTGTTTATGTAAATGTGCACAATTAAAACTTATTAATTGCACACTATTATATGTATGTATGTATGTTAGAAATTCACAATTGGCACCGATGATTGGAATTTGGGAACCAACCAAATGAACGTGTGTATGAATGTGAGTATGGTATAATTGCGAATGTATGTATGTATTGCGAATTTGAACTGGGATTACATGCAGGTACATGGATGGGAATGAAACGAAAATGGATGTAAAATGGCGAATGTATGTATGTACTTAGCTGTTTTACAAAAAAACTGTGCTCGAAGATCCGGCTCGAAGGACCATAAAATGTAGAAGTGATGAATCCGTTGCTAGGCTTCTGCTGGGGCTGGGCGTAAATTCAAAATTCCCAATAAAAAAGGCAGCGGAATCTCGAGGGTGTTATATCTTCGGGAACAGTTTATTGGTTCGAAAAAAAGATGGTTGGTAAAAATATGATGTGAACTATCAGAATTCATATGTAGTAGTAGTTCGGCGAAAAAAGGTGTGGCCAGCGGTCCCTAAGGGAAAAACACTCATCTAGGATAAGAGAGCGGGGAGGATTCCCCCTTCCTTTGGCGTAAACACGCTGTTTTTTTTTTTCAATTGGTAGCTGGTAGTTCTTGGTGCGTTGCGGAGTTTTAGATGGAAAGCGGCGCTGAGTAAGTTTAGGCAGCCGGTGTCGAGCAGAGCGGCCGAATAGTAAGCTGTGGCACCATGATCGGTGTCACGGTCGCCATGATATATCTTTCCTCCTTAGTTTATATTGAAATGCAATTGTTTTATATTTTGGTTGATTTTATTTAGTTTGGAGCAGCGAATGGTGCCGCTCCAATGATCGAAGTATCTCTGATTTTTACAATATTCTTAAAGTCTAATTAAGGCTAAGTCTCCTAGCTGCGCTGCTCGCAGGCGGCGGCAGAGAGACGGCTATGTACTTATATACTTATGTATACATTGCCATGCGCGCTGAAGTGGAGGCGCGAGGGGTATGCATATGCTGTCCCTTTGTTACAATTATGCCGACGCTAGCACTTTCTGTGTGCGGGCTAAGCCATAGCGATCTGCTATTAGTGTTGATACAACCTCTTCGTATCCATATTCTCTTCCGCACTCTAATTGCATTTTTATGCCCACGATCAGCGAAGATGATGCTCTTCAGAGTCTCAAAACTCGCAAGTCTTCCTTCTCTTCTGGTCCAGATCTGGTACCCAGCTGTTTTTTGAGAAATTGTGCTAGTGCGCTATATGGCCCAAGCTGTATCAGTTATCCCTTCAGTTTGCGTTTATTCCTGAATGCTGGAAGGAATCCTTCATAATTCCCCTTCATAAAACGGGTAGTAAATCCAACATCAAAAACTACAGAGGGATTGCTAAGCTCAGTGCAATTCCCAAATTACTTGAACTGTTAGTGACTGCTCAGCTTCAACACCAATGTGGCTCTATAATGTCTCTCTTGCAGCATGGCTTTATGAAACGCAGGTCTACTTCCACAAACCTTCTTGAGTTTTGTGCTGTCATTAGAAATGCGTTTAAATGTAACACACAAACTGACGTTATCTTTACAGACTTCAGCAAAGCTTTTGATTCTGTGAATCACCAGCTGCTGTTGAAAAAACTTACTCTTTTGGGCTTTCATATTTTGCTGATCAATTGGATCGCTACGTACTTATCGAACCGAACGCAAAAGTTGCTTTTATGGATTCATTTTCAAACCGTATACACGTCACTTCGGGTGTCCCGCAAGGGAGCCACCTTGGTCCACTCCTGTTTGGCATCTTTATTAATGACTTGCCCGATGTGGTTCGTAACTCCCATGTGTTAATGTACGCTGATGATGTAAAACTATGTTTGCCATTGACGAATTCAGTTTCCCACTCTCTTTTGCAAATTGACATAAACAACATGCAGTCCTGCTGCAACAATAATTTGCTATTTCTTAACAACACTAAATGCAAATGACAAATTATTCCTTAGTGACAAGTAATCTTGAGCGCACCTTTTCAGTAAATGACCTTGGGGTTCTGTTTAACCATACCTTAAACTTCACCGACCATATTGGCTTAATTGTCGGTAGAGCCAAAGGGGTTTTTGCCTTCGTTAAGCACTGGTCCAAAGAGTTTGACGATCCCTACACCACCAAACTCCTTTATGTCTCTCTCGTCCGCCTTATATTGGAATACTGTTCGTGCGTATGGTCTCCTCAATACGCGAAGTATCAAGACCTTATTGAATCAGTTCAGAAACAATTCCTTTTGTTTGCTCTACGGGGACTTAACTGGGATCCTCAGCGTCACCTCCCCTTTTATAGTGACAGGCTACGTCTTCTGAGCCTGCCCTCGCTTAAGGATCGTCGGACCTGCCACGGAGTGATGTTCATTTATAAACTGATTAATGGATATATTTCTTCGTCTTATTTGTTAAGTCAGTTAAGTTTCTCTGTCCCTGCAAGACCGTCGCGTTATTTCCGGCCGATTGCACTAATTTTATGTAAATCTACTTTCGAGTTGCACGACCCTTTCCGCGTTCTATGTTAGTCTTAAAATGAATTATATTTTTTGTTACATGTTCAATTGTCCGAAGATGTCAATTCACAATTAATTTTAAGGCACCTATCCTTGCCTCTGACCACCTGATGGGAGTCGGGGCATATCAATAAAAATTACTCCTTATCCGGTCAGTGGCAAGGATTTGGCTTCAATGGCAGTAATTTGCTATTTTTCTAAATAAATAAGTGAGCCACCTCGGTCCACTCCTGTTTGGCAACTTTATTAACGACTTTCCCGATGTGGTTCGTAACTCCCATGTGTTAATGTACGCTGATGACGTTAAACTATGTTTGCCACTAGGAAGACAGAAACGATTCTGCCGAGCCGCCATTCGTTCGAAGAAAGATTGTCCTCCTTGACTACTACCATGTCGCCGATTTGGAGATTCTTGGTTGGAAATTGCAATTTATTGCGTTTGTGGAGTTCCTTTAGGTACTCCACCTTCCACCGTGCACTAAACTGCTGATGTTGGACCTTGAGGTGTTGCCATCGATTTATTATCGACTTGGCGTCGCCCTTAATCTCGGGCTCAGCCGTGGAAAGCAACGGTCCTCCAACAAGGAAATGGCCTGGTGTGAGGGCCAGCAAATCTGAAGGATCTTCGGACATCGGAGAGAGAGGTCTAGAATTGAGGCAAGCCTCGATCTTTTTGAAGTGTCGCAAGCTCTTCGAAGGTGTAGTTGCGGGAAGCAGTCTTGGCTGCCAGCAGACGGGTCAAGATCCATTGGCCCATCTCAACGCGTCACTAAAACCGTGATGCTCTATAGATACACCCGGTTGATACCCGACCCATCTCGGAACGGGGATCTGGTTAAGGTCGGAATATTCCTGCAGGAAACAACTTTACAATATGGGATAGAACTTTCCGTTTAGTGAAGGCAGGTTCTAATACTATTTCTGGAGGCACGAAATAGAATTCATCGGACTTCGCCCTCCATCGAGGAGGCGTCTTGGCCGTGCTTTCGGCATCAATGTCTAGGAACTCGCTATGCAGAAGGTGCTCACTTGGGATATTGCTTAAAATGCTCTTGTGGTTAGAAGTCCACTTTCTCAATGGAAACCCGGCGAAGCCTAGAGCTGCCTGCAACTCTTGGATGGAATTTTTGTCATCGGTCACGGAATTTGCCCCGGCCAGCACATCATCGACATACGTATGCTGCTGAATAATGCGGCTGGCCTTTGGGAATGGCCTTCGACGTCCTTTGCCGGCTGTTGCAGCACTCAGCACTCTTTGCAAGTCTTGGATAGAGATAGAGATTCCATATTTCCATATGCTTGGAATCCACCCAGATCTGACGGTACATTTTTGTAATGTCCGCACTGAAAACGTATTGGAAATATCGCCACTTCAGGATTTGAAAGGTCAGATCGGATTGGAGGACTGGACCAGCATGAAGGATATCATTTAAGCTGATTCCATTTGCCGAAGGGCTGGAAGCCTTGAATACAACGCGGAGCCACATGGTGTGGAAGATAATAGGGGGGAGAACTGTGAGTCGGTGGAACTATTTTCATATGACCTAGATCCAAATACTCATGAATCACGTTGTCATATTGCTCTTTTAGAGGAAAGTCTCTTTTTAAACGATTCTCCTTTCTAAGAAACTGAGCCAACGCAATGGACCTCGAATATCCTAGTTCGGATCCAGACTTTTCGGGGTCGCAGAACGGGAGAGTCACCACATACCTCCCGCTTGCGTCTCTTTTTGTGGTTCGGAGAAGGTTCCTTTCGCAATAGGAATCCGCTTTTTTTACCAGCTGGACTGGTAGATCTTCCACCTGCCAGAACTTGCTGAGAAGCGTGTCTAGCGAATCGTCACCTATTTGTTGTACTCTAGTCGTGAAGGATGCGACTTTATTGGTCTCAACATTTAAAATCGGCCCCGTAAGCACCAACCCAAAAATGGTTTCTGGATCTAGGAGTGAGCCACAAATACTCTTTCGAGTGCCACTCAACATAACCGAAGGTAAAAGGTCGGCTCCAATCAGGATGTCGATCTGTGAGCTCTCAAAGAAGGTGGGGTCTGCCCATTGGAGAGAGGGCAGGTCTTTCAAAGAATTCCGGGATATTGGATGTGAGGGCAACTTGCCCGCCAACTCCGGAAGGACATAGGCTACGGTGTCTAACTGTAAACCTGGCTCATTTGGTGAACGGATTAAGAAGTGGCAGAGTCGGGTAGACTTCGCCGAAACCGATTGTTTATCCCGGAGACTTGAGTCTGGACGTTGCAGAACGGTAGCTTGATCAGCTTGAAAAGGCGTTCGGAAATGAGCGTCGCCTCGGATCCCGGGTCAATTAATGCTCGGGCTCGATAATTCGTGCCCAAATGGCACACGTCGATGATCGCCGTGCCGAACAGAAAGGCGGAAGTACCAGAGGCGAAGTAGTTTTGCACCGTTGAAATGCTCGCGTGAGCATTTTGGCTAGAGGGTCTCGAGGGTTGTTGTGTAGATAAGGAGGCGGTTGAGGATCCCGCGGAATTCGAGCTGCCGCGATGCAGAAGCGAAGTGAAGCAGCTGTGTGTAATGGTGCAGTCACGCAGCTGGTGACCTCTCGCGAAGCAGCTTAGACATAGCTGCTTCTTCTTAATGTAGCCGGAATGCGCGTCGACGGACATGTTGAGAAAGCGCGGGCACAATTTGAACATAAGTCGCAACCTTTCGGCTTAGAGCTAACTTTTGTCTCGAAGGATTGAAGCTTCTTCGGGATGGCTGGAGTAGGCCTCATATCCTCGATGGCCTCCAAAGTGCGATATCGTTCGCTCAGGAAGGCGTTCATCTCTTCCCAAGCCGGAATGTCAGACTTTGACGTAAGGGATTGTTCCCATAAAGAGAGGGTCACTTTCGGCAGTTTACTTGCGCATAGGAAAACCAGCAGACAATCCCAATTGTCAGTGGATATCTGGGAATGTGTTAGCGCTGTCAAACACCCCTGCATCGTAGACTGCAGATTCTTAAGTGCATGACCAGCTTCTTGGGATATGGAGCTCAAGTTGAAAAGGAGTTTTAGCTGGCTGTTGACTAAAAGTCTTTTATTTTGGAAACGGTCTTGAAGTGCTTCCCACTCCGAAGCGAACCCGTCATTTGTGAGAGGGGATTTGGAAACGATGGCTTTCGCCTCACCGCTCGTCTTCGTGAGAAGATGAAACAGCTTCTCGACCGGTGTCAGCCTGGGGTTGTTGACATAAACTGCCGTGAACAGCTCCCGGAAGGTGGGCCATCGGAGGTAATCCCCGTCGAAAACTTCCGAATCACACGGAGGTAACCGGCAACCGGACGAAATGAAAGTCTGGGGTGGAGCTGCCACGGTTTAAGGCGTTGCCCTGTCAATATTTTCGCCAATAAGTGCTGCACATGACTCGTATACGGAGTATCAGTAGTCATATTTTGACTGCGGCAGCGGCAATGTGCTGAGGGATCCTTCTTGGGCAATAAGATCAGAGCACGATTCATACTCCCTTTCTACCTTGTCCCATAAGGTTTGCACTTGTTGCAGACGAACTTGCAAAGTATGTAGAGACGGAGGCACTTGATCAGGAGTATTAATCTCGCCATCAAAGAGGCTAACGCGATCGCTGACAGCGATAAATTTGTGCAACGACGCGGTTGCGGCGGATGGCTGGTCTGAAGATGCCATTTTTTTGCTGATAGCGCGAGTAACCCTTAGGAATTCGGGTCCGGAAGCAGAGGGATTCTCTGGCTTGATCGCAAGTGAAGACTCGCTAGACGATTTCGCCAACGGTCGCGTTCTTGCCTCCCTCTACGGGCATACTCATACCCTTACGGAAAGAAAGCGGAAAAAAGACAACGAGGCCTGGGCGCACGGAAAATCGAAACAAAAGGAAATAAAATTGAAGAGCACGGGAAATCGAACGAAAAGGAAATAAAATCCACAACCCCCCAAAGAAATAGGTAATAAAATAGCCAAAAAAGTAGCTAGTGAAGTTAGCAATACTCTGGATTTCAGGAGCGAACGGAAAATAAAAAAAATGTAAAAAACCCGCCGAAAAGTAGATAAAAAATAGCCAGAAACAGGCACTGAAATTAGCTCTAATTCGGATATAAGGAAGCGCACGGGAAATCTAAAGAAAAGGAAATTTTTTATTTATTATTTTATTATATTTTTAAACCCGCCAAAAATATCTATTAAATAGACAGAAAACCCAAGGCGAAACAAAAAATGGAGGACAACTGACAACCACGAAATTAGCTTTATTTTATTGCCTTCATTTTAGTTTATCTTTATTTTATTTTATTTTATTTAAAAAATAAATAAATAAAAAAAAAAAAAAAAAAAAAAAGGCTCGAAAATAGCTTACGCGTGTGGTTGCAATTCTTTTTCAACAATTTAAAATTATTCAGCTAACAAAAATATATTTTCGGTCCAAAAAAATATTTTTTGTTAACGTATTTATTATTATTTAATTTTTTTTGCAGGGTATTTGCTAGTCGGCAGGGTTATGGATGCAGGTGGCTGTGCACACTGTACGAGCAAAGAGAAGACGGAAAAAATGACAATATATGTATGTGTGTATAGGAGTTTGCGGAATTTGTCGCTCTGCGCAGAATAGCGCGAGGCTGGCCGATGTATGTTGTTATGGCCACTTAAAATAATCGGGGTAGAGCTATGCGGTGCCTGCCGATATATCGTGTAACAACGTAAGCAATATCGGACAGGGATGCCACCCCGTTCCGAAGCGAGGGGAATATCTGAGCTCCACCAAGGTTCATTTAGTATTTAGTTGCGTATTTATTTATCAATTTTTATTTATTTATTTTTTTTTTTTATTTGTCCATAAGTATTTATTTATTTATTTATGTTAATTTATATTCTTGCCAGATTTATTTATTTATTTAATTGGTATGCAAACAACCAGTGTATAATTTTTGTTGGTGAAATTTTGTGTGGCATATTTATTTCTCTTGTCTTCTATATATGAATATTTTTCCCCGCGAACCCCCCTTGAGAGCTCTTACGGGTAGGTCGGCATATCTTTACAGTGGAAATTTGATTAATTTACAAAGTGCGTCTTATGAAATGAACAATTAAATACATAAACACAAGAAATCAACAGATAAATTCTAAAAGCAAACCATACTTGGCACCAAGAATACAAAAATTTAAAAATTATGATTGTTAACATAAATATAAGCTGAAATAGAAAACATGAACATGGAATAGAATTTAATTTGGGAGGAAGAGGGTGAACCGGGGGAATGAGTGGGTAGATTTGTGTGTGTGTGTTTGTCAAGGGGCAGCTGTTAAAAAACATTAAAATGACATGCGAACAGACTGCACGGTAGGGAAGGGATGAGCATGTGGCCTCCAGTCCAGCAGGAGGAGTATTTATGTCAGTGTGTGTGAGAGGCTATTGAATTGGTTTTGTGTGTTTAAATGTAAACCGCGCGTGTTATAGTGTTGTAAAACGTCGACTCTCGATGTTTATTGTTGTGTGTGTGACGGGCAAAGGTTAGCGAACCTACGGCAGAGCTAGACGGAGTCAGCCCAGATGTCACACAGGTCCTTCAAGGGACTTAACAATATGGCGCAAAAATTAAATGGCAGCACTATATCTTGGTTAGGAAAATAAGGAGGCATATTTCTGGTTAGTGGGTCTGGATAGGAGCGGGTGATCGCTCGAGAGGTCTCTCGCCGGGAAGAAGGACCCACAAACCAAAAATGTTTAAGTGGCAGCAAGATTTATACCACGTTTGGTATTTGCTCCTGAAGCACAAGGACGACATCAGCAGCTGTTAAGAAGCTGATTTGCGAACTGTGATAAAAAGGAACAATTTAACCATATGTGATATAAATCTGTGATATAGCCATAAGTAGGATAGGAATAGAATTATAATTCAGATTTAAAATTAATAATTAAGGACAAGGACAGGAAAAAGCAGCATCTGTGCCAGGAATCTAAGCCATAGCATATTGCGATAAGCAAAAGGGAAGGGGTCAACTGCGACATTAAGCAAATTAAAAACTTGTGATAATACGCGCAGAATGACAAATGACATGGGACAGTAACATAACATTTAATAGGAAATTAATTGAAAATTGCAGCTAGTTATATAAATTAGGAGGAATACATTACAAAATACTCAAAAAAATTAATAAAAGGGGGACATAAATATATAATAAAAATAAAATAAAAATTAATTAAATGAATTAGCAAATTAAAGTATCTAATTTTTCCTTTTTGGGGTGCGGCAAAAAGATAATCCTGCAAAATCTGACGACCCAGGGTAACGTTTGGTGAGCCTTTGGAAGCTCTCAGAAGGATGAATATGATGACCACGGCTACCGAACATGGATTAGGGACTGGCATCTTATCGGAGGCAGAAGTCCGTCTGAAACAAAAAGGTGTGACGCGTGACCGCGCACATAACAAAATATCAAGAAGAAGTAGAGAAACAAAGCAGGGAAAACAAGCGCAGAAAGAACAAATGCCATAAGTTTGAATTCAAACGAAGGGAGCGCGCTCGCCCAAGCACGCGCACGAACGGGCACACTGCGGGGAGAAGGCGTTAGGGACAGTAGAGAAAAGGGCTAACGCCAGATAGGCGGACAGGCACACTAAAACCTGCCAGATCCCTATATAAGGCGAGCCACAACCCTTGTATCGTCACTCAGCAGCCGACAGCGATCGGGTGAGGTAAGCCTCGCAAGTAGTCAGCAGCCAAGTCACTTTTTTCGGCCCAGATCGGTTGGGCCTGATCTGGTTGGCTAATACATTGTAGTAAGCTACCCTAGTAGTTACCTTGTTCCCCCCTAACCCACCTTTCCCCGGCTCGGTTCACCGATCCGCAATACGTCTATCCCGTGGCCGACCGAGAGGTTCCCGGGTTAAGTCTCGCCACGTGGTTGACTGAAAAGTTCCCGAGCTAAGTATTGTTCTCTCGCTCTCGCGGTCGACCGAAAGGTTCCCGAGTTACATCTTGTTCTCTTGTTCTCGCGGCCGACTGAAAAGTTCCCGAGTTACATCTTGTTCTCTTGCTCTCGCGGCCGACTGAAAAGTTCCCGAGTTACATTTTGTTCGACTGAAAGGTTCCCTAGATATCTTCTCTCACTCTCGCGGTCGACTGAAAGGTTCCCTAGATATCTTCTCTCACTCTCGCGGTCGACTGAAAGGTTCCCGAGATATCTCCTGTCGCTCTCGCGGTCGACCGAAAGGTTCCGAGACGGCTTCTTATCGTTCCAGCCACAGACAGCGATCGGCTCGATTCAGGGCACCCGGCGGACACTCCGCAAACGGTTGCGTTGCCTTGAGAGGCGACAGGCATCATCCAGGACACCGGACCGGGAGCCGAGCACACAGATCCTGACGGAAGGAGCCGAACGAGCGGACACGCCATCCAGTTTCCACTCAATTGTAAATCTAAACCTGAATAAACGTACTTTTTAACTAATTACTAAGTAATTCCCTTGACTTATACTCTGGGACCGGGTCGGAAATCTCTTCTAGCAGCTACACCTGACACAAATAAATACCTGCGACAGATCCTGGCCATCCCTGAGCCGCCCGACCAACGACGGATCGTCACAAAGGGAATAATTAGTTTTAATGTTTACTGGCGTACTTAACTACAAACCATCAAGCCAATTGATGATTTTTGGTAGTTGACAGGCCAGGCGGCGTTTGTTTTTGTTTGGTTTGTTGGTTTACTCACACATACATGGCATAAATGTTTATTTATAAATCACACACAAACCCCTCACAACCCGGGGATCTTCTTTCTTCCAATATATATAAAAAAATTTTATTGGGAATCCGTCGAGTTTTGTTTTTTTTTGTATTTGTGTTCTTGTTGGTTGCGTTTTGCTGATTAGTCGTCACTCCTCAACATGGCTGAGCAGGCTAATACTCAGGCAAGTCAGGGAGAGGAAGGTGCGATAGGATCGAGACCAGCGTCGGACGGGGACCGATTAAGTGTGCAGCAGAGGATGTTCGTTCAACGGAGCCTGAACCTGGATTCCGAAAGCACCCCTAACGTGTACTCACACATTCATTTGGACCCGATTCAGGAGCAGTACAGCATGGAAAATGCAGAAGCCTATCGGTCATTAAACAAAAGGGAAATGCAGGCCATGATACATGCGTCCCAAGAACAAATTCGGGTGGACATGACGCACTTGATGGATGTCCGTATCGATAAGTGCATCAGGGCAGGCTTTGCCGATATGATGAAAAAGCTGGATCGTCGAGACGCTGCTTCGGAGTCATCGTCAACCAAGTCGGGGGCAACGCGGACGGGTCAGAAGGAAGGCCTGATATCGGACGTGGAGAAGGAGCAAAACCAAGGACTAAGACTGGATCAGGGAGTCGGTGTTATCCAGACCAATGGACAGAACATCTCGCAGAGGAACTCCTGGCAGGCATTCGGACAGAATGTGGTCCAAAGTTCCACAATCCAGGCGAATCAGCGGCTGCAAGGAAGATCAGGCAACGGAAGGACACATGGAACCGCGCAGATACAGGGCCCCTATAACTTTCCAGGACCAGGAAACCGAACCAGGTTCCGCAGCATTGATCCAGAAGGCGGATGTGGAAATGTCCAAGGCAGGAACAATGGTCAATGGAATCCAGACGGAAGACCCTCAGGCCGCACCCGACAAGATGTGCCTTTGGACAAATGGGGGTTTCAGTTCACGGGCAACTCTCGAGGTATTAATGCGGAGGATTTCCTGTTCAGAGTTGAACACCTCCAGCTCTATTACGGAATGCCGTGGCCGGAGTTGCTACGAGACTTCCATCGCTTGCTGTCAGAGGATGCATCGGAGTGGTACTGGCTCCTAATCCGCACTAAGCAGCCCAAGTCTTGGGAGGAGCTGAAGCACGCCCTTGAATGCCGGTTCTGCCATAAGCGTAGCGACTATGACCGGATCCAGGACATAGCCGAGAGGAAGCAGAGGCCCGGAGAGTCGCTGGACGATTATTTTACGGCGCTTAGGAGACTAGTTGCTTCCATGGTCAGCGGGGTGGAACCGGATTGGATTATAAAAACGGCAAAACGGAATCTGGCCGAGCCCATCAGGCAATGGGTTTATCCAATCCGAGTTTATACGTTGGAGCACCTGCATGACGAGTGTAAGGAAGCACAGAGAACGCTAGACCCGGAGCACGGCAGACAGCGGACGCGATTACCCGCTACCTACCGGCCCAGGCCGGAACAGCGAATGGACAGGGTGGAGGAAATTCGGAATTTGGCGACCAACGATCTAGAAAACCCATCCAGATTCCGAAGATGCGGTTGAAGCCATATTCGGGGTAGCGCCGAAAAAACTGCTGGTTTGCTGGAACTGCCAGCACAGTGGGCACGTGTATCAGGAGTGCGAGGTAGTGCAGCGGAAGTTGTTCTGCTACAAATGCGGTTTGCCGAACACAGTAACACCCAAGTGTCCAAATTGCAAGACGGGAAACACCGGGAGGAACGCAGCTGTGACGGGCGAACCGCGTTCCACGAGAGAGCCCGAGAGGAGACCCCGAACATAGGAAATGAAAAACTGCAGGACACTCGACCGAGCGTGCAGGGACCAGACAGGCTGTACCTGACTCTAAGCGAGCGAGTGCGCCGATACAAGGAAGCACGCGAACGGATGTTTGGGAGTAACAGACTAGCGGGAATGACACTGGTGTCAAAGAGGGTACAAAAAGCCAGAGAACGATTCCGGAAGAGAAGGCTGGAGCGATCCCGAGTTCAGCAGTCGTTGAATTCCGTAGTAAGATACGGTAGAGCGGCTGATCTAAGACCATATGCATCGATCCAAATCTCCGGCAAGACTCTGCGTGGAGCATCCGTTAGCTTGCTAGGAAAAGGTTGTAGAGAACTCCTAGAATCCCTGGATATCACGTGGAAGCCATACTATGCGAAGGAGAAAACCGCAAGCGGGGCAGCACAGTCGATCCTCGGCAAAGCCACAATACCAATAACTTATAGAAATGCCACGGTGATGATGAATTTGTTTTTGTGCCCATCTCTGGAACAGGAGTTGTACCTAGGAGTTGAATTTTGAAAAAGTTACCAGATAGCGTCAGAGGTGTTCGACCTAGACTCTATTCAGGAGGAGATAATCCCGGATAGAGAGCAGAAAGAGGAACCGGAGCCACACGACCTTACCAAGGAGCAGAAAAAAGGCTCCAAGGAATTTGCGAGTCCTTCTTGACCTTTGAAGCGAAGGCCTAGGAAGAACGAGCAAAATGAAACACGTGATAGACCTGGTAAAAGGAGCAGTACCGGTAAAGGACCGGCACTATCCGGTGTCCCTGATCTACGAGGAAGTCGACGAGATGCTCCGGTTAGGCGTAATAGAGGAAAGTGACAGCGCCTGGAGTAATACGATAACACTTGTAAGAAAGCCCGGAAAAAATAGCCTTTGCTTAGATGCCAGGAAGCTCAACAAAATCACGGTGAAAGATGCCTATCCACAACAAAGCATCGGAGGTATATTGAGCCGGATTAATACGACAAAGTACATATCTAGCGTGGACCTGAAGCATGCTTTTTGGCAAATTGAGCTGGAAGAGAAGAGCCGAAGGTATACGTCCTTTACAGTGCCAGGGCGTCCTCTATACCACTTTGTGATGATGCCGTTTGGCCTAACAAATGCAGCGCAACGCCTGTGCCGGCTCATAGACAAGGTAATCCCACAGAGGTTGAGGCAAAAGGTGTTCATGTACCTAGATGACCTGTTGGTGGTTTCTCCGGCTTTCGAAGAGCATTTGGAGACTCTCCAAGAGGTAGCGGATCTTTTGAGGGAAGCAGGCTTGACAATTGGGTTGAAGAAGTCGCATTTCTGCTTCAAGGAACTCCGATATCTTGGCGTTATCATAGGCGGGGGAGCCCTGAAGACAGACCCAAGGAAAGTTGAGGCGATCCAGAACCTGGGCATTCCCCGGAGTATGCGTGAAGTTAGAAGCTTCTTAGGCACGGCGGGATGGTACAGAAGATTCATCAAGGGTTTCGCAGACCTCGCAGCACCGCTGACAGATACATTAAAAAAGGGACAAAAGTTCAATATGACGGCGGAGGCTGAACGATCGATCGTTTCCTTAAAGAAGGCACTCATGACGGCACCAGTACTGACACACCCGGATTTTTCAAAAAGATTCTTTGTCCAGTGTGATGCGTCAGATTCCGGAGTGAGTGAAACGATAGCCTTTATGTCCCAGAAGCTCAATCAGTGTCAGCAAAACTATAGCGTCACTGAGAAGGAATGTTTTGCGGCCGTTGTAGCGATCAAACGATTCCGGCCACACATCGAGCTAATGTCCTTGAAGGATTTGAGTGGAAGGTGGTAGCTGCAGATGCAGGCATATGACTTCTGCATTCAGAACCGGAAAGGGTCGGAAAACATCGTGGCGGACACCCTATCCAGAATGGTGGAATCGCTGGAGGACACGGGGGACGAATGGATGCTGGGATTTAAGACCACTGAGTTTGAGTCGGAGGAGTATCGGGAGCTACGAGATGTGGTCGAAGCGGAAAAGGACCAGCGACCGGACCTCAAAGTGGTGGATGGGTTTGTATTCAAGCGGGCCATAACTAGCAGCAAGCCAGAGCTCGATGAAAACAGCTGGAAGTTGTGGGTACCAACATCGTTGGGTCAGACGTTGATTGAGCAAGCACATTCACCACCGACGAAGTCTCATGGCGGCATGGCAAAGACCCTGCATCGCTTACGGCAATGCTTCCATTGGCCAGGCATGGTGGCTCAGGTCCGGAACTTTATCAGGGACTGCAAGGTGTGCAAGGAGACAAAGCCATCGTATGGAGGTCCTAAGCCAGGCCTAGGGGGAGAGACTGTCACGTATCGGCCGTTCCAGAAACTGTACATTGACTTTCTGGGAAAGTATCCTCGCTCTAAGAAAGGCCACGCATATATTTTTATCGTGGTCGATCACTTCTCGAAATTCGCGATTCTAAAAGCGATGAAGGAGGCGACAACGGTGGAAGTGATTAAATTTTTGACCAAGGAGATCTTCCACATGTTTGGTGTTCCAGAAATCATCCACTCAGACAACGGGAAACAGTTCGTTGCGAAAAGGTTTCAGGAAATGGTCGAGCAGTATCAGATACGGCATGTCAGGACGGCAGTTTACTCCCCCCAATCAAACGCGGCGGAACGGGTCAACCAATCGGTGCTAAACGCGAGCCGTGCATACCTGGAGGAGGACCACAGAGATTGAGACATATATCTTCCAGAGATAGAGGCGGCGTTGAGAAGTTCGGTTCACCAAACTACGGGGGTGACACCGTATTTTGCCTTGTTTGAGCGGAACATGTTCTCCAGTGGGGCCGATTACCGGTTGGCACGAAAGCTACAGGCCCTGGAGGATAATGAGCTCGAGGGCTTGGAACCAGGGGAGTGAATGGCAGTGCTGAGGGATACCATAAGGCGGAACCT
This sequence comes from Drosophila jambulina, assembly GCA_018152175.1. NCBI lineage: Eukaryota > Metazoa > Arthropoda > Insecta > Diptera > Drosophilidae > Drosophila > Drosophila jambulina. The sequence goes on along the minus strand of JAECXH010000002.1, from coordinate 766,001 downwards.
ACATGAGGCACATGAAGCCAGCGCAAAATACTTCGACCGTCGGACGCGAGCGGTAACCTTTCACCCCGGACAAGAGGCCTTCAGAAGGAACCATGTACTGAGCGACTTTGGAAGGAGCTTTAACGCTAAGTTTGCTAGAAAGTTCCTGAAATGTCGGATTCGGAGGCCCATAGGAAATCACATGTACGAGGCGGAATGAATGGGAAGCTCGCCGGTGTATTTCACGTCAGAGACCTGAAGCAATAGGGAAAGCTAGAACGGAAGTGGACTACAACCTGGAGGAAGAAAGGGCGACCATCGAAGAGACCCTGGAAGACAGAAGCAATATAAATCAGGCACTTTAAGAGGCAGTCGCAGCTCACGCCGAATGAAAACAAAAACAGAGGTACAGTCTTCCTTCGGGGGGGACTCCAGGGTCGATTCCAGACTCGTCAGTGGGTGGTCTCCCTCGTTGGGCGCTTTCTAGGTATCCAATAAGGCCCTGTGTTGACATCCTTCGCAAACAGAATCTCTTTAGGCCAGTTTTTCACTGCCAATTCAGTCGTAAACAATTTTCCTTGTCAGTGTGGTTGTTATGGCCACTTAAAATAATCGGGGTAGAGCTAAGCGGTGCCTGCCGATGTATCGTGTAACAACGTAAGCAATATCGGACATAGTGTTAGTGAAGAAGAAAACCAATGAGTGGAGAATGTGTATAGACTATCGCCTCTTTAACGACAAAACAGAGAAAGACGCCTACCCAGTACCAAGGATGAACTTCATCTTAGACGAATTAAGGGAAGCAAAATTCATCATTACAATTGATCTGAAATCGGGATATTGGCAGATTCCGATGGAGGTGGATAGTCGACAATATACAGCATTCACAGTACCAGGGCGCGGCCTCTTTCAGTGGAAAGTGATGCCGTTCGGGCTGATCACAGCACCGGCAACGTTCCAAAGGGCGCTAGATACCATAATAGGGCCCGAGATGGAACCGTTTGCCTTCGCATATCTGGACGATATAGTGGTCATCGGTCGGAGCAAGGAAGAACACTTGGAGAAGCTGAAAGAGGTATTCAGAAGATTGCAGAGAGCAAACCTGAGGATCAATCCGGATAAATGTCACTTTTTCCAGAAGGAATTAAAATACCTCGGCCACGTGGTGAGCGACAAAGGCATCCGGACGGATCCAGAGAAGGTAGCGGCAATCCAGAAGTACCCGACACCGAAGACTACGCAAGAGGTACACAGCTTTCTAGGGATGGCATCGTGGTACAGACGGTTTATACCCAATTTTACGGAGCAAGCCGGAGCATTACAAGGCCTGATCAAGAAGGGGCAGAAATTCGAGTGGAATGAGAAACATCAAGAATCGTTCGATCACTTGAAGACGAGCCTAATGAAGGCGCCGGTGCTGTCATGCCCGGATTTTACGAGGCGGTTTAAGCTGCAAACGGACGCCAGTGACCTAGGGATAGGCGTAGTACTGACACAGGACGGGGAGAACGGAGAACAAGTGATCTCATTCGCAAGCCGAAGATTGAGCAGCGTCGAACGGAATTTCAGCGCAACGGAAAAGGAGTGTCTAACGATATATTGGGGCATCAACAAGTTCAAAATGTACCTCGAAGGCTACCATTTCATAGTCGTGACCGATCACATGGCATTAAAATGGTTACACTCGATCGAGAGCCCGTCGGGACGAGTGGCCATTTCAGTTTGAAGTCCAATACCGGAAAGGGAAGCTAAACGCCGTGGCAGACGCACTATCGAGAGCCCCACAACCGGAGCTAAGGACGATGAGTAGCACCGCGGATTGGTTGGAGCGGAAATTCGGAGAAGTCGAAAAAAATCGGGAAGATCAGGAATACCGTATATAGGGCGGAAGGCTATACAAACTATGCGGAAACACGAACGACCGGCAACCGTGGAAGTTGTGCGTAGCGGAGGATGAGATACAACATGTGCTACGGGAAAATCACGACACGGCAGAAGCAGGACATCTAGGGATGTTTAAGACGCTGAGACGAGTGAGACATCGGTACTTCTGGCACAGGTTAACAAAGGACGTGAAGAAATTCGTGAAGGAGTGCAGTTGTTGCCAACAATACAAAGTATCGCAGCAAAAGGCAGCAGGGAAGATGCTGACTAAAGTTGCGGAAGCTCCCTGGGAGACAATATGCGTGGACTTCGTGGGACCTTTGCCGAGAACCAAGCACGGAAACACCACGTTGTTGGTTATGGTCGACAAGTTCTCCAAGTGGGTGGAGTTGGCAGCGATTCGACAGGCGACAGCAGATGCGTTCTTACGGGTGTTCAGAGAACGAGTGATTGCAAGGGTAGGCGCTCCGAAAGTCTTGATATCGGATAACGGCGTCCAGTTTACCGGAGGCAAGACGAGGACGGCAATGGAACAATGGGGGATAAAGCACCAATTCACGGCCCCATATACGCCTCAAGAAAATCCGACGGAAAGAACCAACCGAACCGTAAAGACAATGATTGCGCAAATGTCGGGCGAGGATCAGACGAGCTGGGACGAGCACATTCCAGAACTAATGCTGGCATACAATAGCAGCACGTCAGAATCGACAAGATATAGCCCAGCACAGTTAGTATTTGGACGAGAGCTCCGAATACCGCGGACAATGTTCGATAGGGTAACGGAAGGTTCCGGGTTGCAAGAGGAATGGAGGACCGATGGAAACGGCTTAAAACCATAAGGATGGAGGCAACAACGCATATGGAGCAGGCAGCCGAACAACAGAAAAGACATTACGACTTGAGGAAACGAGAATGGAGGCCAAACATTGGAGATCTACTGTGGTGCAAAACACTAACTGTCGAACGCAGCGTCGAAATTTAACGCGAAACTGGCACCCAAGTACGACGGACCATGGAAAGTGGTAAAGTTCACGTCACCGGTCATAGTTAACGTTAAAGACACAAAAACAAAGAAAACGAAACGCGCATAGATCGGGGACATAAAACCATTCGTAGGATTAAACACACAACAAACGAGTCACGAAGATCACGAAAGAATCCGTAAAGTTAGACATGGTGAAACAAGAGAAGAAATTCGAAGCCAACTCCGGGGCAAGAGGTTCGGAAAGCAGCTGAGATTCTTGGTGAAGGACGGAACAGCGGCCTGGCGGGTGACGTCGAATCAGGAAAAATACGTGTCCCTAAAGCTGCATGCCAATTCCGAAACGAGGGGGGGAGTGACGCGTGACCGCGCATATAACAAAATATCAAGAAGAAGTAGAGAAACAAAGCAGGGAAAACAAGCGCAGAAAGAACAAATGCCATAAGTTTGAATTCAAACGAAGGGAGCGCGCTCGCCCAAGCACGCGCACGAACGGGCACACTGCGGGGAGAAGGCGTTAGGGACAGTAGAGAAAAGGGCTAACGCCAGATAGGCGGACAGGCACACTAAAACCTGCCAGATCCCTATATAAGGCGAGCCACAGCCCTTGTATCGTCACTCAGCAGCCGACAGCGATCGGGTGAGGTAAGCCTCCCAAGTAGTCAGCAGCCAAGTCACGATCTTCTGATCTGGTTGGCTAATACATTGTAGTTAGCTAACCTAGTAGTTACCTTGTTCCCCCCTAACCCACCTTCCCCCGGCTCGCTTCACCGATCCACAATACGTCTATCCCGTGGCCGACCAAGAGGTTCCCGGGTTAAGTCTCGCCTCGTGGTTGGCTGAAAAGTTCCCGAGCTAAGTATTGTTCTCTCGCTCTCGCGGTCGACCGAAAGGTTCCCGAGTTAAATTTTGTCTCTCGCTCTCGCGGCCGACTGAAAAGTTCCCGAGTTACATCTTGTTCTCTTGCTCTACCGGCCGACTGAAAAGTTCCCGAGTTACATCTTGTTCTCTCGCGCTCGCGGCCGACCGAAAGGTTCCCGAGTTAAATTTTGTCTCTCGCTCTCGCGGCCGACTGAAAAGTTCCCGAGTTACATCTTGTTCTCTTGCTCTACCGGCCGACTGAAAAGTTCCCGAGTTACATCTTGTTCTCTTGCTTTCCCGGCTGACTGAAAAGTTCCCGAGTTACATCTTGTTCTCTTGCTCTCGCGGCCGACTGAAAAGTTCCCGAGTTACATCTTGTTCTCTTGCTCTCGCGGCCGACTGAAAAGTTCCCGAGTTACATCTTGTTCTCTTGCTCTCGCGGCCGACTGAAAAGTTCCCGAGTTACATTTTGTTCGACTGAAAGGTTCCCTAGATATCTTCTCTCACTCTCGCGGTCGACTGAAAGGTTCCCGAGATATCTCCTGTCGCTCTCGCGGTCGACCGAAAGGTTCCGAGACGGCTTCTTATCGTTCCAGCCACAGACAGCGATCGGCTCGATTCAGGGCACCCGGCGGACACTCCGCAAACGGTTGCGTTGCCTTGAGAGGCGACAGGCATCATCCAGGACACCGGACCGGGAGCCGACAACACAGATCCTGACGGAAGGAGCCGAACGAGCGGACACGCCATCCAGTTTCCACTCAATTGTAAATCTAAACCTGAATAAACGTACTTTTTAACTAATTACTAAGTAATTCCCTTGACTTATACTCTGGGACCGGGTCGGAAATCTCTTCTAGCAGCTACACCTGACACAAATAAATACCTGCGACAGATCCTGGCCATCCCTGAGCCGCCCGACCAACGACGGATCGTCACAAAGGGAATAATTAGTTTTAATGTTTACTGGCGTACTTAACTACAAACCATCAAGCCAATTGATGATTTTTGGTAGTTGACAGGCCAGGCGGCGTTTGTTTTTGTTTGGTTTGTTGGTTTACTCACACATACAAGGCATAAATGTTTATTTATAAATCACACACAAACCCCTCACAACCCGGGGATCTTCTTTCTTCCAATATATATAAAAAAATTTTATTGGGAATCCGTCGAGTTTTGTTTTTTTTGTATTTGTGTTCTTGTTGGTTGCGTTTTGCTGATTAGTCGTCACTCCTCAACATGGCTGAGCAGGCTAATACTCAGGCAAGTCAGGGAGAGGAAGGTGCGATAGGATCGAGACCAGGGTCGGACGGGGGCCAATTAAGTGTGCAGCAGAGGATGTTTGTTCAACCGAGCCTGAACCTGGATTCCGAAAGCACCCCTAACGTGTACTCACACATTCATTTGGACCCGATTCAGGAGGAGTACAGCATGGAAAACGCAGAAGCCTATCGGTCATTAAACAAAAGGGAAATGCAGGCCATGATACGTGCGTCCCAAGAACAAATTCGGGTGGACATGACGCACTTGATGGATGTCCGTATCGACCAGTGCATCAGGGCAGGCTTTGCCGATATGATGAAAAAGCTGGATCGTCGAGACGCTGCTTCGGAGTCATCGTCAACCAAGTCGGGGGCAACGCGGACTGGTCAGAAGGAAGGCCTGATATCGGACGTGGAGAAGGAGCAAAACCAAGGACTAAGACTGGATCAGGGAGTCGGTGTTATCCAGACCAATGGACAGAACATCTCGCAGAGGAACTCCTGGCAGGCATTCGGACAGAATGTGGTCCAAAGTTCCACAATCCAGGCGAATCAGCGGCTGCAAGGAAGATCAGGCAACGGAAGGACACATGGAACCGCGCAGATACAGGGCCCCTATAACTTTCCAGGACCAGGAAACCGAACCAGGTTCCGCAGCATTGATCCAGAAGGCGGATGTGGAAATGTCCAAGGCAGGAACAATGGTCAATGGAATCCAGACGGAAGACCCCCAAGCCGCACCCGACAAGATGTGCCTTTAGACAAATGGGGGTTTCAGTTCACGGGCAACTCTCGAGGTATTAATGCGGAGGATTTCCTGTTCAGAGTTCAACACCTCCAGCTCCATTACGGAATGTCGTGGCCGGAGTTGCTACGAGACTTCCATCGCTTGCTGTCAGAGGATGCTCGGAGTGGTACTGGCTCCTAATCCACACTAAGCAGCCCAAGTCTTGGCAGGAGCTGAAGCACGCCCTCGAACGCCGGTTCTGCGATAAGCGTAGCGACTATGACCGGATCCAGGACATAGCCGAGAGGAAGCAGAGGCCCGGAGAGTCGCTGGACGATTATTTTACGGCGCTTAGGAGACTAGTTGCTTCCATGGTCAGCGGGGTGGAACCGGATTGGATTATAAAAACGGCAGAACGGAATCTGGCCGAGCCCATCAGGCAATGGGTTTATCCAATCCGAGTTTATACGTTGGAGCACCTGCATGACGAGTGTAAGGAAGCGCAGAGAACGCTAGACCCGGAGCACGGCAGACAGCGGCCGCGATTACCCGCTACCTACAGGCCCAGGCCGGAACAGCGAATGGACAGGGTGGGGGAAATTCGGAATTTGGCGACCAACGATCTAGAAAACCCATCCAGATTCCGAAGATGCGGTTGAAGCCATATTCGGGGTAGCGCCGAAAAAACTGCTGGTTTGCTGGAACTGCCAGCACAGTGGGCACGTGTATCAGGAGTGCGAGGTAGTGCAGCGGAAGTTTTTCTGCTACAAATGCGGTTTGCCGAACACAGTAACACCCAAGTGTCCAAATTGCAAGACGGGAAACACCGGGAGGAACGCAGCTGTGACGGGCGAACCGCGTTCCACGAGAGAGCCCGAGAGGAGACCCCGAACATAGGAAATGAAAAACAACAGAACACTCGACCGAGCGTGCAGGGACCAGACAGGCTGTACCTGACTCTAAGCGAGCGAGTGCGCCGATACAAGGAAGCACGCGAACGGATATTTGGGAGTAACAGACTAGCGGGAATGACACTGGTGTCAAAGAGGGTACAAAAAGCCAGAGAACGATTCCGGAAGAGAAGGCTGGAGCGATCCCGAGTTCAGCAGTCGTTGAATTCCGTAGTAAGATACGGTAGAGCGGCTGATCTAAGACCATATGCATCGATCCAAATCTCCGGCAAGACTCTGCGTGGAGCATCCGTTAGCTTGCTAGGAAAAGGTTGTAGAGAACTCCTAGAATCCCTGGATATCACGTGGAAGCCATACTATGCGAAGGAGAAAACCGCAAGCGGGGCAGCACAGTCGATCCTCGGCAAAGCCACAATACCAATAACTTATAGAAATGCCACGGTGATGATGAATTTGTTTTTGTGCCCATCTCTGGAACAGGAGTTGTACCTAGGAGTTGAATTTTGAAAAAGTTACCAGATAGCGTCAGAGGTGTTCGACCTAGACTCTATTCAGGAGGAGATAATCCCGGATAGAGAGCAGAAAGAGGAACCGGAGCCACACGACCTTACCAAGGAGCAGAAAAAAAGGCTCCAAGGAATTTGCGAGTCCTTCTTGACCTTTGAAGCGAACGGCCTAGGAAGAACGAGCAAAATGAAACACGTGATAGACCTGGTAAAAGGAGCAGTACCGGTAAAGGACCGGCACTATCCGGTGTCCCTGATCTACGAGGAAGTCGACGAGATGCTCCGGTTAGGCGTAATAGAGGAAAGTGACAGCGCCTGGAGTAATACGATAACACTTGTAAGAAAGCCCGGAAAAAATAGCCTTTGCTTAGATGCCAGGAAGCTCAACAAAATCACGGTGAAAGATGCCTATCCACAACAAAGCATCGGAGGTATATTGAGCCGGATTAATACGACAAAGTACATATCTAGCGTGGACCTGAAGCATGCTTTTTGGCAAATTGAGCTGGAAGAGAAGAGCCGAAGGTATACGTCCTTTACAGTGCCAGGGCGTCCTCTATACCACTTTGTGATGATGCCGTTTGGCCTAACAAATGCAGCGCAACGCCTGTGCCGGCTCATAGACAAGGTAATCCCACAGAGGTTGAGGCAAAAGGTGTTCATGTACCTAGATGACCTGTTGGTGGTTTCTCCGGCTTTCGAAGAGCATTTGGAGACTCTCCAAGAGGTAGCGGATCTTTTGAGGGAAGCAGGCTTGACAATTGGGTTGAAGAAGTCGCATTTCTGCTTCAAGGAACTCCGATATCTTGGCGTTATCATAGGCGGGGGAGCCCTGAAGACAGACCCAAGGAAAGTTGAGGCGATCCAGAACCTGGGCATTCCCCGGAGTATGCGTGAAGTTAGAAGCTTCTTAGGCACGGCGGGATGGTACAGAAGATTCATCAAGGGTTTCGCAGACCTCGCAGCACCGCTGACAGATACATTAAAAAAGGGACAAAAGTTCAATATGACGGCGGAGGCTGAACGATCGATCGTTTCCTTAAAGAAGGCACTCATGACGGCACCAGTACTGACACACCCGGATTTTTCAAAAAGATTCTTTGTCCAGTGTGATGCGTCAGATTCCGGAGTGAGTGCTGTATTATTTCAGGAGGAAACGATAGCCTTTATGTCCCAGAAGCTCAATCAGTGTCAGCAAAACTATAGCGTCACTGAGAAGGAATGTTTTGCGGCCGTTGTAGCGATCAAACGATTCCGGCCATACATCGAGCTAATGTCCTTGAAGGATTTGAGTGGAAGGTGGTAGCTGCAGATGCAGGCATATGACTTCTGCATTCAGAACCGGAAAGGGTCGGAAAACATCGTGGCGGACACCCTATCCAGAATGGTGGAATCGCTGGAGGACACGGGGGACGAATGGATGCTGGGATTTAAGACCACTGAGTTTGAGTCGGAGGACTATCGGGAGCTACGAGATGTGGTCGAAGCGGAAAAGGACCAGCGACCGGACCTCAAAGTGGTGGATGGGCTTGTATTCAAGCGGCCCATAACTAGCAGCAAGCCAGAGCTCGATGAAAACAGCTGGAAGTTGTGGGTACCAACATCGTTGGGTCAGACGTTGATTGAGCAAGCACATTCACCACCGACGAAGTCTCATGGCGGCATGGCAAAGACCCTGCATCGCTTACGGCAATGCTTCCATTGGCCAGGCATGGTGGCTCAGGTCCGGAACTTTATCAGGGACTGCAAGGTGTGCAAGGAGACAAAGCCATCGTATGGAGGTCCTAAGCCAGGCCTAGGGGGAGAGACTGTCACGTATCGGCCGTTCCAGAAACTGTACATTGACTTTCTGGAAAGTATCCTCGCTCTAAGAAAGGCCACGCATATATTTTTATCGTGGTCGATCACTTCTCGAAATTCGCGATTCTAAAAGCGATGAAGGAGGCGACAACGGTGGAAGTGAATTAATTTTTGACCAAGGAGGTCTTCCACACGTTTGGTGTTCCAGAAATCATCAACTCAGACAACGGGAAACAGTTCGTGGCGAAAAGGTTTCAGGAAATGGTCGAGCAGTATCAGATACGGCATGTCAGGACGGCAGTTTACTCCCCCCAATCAAACGCGGCGGAACGGGTCAACCAATCGGTGCTAAACGCGATCCGTGCATACCTGGAGGAGGACCACAGAGATTGAGACATATATCTTCCAGAGATAGAGGCGGCGTTGAGAAGTTCGGTTCACCAAGCTACGGGGGTGACACCGTATTTTGCCTTGTTTGGGCGGAACATGTTCTCCAGTGGGGCCGATTACCGGTTGGCACGAAAGCTACAGGCCCTGGAGGATAATGAGCTCGAGGGCTTGGAACCAGGGGAGTGAATGGCAGTGCTGAGGGATACCATAAGGCGGAACCTACATGAGGCACATGACGCCAGCGCAAAATACTTCGACAGTCGGACGCGAGCGGTAACCTTTCACCCCGGACAAGAGGCCTTCAGAATGAACCATGTACTGAGCGACTTTGGAAGGAGCTTTAACGCTAAGTTTGCTAGAAAGTTCCTGAAATGTCGGATTCGGAGGCCCATAGGAAATCACATGTACGAGGTGGAGGACATGAATGGGAAGCTCGCCGGTGTATTTCACGTCAGAGACCTGAAGCAATAGGGAAAGCTAGGACGGAAGTGGACTGCGCCCTACAACCTGGAGGAAGAAAGGACGACCATCGAAGAGACCCTGGAAGAGAGAAGCAATATAAATCAGGCACTTTAAGAGGCAGTCGCAGCTCACGCCGAATGAAAACAAAAACAGAGGTACAGTCTTCCTTCGGGGGGGACTCCAGGGTCGATTCCAGACTCGTCAGTGGGTGATCTCCCTCGTTGGGCGCTTTCTAGGTATCCAATAAGGCCCTGTGTTGACATCCTTCGCAAACAGAATCTCTTTAGGCCAGTTTTTCACTGCCAATTCAGTCGTAAGCAATTTTCCTTGTCAGTGTGATTGTTATGGCCACTTAAAATAATCAGGGTAGAGCTAAGCAGTGCCTGCCGATGTATCGTGTAACAACGTAAGCAATATCGGACAGGGATGCCACCCCGTTCCGAAGAGAGGGGAATATCTGAGCTCCACCAAGATTTTTGACCCGGAATGGTTTGAAGCTGGAACAACGGGGTTCGTGCTAAAAGAAAAAGGTAGAAAGAGAAGGAGAAAGGAAGAAGGGTGATAGCACATTTAAATCGATTCAGCGGGAGCAAATAGGCGCAGTGCGTACGGCCGAAAATTTGAAAATTTCGCGGGTGCGCGGGAAATTTAATATTATATATTAAATAAAACAACAATTAAAAGAAGAAGTTGGACTGCGAGCCGTTTTCCACGGCGTACCTTCGAGTGACACCGACTGCTGTCGAGCCCTGCACCGGCCGAACAAAACAAGGCGCCAGCCGACGCGCCACCCGAAAGAAGTTGGCCACCATCGCGGGACGAACGCGTCGCTCTCCCATTTTTGTTACATCGTACATTTCTTTTAAATTTGAAGTGATCGTAATCCAAGTCATCTTACTCTGGAACGATTTTGTTTCTTTATGGGATTTATTGTCCTTTAAAAGCATGTATTCAGCAAACAGCTCAAAATTTATTTTTAAAGCTGTATGAAAGGTCAGCACTCTCTCAATATGAGGGAGCAGAGCTTTGCCTGCTTCATGTAGGAATTCATCAGGAATCCTAAAAGCCGCTCCCTCATTTACATACATGTACTGAAGAATACGTCCTTTGCACTATGGGGCGAACGATCACTTTTTGTGGCATTAATTAATAACTTTAAAACGAAGTAATATTTTTTAGATCTGTTTTTATACCCTTTCAGGGTATTAATTTCAGTCAGAAATTTGCAACGCAGTGAAGGAGACATTTCCGACCCTATAAAGTATATATATTCTTGATTAGCATCAATAGGCGAGTCGATCTAGCCATTTCCGTCTGTCCGTCTGTCCGATTATACGCAAACTAGTCCCTCAGTTCTAAAGCTATCTGAATGAAACTTTACAGATCGTCTTCTATATGATCTCACTACTATATAAGTCGGAACGGGCCGGATCGGACGACTATATCATATAGCTGCCATAGGAACGATCGGTAAATTTTCTGAAAAAAAATTATAACTTGGCCAATTTTCAACATATTTTCATATAATTTAAGACATGGCCATTTTATATTATTCTAGAATTTCGGTTTTAATTTGATCAAAATCAGGTTACTATATCATATAGCTGTCATAGGAATGTTGGGGGAATATTACGTCAATTAAATGCAGAGTTCCATGATTCTGCTCCCTCTTTTTTACAGAAACTAACTGGAAGAGCCGATTTTTCTGTAATATAACTTGAAGGTAGATTAAGTAAATCTTAAGAAACAAATGTCAATTTTCGCAACATTAACCGTTCCACATATTAAAAACTTGACATTTTTTGGATGTAAGCTTAGAGCCTTAAAAGTTAAATTTCTGAGAAAGTGCACAAAAGTGCACTTTTTTACTTTTAAAATATAACAATTGATTGCTTTAAACCATACAGAAGTGGGGAGAGCTGGACTCACTTTGTAGCTCAATTCTAATATTTTAATACACTAAAACTTAATACATTTTTTAGGGTTGCAATTTACATACGATTAAAATGACACCGGAGACTATTTCTACAGTTAACGCCCATAAACATATATTGAAAGCCACTATGAATAAAATTGCATCCAAAAAGTGGCACTTTCATTTGGAATTTTTTAATATTTTCGGCATTTCAAACTTGCACAATAAATAAGCAATTTAACAGTGCTCGCCTCTTGTTGCAGTAACAGCTAAACTAACAGCGGATAACTTAACAGAGCGCGTCACTGTTAAACTTTTATGTAAGTAACATTGCAGATTCATGTTATTTCAATACTTTTCGGTCAATAAAAATCAGAACTCGCAAATAACTGTTAACCGTTTTTTTCCTTACGCTCTGCTCGCGAGAACAACCGAAAAAAAGCATGCAATCTCGTTCTCTCTCTGAGCAGCAGACTTTGCTTCTTTTTGTTTTGGTTTTCTGTTGAGCGCATAACGATGAGCTGATCGTGAAACGATTGTGTACCGAGCATCGCACAATGAGAGATACGAGTGGCGCTCGCGCAGAGAGACTTATTAAAAGACCGATTGACTGAAAAAGTCATTTGAAAAAGTCTTTTCAACAATTTGTCTTCGTTTCGCTACACAGTGGTACGTTGTGTACTATTGTAACATTAAATTTTCACGAAAAAACTTCTGGAATTTTTAAACATACATTTTTCATATTTCAAACTAATATATTGATTATTTTAATTAAAAAATCAAGCGAGATTCACAAAGCCTAATGACGCGTACAACCCACGAAACTTCACATACACACATACATGCGCAAAAGACTTTTTGAATCGTCGATCGCGAGCAAACGGTCCGAGAATGAGCAGACCGAAACAAAACAGAAAAAACTGTTCTTCGGTCGAGCGCGAACAAAATTTGTGTACGAGCAATTCAATCGGTTGCTCTGAGACTTTTTGCTCAAAGTCTGACTGAAGAACTCTTATTTTGAGACCGCACGAATCGGTTAACAGTTATTTGCGAGCCCTGATAAAAACCTATTTTAACGGGTTTTAAAAAATGGGTTTTCGCCAGCAAAGGTGGTAATATTTATGATATTTATGTTGCTCCGTGCGAGCATGGGTGTGCCACTGCACATTAGGTGGGAGGTGCCGCTGGCAGGAGTTTCAGTAAATTCCATTCATGTTGTTGATGTTGAAGTTGTTGTTGCTGTTATTGGTGTTCATTTTGTATGTTTTTTCTGTCATTCTTTTGTTTTGTTTTGTTTAAAGTTCTTTTTTACTAAACCTTTGGCTTTAATATTTCATAAAATTTTCAATTTTTGTAAACTTTTTTTTTTACAACTTTTTCGCGTTCGCGTTTTTTAATTTTAACTTTTAAAATTTGAGCTGCTCCCTCATTTACATACATGTACTGAAGAATACGTCCTTTGTACCCATCAGCAATTTGCTTCACCTGCCCATCGAGGGGCTTGTTGGCAAAATATTTATGTTGCTCTGTGCGAGCATGGGTATGGCACTGCTCATTAGGTGGGAGGTGCCGCTGGCAGGAGTTGAAGTAAATTCCATTCCATGTTGTTGATGTTGAATTTGTTGTTGCTGCTGTTAATGCACATTTTTTAAGTTTTTGTGTTTTTTTTTTTTTGGCTTTTTTGTTTTAATTTTTTTTTTTTGCACTAAAGCTTTGGATTTTATATTTTACAAAATTTTGCAATTTTCACAAACTTTTATATTTCACAACTTATAGTATTCGCGTTTTTTAATTTTTCACTTTTTAAATTTTTGAAAAAAGATTTGATACTCCGAATCGATCAAACAACAAACTAGAAGTGATTCTTAAGATATACTTAGTCTATTCGTAGAGCCACAAAATTCCACACAAATAGAAAATGTTGAGCAAACACCTGACATTTTTATTCATTTCGAAGCGTGTTTAGACTTCTTTGAGAAACCTTTACAAGTGTATCCTTTCACCCCATTCCCTTTTTTGGTGGGGTGATTGTGCTATGCATGCATTCGATCGTTGAAATATGGAATGAGTGTGGGAAAATGACAATTTGTCCCCTTTTCAAGTGAGGATCGTGGGTGAGCAGCCTTCAGCGCGTGTTTTTCCGTTACAAGTCTAGCATCCTTCTTCTACTGCATCCTCGTCCCTTTTTGGTGGGCTAATTGAACATGTTGAGGCATGCATTCGATCCTTTAGATGTGGAAAGAGTCTGTCCCTTTTTCAAGTGAGGATCGTGGGTGAGCAGCCTTCAAGTTCCTTTTTTGGTGGGTTAATTGAACATGATGTTACAGGCATTCAATCGTTTAGATGTGGAATGAGTGTGGGAAAATCACAGTCTGTCCCTTTTCAAGCAAGGATCTGGGGTGAGCGTCCTTTAGCACGTGGTTTTTTCCGTTACGAGCCCTTTGCGGGATCGCTGCGGCGCACCCTTTTAAGTGCTGCCAAGGATCCTTCTCCCTTTTTTTAGTCATGCGACGGGTCGCTCCGTTGCATTCGCACTCGTATTTATATCCTTGTGGGAACCCTTGAACACTTGTTCACAAGTGTCCTTTTACATGTAGTGACCCTAATTTATTTCATCTTTATTACCCCCTCTCTTGGCAGGCTGACAGCTAACCCTAATTAATTGCATTTTTAGTAATCAAACCACTTACAATTTTGACAGCTAGCCAATTAATTGCATTTTTATTATCCTCAAAGGTCGGGTTTTTATACTACTCATGTTCGCCATTTATCGTTTCTATTATTTTCAATACATTAATAAAACTTGTTAAGTTATCAGCTTTACCATCGAAGACTGGTATAAGCTTGGATGCAGTATTAATAAACTCAATATTTGACTCTGCCATTGTGGTGTTTTTACTTAGTATAATCTCTATAATGCTGGGATTATAAAATTGTTTTAATCTTCTTCTTCTATTTTTGGTTTAGTTTCTGTAAACTCTTCTGACCGGGTCAAAGTCAGTTGGTTCTGTCAACTCAGTTTCTTCACGAGTTTCAAATGTTAAAGCAGTGTTAAGTATACTCGAGACTGATATATCTAAATTGAATTTTTCCGTAATTGATATTAAATTCGCTCTTAGTCTTATCAAAAATTTTGATACTTTAGACCAATGCTCTTGATTTAATTTTTCACTCTTTCTTCCAAATACATATTTGTTTACGTGTTTTTGGCCTATTTTGTATGATTTATCAAATTCAATTTTTATTTTATTAAGTTCTTTATTTAATTTATTCCATTCCATAATTTTTTATATATGAAGTTCTTAAAATTTTTTGTTTTGTGATTATACGGAATATTTAGTGTACGAATTAAAAAATCTGGGTCATTGATATTGCGTATTAGATGGCGTTTCTTGAAATAATTTATTTTCAATTCTCATATATATAAATTTTAATTTAGATCTTGTCAAGATCATTTGACCTGCTCAAATATTTCTTCTTAATACATTTCTTGTGCAGTCTATATATTTTTTTAAGAAATATCCGCACAATGATTATCAAAAGTATATGTACCCAATATAGATCAATATTATTTGACTCTACATTATTAATAACGTTGGCAGGAGAACCCACTGACTTAACGTCCACTACTGCCATTTTGAGTGGATATACTTTTGATATATATTTATGAATATAATTTTTTCATTTTCTTCGGAAATTTTGCTGATTTTATTGTAATTCATTAATGTTTAAAATAAGATTTAAGTCGAATATATTTTAGTTTAATAATTTAAATTTGATTTTAAATATTTCTATATATATTTTCTGGCTGCACAGGTATTTATTGTTTGGAAAGGGCACCGGTGCTGGCTGCAGAGGTGTACTCGCAATATGGGGTGAAAAGTGGTCCCTCGCAGTTGTTCGGCAGGTCTTCTTCATCTTTGGAATCTCCTTTGGCTTTGGTGGAGATTGTTTTAATGTATTGTAAACAGTTTTAATTGCAGAGTAGGTGGATGTGTGCGTGGCTATTTCTTTATTTTGACGATTTGGTAAAATTGTTTTTTGTATTGAACTTCTGCATGTAATAGTACCGATTTGATCCAACTTAATTAACTTTTATTCAGTTCTTTCAATAATTCAGCTTTTTTAGCTTTTAACTTTTTAACTGTACCACTTTTTTTTTGCACACATGTCACTATACTCACTGTGGGTTTTCCAGTAGTTATCGGTTGGGGATTCCAGTTCCAGGGTTCAGGGTCAAGGGTTCTTTTTAAACTGTCATGGTTGCCATGTAATGTCCATATATCCAATCATAATATTTCCAATTATAGTGAATAATATTTTGTCTTTATTACTAGTCGGAGCAGCAAGTGGTGCCGCTCCAACAATTCTGTTGCTTTTGTTTTTACATATATTCTCTTAAGAACTAAAGGGCTTAGCCAAAACAAACCGCGCTGCCAACAGCGGCAGCGGAGAGGCGGTATGTATATAAGTAGCTATGCTCGCTAAGCCTGGAGCGCGAGGTAATATGCACATGCACTTGAGTTCAAATACATGTGCATACGTTCCGCGTGTGTCAATTATGCTGACACGTGCCTTTTCCGTTAGCCGGAAAATGTATTCAGACTGGCTCGGATATCGGCCACTTGGTTTAGGTACTTGAACAAAGAATTTATATTTAAGGTTTATTTATTCATATGCAGCAATGAATGAAGTATGGTGCGCATTCGATATATATGCATATTACTACAACAGAGTAACCGAATAAGATGAGGTATCACCCTACACCGGTGGCTACAAGATGAGATGTGGTGGTGTGGGTTGGGATTTTCGCTGAGAGCTGGGGGATCGAAACGACCTTTAATCTCCCAGCATAAGCGACTGTCTTCCAGGCAGAGGTACTCGCAGTATTGGAGGCAGATAGACTATCAATACAGCGAGGCCTTAGGAATGATAAAGTGTGGATCTACTCTGATAGACTAGCGGCTATCAAAGCTCTAGCAGCAGTCAAAACAAACTCACAGTTAGTGCCTGAATGCAAGAGAGCCTTAAACGATCTTGCCGGAGACAACGACGTTAAATAACTTGGGTGCAAGGGCACAGCGACATACCAGGGAACGAGAAGGCGGACGAGCTGGCCAGCAAAGGTTCTGTCGAAAAAGCAAAACATTAAAAGAATACCAATGGCGCTAAACGCAGTTCAGTCTATCATTCATCATTCATTCTTTCGTCTTCGACGGGAATGGACGTATTTTTCAAGAGCTCCGAGTTGAGTTCTTTCTCCAATATATAAAAATCGAACGCGATATATAAAAAAATATTGTTAACTGTGTGATTTTACTTCCTTAAGTGCCACGCGCGTTAAACTCAAGTAAATGAGCGGCGAACAAAATAAAGAGCGTAGAAGCTCTGTTAACAAAAGAAACGGTTGTTTTTCGTACTTCTCAATACGCGATACCGAAGTAGGAAAAACGTCTACAAAGAGCAACCCGGCCTTACTGGCCGTCGAAAACACGAGAGCGCGCTCCCTATCACCAGCCCTACTAATTCCTACTCCTACACTCGGAGCTATCAATGCCAGACCCCACCACCACCGGCTTCTACGGAAGACGCTCCAACAACAAGCAGTGCTGCAATTTCTGCTACCTCAGCAAATGAAATGGCAACAACTAAAACAATGACCAATATTGCGGAATCGGTGTCAACGGCTCCATCGCCAACTGCAAGGGCAACAAAAACCGTAAGCTTCGATAAGCAACAAGCGGTTCCGGCCAAACAGACCGGTATGGATCGCTACATCCAGATTAAGCGTAAGCGTAACAAACCAAAGATCAACCATCCAATCCAACAAACCAGCAAGAAGTTCCAACAACACCAACAGATATTCCCTCTTAGCAGATGCTGAGAGCCAAGCAGAGCCGGAGCAGGTGACCCAGAAGAAACCAAAACCCCCACCTATTTATATTAGGGAAAAAAGTTCAAACGCCCTGGTCAACAAAATTGTTGCGCTGGTCGGGGATGAAAATTTTCATGTTGTTCCGCTCATAAAAGGGAACATCCACGAAACCAAAGTTCAAACCAAATATGAAGAACACTTCCGAGCTGTGTCTAAATACCTGAGGGAAACAAAAAAGAACTTTTACACCTACCAATTTAAAAGCAGCAAGGGACTACAAGTAGTACTAAAAGGTATCGAACCTGGCGTCGCCCCCTCTGAGATATTATAAGCCCTTAAAGACAAGGGATTCTCAGCTAAGAATTTCAGCAACATTATTAACAACAATTAAAAACAAAAAGCCGCAACCACTCTTCAAGGCCGAGCTCTAGCCAGACAGCAAAACTTTAGAGAAAAATGAAGTGCACCCGATTTACAAGCTGCAATTCTTATTTCATCGGAGGATCACCGTGGAAGAACCCCACAAACGCAACGGTCCAGTACAATGCACAAATTGTCAGGAGTATGGACACACCAGGACATACTGCACACTTCGGTCAGTCTGGGTAGTCTGCGGAGACTTCCACAGTTCCGCACACTGCCCTGCTAACAAAGAAGACCCACAAAAATCATACGGCAAACTAAAGAGGCTGTTTGGTGTACAAGGAGCTGAAGAGAGTATGCGACGAGCAACAGCTATGAGACAACAAAATACAAAAATGTGTATTATAAATTAACAACTACGCCAGACCATCCTTCGGTCCGCTCAGTACCACCAACGGCATCTCCTATGCTGATGCTTTCCTTTATGAAAGCGACTATGCAAACGCTGGTTCAGAATATAGTCTTTCAGCCCAGCGCATCAATTTGGCTTCAAAAAAAAAAACATGGAACTATCGAGCAAGTTAACAGAATAACATCAGAGATTCGCACAGCCTTCGAGCACATTTTCCCGGGTATACCCATAAACTACTTGAGTCATATCTCCACAACATAGTCTTCGCAGTGAGGTGCAACACAACAATATCCGACAACTACAAAATCGAAGCTGGAGTCCCACAAGGAAGCGCACTTGGACCTACTCTATTCGTCCTCTACACAACAGATATTCCCACGTACGACCGACTAATAACCTCCACTTTTGCCGACGATACTGCGATCCTCAGCCGCTCCAGATGCCCAGTCCGTGCAACATTCCAACTTGCCAACCACCTCACGGTAGTGGAGAAGTGGTTATCGGACTATCGTATTAAAATAAACGAACAGAAGTGTAAACACTTAACGTTTACTCTTAACAGACAAACATGCCCTCCGCTCTACTTGAGTAGCACACAGATCACCCAAGTCAACGAAGTAACGTATCTCGGCGTCCACCTGGACAGACGTCTAACATGGCGTAGTCAAATAGAATGCAAGAAACTACTTCTAAAACTAAAAGGTAGCAGCCTCCACTGGATTATAAACGCCCAATCGCCCTTGTGTCTGGACTACAAGGTCCTGCTCTACAACTCCACTCTCAAGCCAATCTGGACGTATGGCTCTCAGCTTTGGGGGAACGCGAGCAAAACCAACATAGACATCATATAGCGCGCTCAATCAAAAATCCTTAGAACTATCACTAGGACACCATGGTATATTCGAAACCAAACCATCCACAGGGATCTTGGCATTCTCGCAGTAAAAGATGAAATAGAGAAGCAAAAAGCGTCGTACAAGGAAAAACTCTCAGCCCACCCAAATTCTCTCGCAAGGGACTTAACTCGGGTTCCAGAAGAACCCGCCTACAACGTAACGACCTTCCAACCCAGCCATAACTTGTCAGGGCCACTTTTACTGTTCCAGTCTACATGACTGATATTTAGGTAATAGTATAAGGTTTGATACACTTATTGTTGGTCTCGTAAGGAGAAGATTCAATAAATAAAAGCAGTTGTTTGCGCCGTCGCGACAGTTAAACGTTAATCTTGCAAGCTTTTGCTCCTACCCTAACCCGCTCTCTCTCTCTCCTGTTCTCTGTGCAGCTGCACTATATTCTTATCTTCACGTAAAGGTATAGTGGTAAGTCTTTACAATGTCCGCTATTGTCTGCGCTGTTAAAACCTGCAGGAAGGTAATTGCGGCTAGTGATCTCTCGATCGGCTGCTGGCTGTGCGACAACATTGTGCATGCCAAGTGCATTGGTGTTGTAGCGCGGACCGTAGACGATTTGAAAAGGAACATCGGTTTGCGTTACTGATTTGATGTCGCGAGGTTGAAAGCGAAATGATGTTTTTTATGCGGCAAACCAAGAGCGGTTTTAAGGACGTATTATAGAGTTTTCGCAAAACTCATGGTATGATCTTAGCGCTAGATACTCAAATTAATAGACTTAAGCTATTAAATGAGTCTCCTAGGCGCAAAAAAACTAATACTGGTCTGCAACATAACGACGGATCTCCTAAACCCGCAGCGGGCTCTCAAGTCCTAGATTAAGTCCTAGAATTCAGAGGTCGAGTGGAAAAAATAATTCGGCACCAGAATGTGCTGCTGGAGGGACGGTGCCGGTGATTTCCGTTTTGTCCCCTGGTGGATCGCAAATTAAGACCCCTCAGACCCCCATCTATGTATCCCCCCAGGGCGTCAGGCCCGGATTACCGGCCGATATTGGCAATCCGGACAATGCGTCTGCATTGCCGAAACCCCTAACTGTTGTCCCACCTACGAAACAGATATTTGTTTCAAGGCTTTTGCCTGATTAGACATCGAAAGATGTAATAGCCTTTATTTAAGGCAGAATTAAGGCCGAGAAAATAAAAATTAAGGTGGAACAAGAAAGAAAGCTAACTTCGGCACGCCGAAGTTTGTATACCCTTTGCAGCTTACAATTGTATACAACATTTATACATATAAAAATTCGGTTCAACATTACGTATACGATCCAGACCGTTCCGACTTAAATAGCAGTGAGAGCATATAGAAGACTATCTGCAAAGTTTCATTCAGATAGCTTCAAAACTGAGGGACTAGTTTGCGAATAATCGGACAGACAGACGGAATGACGGACAGATAGACATGGCTAGATCAACTCGGCTATTGATGCTGATCGAGAATATATATACTTTATAGGGTCGGAAATGTCTCCTTCACTGCGTTGCAAACTTCTGACTGAAATTATAATACCCTGCAAGGGTATAAAAATTCAAATTTTCCTATACTAGGGACATTTCATCTTTCAAGATAAATGTCCCAAACGAGCTCTTTGACACAATATGCTCTACCAAAATCTGGCCGGAGTATATTTTCGTCAAAGAGTTCGAAGCTAAGAAAAAGAAAAGGCGGCCTGTAGGAATCAGTCTTCCCAGGCCTGACCTGACCACTGCGCCCTCTACGACTCCCACTCCAAAAAACTAACTGACTCCCTCTTCTTCTCCTACCTGAATGCAAGAGGTTTACGTAGTAAGCTTCCCAAATTGTATTCTGATAGTCTATCGTTTGCTTTTCAGGTTATCGTGTTCACAGATACCTGGTTAAAGCCGGAGATTTTGAGCTCCGAAATTTTTCCGGCTGCGTTCACGGTTTACCGAGTGGATCGGCCTATCAGACGTATTGCGGTTGACTCCAATCTCACGTCTGAATTGTTAACTTTTGAGGAGTGCAACGATGTTGAACTCCTTTGTGTGAGGCTATCAGTTAATGGTAGCTCCATTTTCATTACTACATTCCTCATTACCTACATTCCTCCCTTGTCGGAACTTCCTATTTATTGGAACCATCTTTCCGCTATTCAGATGGTCTCCAATCGTCTTTCGGATAAGGACCACTATGTAGTTCTTGGTGATTTTATTATCCCAGAGGCTATTTGGTCCTCCAATAATTCCACAAACTCACTTCTTACTACAACACAGCATGATTTTATTGCTGGCTTGTTTGACATTTCGCTATCTCAAGTCAACCATGTACGAAACTCTTCAGAGCGCTTGCTTGATCTCTGTTTTGTTTCAGATCCTGGTGGCCATGGTGGAGCCGCTGACGCTACCCGAAGATCCCTATCATCCTACTTTCGATGTGGCCCTCGACGTTAGGGCCGACTAAACGAATATATCTGACAGTCCAGCCAATAAAGTCCTTTGTTTTCGGAAGGCGGACTTCGAGCGGTTGAATTATCTTATATCTGATTTTAATTGGTCCGATCAATACATGTGCACTGACATGGCAGAAGCCGTGGATATTTTTTACAGTGCCGTCAACTGCTAATAAGCCTCCGTGGTTTACTAAAGAGTTGAGCCGTCTTAAAAACAAAAAGTCTAGGCTGTATTCTAAATTTAAACGCACCGGTTCTCAATCTGCTCTATCCTGTTATTTATCGCCTCGGTTTCACTTCACCGTGTTGAACGCGCAGTGTAAAAAAAAAAACAGTTCTATAATTTTGTTAACACTAAACGTAAGCCAGTTACTCATCCTTCCTCGCTCTCATTTGAAAACACAACCGTTGTTTATGTAGGGGGGCGATCCTTCCGCTGACGATCCTTGAAGGAGTTGGACGAAAGGTTCCAACGACGCAAAGCCAGTAGGGGAAAAAAAAATCCAGAAGAAAAAAAGTCGGGGGCGTCGTGAGGAACGTCAGACCGCTTTATTCGGCTGCATACATATAACTAAACTTAAACTAAGCATAAGACCACGCTCCCGCCCGCTTTACTCCGCTAAAGCGAGAGCGGGAGATCGGCAGCGTCCGACCGTAGAGTTCGGTTCCGAACACGAGGGCAGCGGTCCAGAGCGCGGAAGCTGCGAGATGGGACGAGAGCGGCCGGCTTGTCCGAGAAAGGTGCCGAGGAGCGGCGTCGGAGTGCCGCGAAGCGGCGGAAGAGTGTCGAGCTTGATGAGACGCGGGGAGCGGGCGATCGTTAATGAGCTCGACCGACAGTACGCGGAGGCCCGACAGACGGGAGCGCAAGAGCGGTCGAGTTTTCGGAAGCTCGGTGGGCAGAGGGCGACACTGAGGGCCTTCCAACCTGAACATTCCGCCCCCCCCTTGCAATCACTCGGGTTGCAATGAATCCGTTGATGACTGATGCTGAATCGGGGCGCCCTTAGCGTCGAAACATCGAAGTTGATCGGCACAGAGCGTAGGGAAACCTTGATCCTTCCGTAGCAGATGGATTCCGTGCAGACTCGGCAATGGTAGGACTCAGTACCTCGGGTACGTCTGCTTTTCAACTAGGATGCGTTGGGTGGAAGTGGATACATCGGATCTGGTCTGAATGAAGAAAATATAGAATAAGTGATGGTCTGTAATGTGTGACTTAGGAGTACGGAGGTGCCCGATGCTACGAATGGGGCATATGCACTTGATGTTCGTGCATATGCAGGAGCGTATGGTGGTGCTTATTGCACGTCTTGCATCGGTCACCACTGCGGCAGGTTCCCTCGGAATGTTCGTGAGCCAAACAGTTCGAACAGTAGCGGTTGTCAAGAACCGCGCGGAACCTCTTCTCTGCATTGAGCCTGAGGAACTGTTGACATTTCCGAAGCGGGTGGATTCCGTTGCAGACTCGACACCGGTAGGAGTGAGTGCTTTTGGAACGACTGCCTTCAAAGGCAGCCGTTCTGCGAGTGGCAAAACATCTGCCCAACGGACCCTTGGATGTATAGGAAACTCGCGTGGAGAACACAGATACGGTGCGCGCGGTTGTCGTGGACACTGGGCCCGTGAGTACCCATCCGAAAATCGTCTCTTGTGCCAGAAGAGAGCCCAGAATGCTGCTCTTGGAGCCGCCCAGAAGCACAGACGGAAGAATATCAGCTCCTATCAGGACGTCAATTGCGGAGCTCTCGAAAAACGTCGGATCCGCCCAGGTGAGATTCGGAAGCTCCTTCAGGAGATCTCTTGGAATGGGGTATGATGGAAGTTTTCCGGCTAGTTGAGGAAGAACATAAGCAGTTGTTTCCAACCTCAACCCGGGTCTGGAGGGAGCGCAAATGGAAAAATTGCAAGACTTCGTGGATTGGGCTGCAACTGTGTCATTGAGACCGGAAACTTGGGTCTGAACTGGCTTAAATGGAAGTTTGATTCGGTTGAAGAGTTGCTCAGTAATAAATGTTGCTTCGGAACCAGAATCAATTAAAGCGCGGGCTTCGAAGTTGCGACCAAGATGGCAGATATTAATAATCGCCGTGCCGAGCAGGACAGCTCTTGATCCTGACGCAAAACACACTTGCAAATTCGCGTGGTCGTCAGAAACTGCTGCGCGTGTCGCAACGGAAACGGGTCGTGGACTAGAAGGAGCGGAAGGTCTTGAAACGGTAGCGACCGGATCGTCGCGATGCAGAAGAGTATGATGCCGGCCACGGCACGTAAAACAGGAGTGGGGACTAGTGCAGTCCCGCTGTAGGTGGCCTCGGGCAAAACAATTCAAGCAGAGTTGCTTTCTTCTGATGTAGTCGGAACGACCATTTACACTCATTTCGAGGAAGCCGGGACAGAAGCGAACTGGATGGTTTTCCCTGGAGCAGATATCGCACCCTCTGGGGGCTGGAGTCACTCTGGCCTCATATGAGTTGAGCCGGCGCGTTGATGCACTCGCAGGGGTCGACCTGGGCGGAACTTGCCCTGAACTGCTAGGCCTGATATCGTCGATGGCCTCCAGCGTACGGTGGCGCTCTGTCAGAAACGAGTCTAACTCGTTCCAGGTTGGAATTTCGGCCTTGTTGTGGATGGATTGCTCCCACATGGACAGAGTAAGTTTGGGAAGCTTTGAGGAAACCATGTAAACAAGGAGACAATCCCACGCCTCGACCTGAATAGAGGACATCTCTAAGGCTGTGAGACAACTTTGGATCGTGCCTTGCAGCTCTTTTAAAGCGCCTCCGGACTCTTGGGGGACAGCCTGGATGTTAAAGAGAATCTTTAACTGGCTGTTTACTAGCAACCTCCTATTTTCGAAGCGCTCCGTAAGGCTTCGCCACGCAGAGTTAAAACCCTCGTTGGTCAGTGGCGCCTTGGAAACGATGGCGTGCGCATCCCCACTTGTCTTGGAGAGGAGGTGGAACAACTTTTCCACAGGCGTTAGGCGCGAATTCTGGATATAAATTGCGGAGAAGAGGTCTCTGAAGGTGGGCCACCTAAGGTAGTCACCAGCGAAGACTTCGGTGTCGACCGGTGGCAGGCGGCAACCCGTAGAAGGGAGTGGTTGAGGAGTGACGGAAGTCTGTGTGGATTGGGAGGCGGCCTTGTCAATGACGTCCTGAAGCTGGACCACACACTTCGAATACACAGAATAGCAGTAATTATACTTCGATTCTAGCACTGATGCAGTGGTCGTAGTGTCGTCGGACTCGGCCAGGAGATCGGAGCAGCTCTCGTAGCTTTTCTCCACCTTTTCCCACAGGGCTCGGACTTGGTCCCGGTGGACTTGGCACATGCCAGGGGACAATCTGTCTGTGTCAGGGGCAGCCGGAGTGTGCAGGTTAGCTTCGAAATGGCTAACACGGTCTGTTGTGGCAATAAACTTTTTTAGGGCAACCTCTACCGCATTTGGAGCCATTTTGGACATGGATCGCGTAGTTTTTGGCAATGGACCGGGGCAAAGGTTCACGGACTTGTCGCTTTTTTCCCTTGGGATGGCAATTGCTGCCTTTGACGTTGACGGAGTCGAGCACGGAGACGGGCGCGGAGATGCGGATTGGGACTTGTCCAAGCGGATTGACGGGAGCGGACGTGGCTTCTTGTCGTCACCTATGGGCATTCTCGGACTCGCAAATGGTCACACTAATGCGCTCGGCACGATCTGGGTCGCTGGGACGCTAATCGTGGCCCAAAGGATACACACGAATTCAGAAAAGAAGACCCAAATATGGTTCGTGTGACGCCAACGGAACAGCACCCACGAAAAAAGAGTGTCAGCGGCAGACGAAGGGAAACAAAGGCGAGTCCTCAGCGGAGAAGTTCGGACACGAAGCACAGGTGGCTGAATGGGACAGAAAAAAAACTACAGCGAATGCTGTTGCCGGCCGTAGGATGCCTTATGCGGAGATACCCTTCGAATTATTTGAAGAGGTCGGAATTGGACTCTGGACTTCAGGAACCAGCTGTATATGCTATATATATCTATATTCCTTGGCTCGGATATAAATTGGAAATTTTATTTGTTGTAAAAAATTGGAAATTTAATTTATTAATTTATAAAATTATAAAATTAATATATTAAAAATGAATTAAATATTAATGTCGGAAATAATAAATGTGTATTATTTAATTATTTACACGTAATTATTACGGAGTCGGAAAAGCGGAATTAAAAATAAACCTTGGCTTTGACTCGGGGAAAAAGTTCACTGGGTTATGCCGTCGGCAAAGCAGTGCATAATTCAGGCGCCTAGGAGAAAACGAAACAACAACAACAGCAGCACGGCTGAGGCGGCGGTTAGCATGGGAATCCGGAAACAACCATAAATCGAAGTTTGGTTTAAGACGAGCCGTCGGCAACACACATAAGTGAAGAGCTCAGGAGAGAGGACAAAACGGAACCCAAAGAACAGCAACAATAACAACACGTCGGCTGCGGCGGTGTGGATTTGGAGTAGTAAAACACTTGCGGTCGCACTCGTGTGTTATTATTGTTGTTATTATTATTATTCTTAGTTATTTTTTTTCGCGTTTGTTTGTTAGAGAGTTATTTAATTCCTGTATGAAATGACAGAAAATATAAATAAATATGTATGTAATTGGATACGCATGCAAATGTGTATGGATTTGTGGTTTTTATTTGTACAGTGGAAACCCGATAACGGAACTGCTGAGGGCGTACAAACAATATTTTAGAGGCAGAAAATATTTTCGGAGATGGGCATGCAGAGCGGGTGTGTGTGGGGGCATGTGTTGAATGCTTCGCTCTGTGGTACAGTGGAAACACGATAAGTGGACTGTATTTGGAATTTGGCATATACAACTGTGGAGCCTGTGAACCTTGCGTGGAGAAAGAAAAAAAAACAAATGGCACACAAAAAAAAAAATATATATGTATTTATATATATATTGACCACGGCGGATTGTTCGGCGAAAAGAGGAACTCCCGAAACAAGTGCACACTGGTTGGCGGATATTGAGCCTTTTTGTTTTATTTATTTGATTTTATTTTTTTTTTACCACACAAGTTCACTTTTGGTCGGCGGAGGTTGTTTGTTTGCGGAGACGGACTTGCATGGAATAAGTATATGCATAAGTTGTCACACGTCTGTATGTACATATGTATGTTTGTATGTGAATGCACATATGCCTTGACCGTTGGCAAGTGGAACGGAGAAACGAAGGAAAAAACGGCAAGCAATATGGCGATCACACAAAACGGAGACGGATTGAAAAAAAATGATGATGGAATTAGGGAGATATTAAACTTTTCTCAAACTGCCGCTGTGTTGGAAAAACTCGGATCTGGAGTTGACACAAAAAAGGAAAAAATAATCTTGCAGCAGTGTGAACGAAATTTAATGTTCGGACCACTGCTGAAGACCGGCAGAGAGAGGGAGATGGAGGAAGCTCGTACTTAACTTGAGCGGAAGAAATCACCGGAACTGCTGGCTGTATTCCGGAAGGATATCCGTATCCGGCTCGAAGGACCAATGTTTATGTAGGGGGGCGATCCTTCCGCTGACGATCCTTGAAGGAGTTGGACGAAAGGTTCCAACGACGCAAAGCCAGTAGGGGAAAAAAAAATCCAGAAGAAAAAAAGTCGGGGGCGTCGTGAGGAACGTCAGACCGCTTTATTCGGCTGCATACATGTAACTAAACTTAAACTAAGCATAAGACCACGCTCCCGCCCGCTTTACTCCGCTAAAGCGAGAGCGGGAGATCGGCAGCGTCCGACCGTAGAGTTCGGTTCCGAACACGAGGGCAGCGGTCCAGAGCGCGGAAGCTGCGAGATGGGACGAGAGCGGCCGGCTTGTCCGAGAAAGGTGCCGAGGAGCGGCGTCGGAGTGCCGCGAAGCGGCGGAAGAGTGTCGAGCTTGATGAGACGCGGGGAGCGGGCGATCGTTAATGAGCTCGACCGACAGTACGCGGAGGCCCGACAGACGGGAGCGCAAGAGCGGTCGAGTTTTCGGAAGCTCGGTGGGCAGAGGGCGACACTGAGGGCCTTCCAACCTGAACAACCGTAAATAATGATCAGGCAATAGCCGATCTATTTGCGCAGTTTTTTCAAACTACATATTCAAGCTCTATTGACTCAAATCAGACTTATTCTTACATTATTCCCAAATCGAACTTAATTTTCATTCCTAGTTTAAACGAAAGCTCCATTCTTTCAGATCTTCTCCGTGTTAAGCCAGTTTATTCGCCAGGTCCCGACGGAATACCTGACTGTGTGCTTAGGTATTGTGCCGACGCCCTGTGCAATCGCCTTCTGAAATTGTTTACCTTATCCTTAGAAACCTCCCACTTCCCCCTTATTTGAAAGGAGTCATTTGTTATTCTTCTCCACAAAAAATGTTGCAAATTGGACGCCAACAACTATAGAGGAATCTCTAAACTGTCGGCCATCCCAAAACTTTTCGAATATATCATTACTCCACATTTGCAGCATCTTTTCAGTTCAATAATTTCTCCATATCAGCATGGATTTATAAGGCGAAGATCAACTACTACAAATCTTTTGGAGCTCACTTCCTTCATTATAAAGGGCTTCCATAACAACTTTCAGACAGACGTAATCTATACTGATTTCAGTAAAGCATTCGACTCTGTTCACCATTCTCTTCTTGTTCGGAAACTCGATCCAGAGTACTTATGTACGCGGATGACGTCAAACTTTCCGTGCAATATAAGGACGCTTCTTGCCAGTCAGATTTACAAACAGATCTTAATAAGATCTTGCCAGTCAGATTTACAAACAGATCTTAATTATTTTCAAACATGGTGCCGCGTTAACTTATTAAATTTAAACGGCTCTAAATTCAAGCTAATGACATTTTCTAGTGTCGATCCCAAGCTTGCAACTTATACGCTGAACTGTCGCTCTTTGGAAAGAATTGATATAGTTGATGATTTGGGAGTTCGCCTGGATCCTAAACTTGACTTTATTGATCATATTTCCTGCATGGTAAATAAAGCCAGAGGTGTGCTTGGTTTCATTAAACGGTGGTCGAAAGAATTCAATGACCCCTATGTTACTAAATCGCTTTATATTTCATTAGTTCGTCCTATCTTAGAATATGGATCTTGCGTTTGGAGCCCTCAGTATGGGGTCCACAGTAAACGCATTGAGTCAGTTCAAAAGAACTTTTTACTTTTCGCTTTACGCGGTTTAAACTGGGATACAAACAGGGATACCTACGCCGGCGTATTTCTAAAGGGTTCCAGCTACACAAAATTTCCGCAGCCCGACATTACTCGCGAAGGCCGGCTCAGCAGATGGAGACGGGTGACTCAGATGCAGCAACATTTTTTGAAAAAATGGAACAGCGATTATTTTTCCTTACTGAAAGAAGGAGGACAACATTCCACCGTTAAGATGGCAGCTAGGGTGCATTTAGGAAGTCATACCCGGCGGGGACGACGTCATCAAAGAAGCTATTGTTCGTCGTCTCGTCAAGAGCGCCGTCAGCAAACTAGTCGGTCTGTCCATCGATTCAAATATATGTAGTTGGAGCCTTACCTCTGCCAACGGGAGGAGTGTGTTCGGAGCAGATCACCAGCACCTAGTCATGCGCGAATAGGTGTACCACTGCACCTGCAATTTCAGTTCTCTCTTTTCAACCTTCTTTCTTATCTCGCTAAGGCTGTCGCGACATATATTTAGCTAAAATACATTTGTAAGCTCTTACCTATATGAATATGTGATGAAGGCAAGCTTTCGTAGAGTCAGTCTGCAGATCCGAATAAACCCGTTAGATATTAATATAAGCTATTCGTGCGCTTTATTCATTATAACCCAAAGGGTAAAATATTTATTGTCTTCCCCATAAACACTCCTTTTAATATATTAAATAATTGAAATAATACCAACGAATAGTTCTTCATCATATATATATAAATGCTCATTCAAGTTAGTAAACAATATCACATTTTTCTACATATTTTAAATAAAAAAAACATACTGAGAAAGATATTCCAAACGATTTATTTTATCGCTTTTCTATATTATAATGCAAATAAGACTAACGTTTTTTCCTAATATTTATTTTTATGTTAACCACATAGTTGCACCAAAGATTACGCCTTTCTCATTTGCACGCGACCTGAATGTCGGTGACCGAACAAGCGTTCAATGTGTTATTGGGACTGGGGATCTTCCTCTGGCATTTACATGGCTTAAGGACGGACATCCTCTACAATTAATTGTTGAAGATAAGCTTAGAGATGCTAGTGAAGTCGCTGGTACGGCCTCCGACACAGTCTTTATATCCCCACTTCTGCATAACATCGAAGACGTATTTTTGAATAAAGTTGAAAAAACTGGAAGCCTTCTCACCATTCGTCAGAATGATGATTTTACCAGTGCGCTAAGCTTCACACATGTTACGAGAGTCCAAAGCGGAACATACACTTGTCGCGTGCAAAACGACGCTGCAACAGTAACGCACTCTGCACTTCTAGAAGTTAATGGTATTCGCACTTTATCACACATTTCTTTATTATACTATTCTTGTTTATACCGAATAATCAAAATTAGTGGCATGCGTGTATTAGTAATTATTTTTAGATTTTACCATTTTAAATAATATCAAAGTCTATATAATTGAAAGATATTTCATTCTCGTTCAATGTTTATTTTTCTATTCAAGCCTTTTAGGACAAGACGTAGGTAACAAATCAAGCCTACAACTAAACGACGACTTGTAACCATGTGGTTTTGCGAATGTTTAATTTGTAAAATTCAGCAAACAGTAAAATGTAAATAAATATAATATTAGCTTTATACAGTAATAACAAAAGTTTAACTAAAAAAACCAAATTAAAATCTCCATCAATACCTAACGAAAAAAAACAATGAAAGGAACTTAAGTCGGTCATTGTAAAACAATATATTTTTAAGAGCTTTTGGTTTTAAATGTAATCGCTTTCTGTCGTCGGTCGTTAATTGTTTTCGATAGTCAGTATTTAGTGATAGATTATTTTCTGAAGTAGTCCAAAGAATGTATGGATTTCAGCGATAATTAGAAACGGGCACATTGAAGCAGCTCTTATAAATTGCCAGGAAAATTAGCTTTTCATTATCGGGCAGAATTAAGAGGACACACTGCGGTATGTTAAGCTTAGATCAAATTTTGTGAGGTTAAGTTGTGGCTATATTCAGAATAAAACGCGCGTTTGCTATTCACGGCTGTGGCCGACAAACAACATCCGAAGGAAGGGTACTTCGGGGACTATTGCGTGGGGCAGCTGTTTAAGGCAATTCCATGTGACGCACGACAACTCCTTTTATTCGCAGTCCTAGGGTGACTGCAAGGGCAACTTGCGCTGGAGTGACGGTTTCAGTGCCAGTTAGACAGTTGCCGGAATCCGGCAGAGAAGTCGCAGGTAGCGACATTGTTGAGCGCGGACAGTGCCGAACGCTGAGACGTACAGCAGCGACGTAAGGGCGCGCAGACAGCGCCGAATTCCGAGAGTCGCAGACAGCGATAAGGAGACCGCAGGCAGCAGTTAGGAGGCGCAAGGAGCGACAAGTTTGGAGACCGCAGGCAGCGGTCAGAAGGCGCAAGGAGCGCTAAGCATCGATGGCCCCAGGCAGCGGCCACAAGGCGCAGGTGACGCCATTTGCAGCGAGCGCAGGGCACCGCCATTTTGGATCTGGGAAAGATGCAGCATTCCCCAAAAAAAGAGTGCCTGGCTGAACGGAGGGGAGCCACCCCTATAACAACGCGAGCGGATCAGCAGCCAGTAGTGGAGCAGGAATTCGGTGAACATAACCACGGCGGCGGCCATTCCTAGCCCGGCCACTACGGTGACTACAGTCGCTTCCCAACCAAAAAGCATGGTCACAGCTGCGAGTTCAGTGCCGGAGGTGAGACAGCCCCTCAGGGTGGATCTTCTGTCGAGGATCGCAGCGTTAAAGAAGGAGCTGGATCTAGCGAAAGCACCTAATGGAGAGGCCCTAGCTAACGGGGTCGGGTCGGTGCCATACAACGGTGTCGGTGCGAGCGGTGCGGCTTGCACGCTGCCGCCATCTTGGAGTGGACCGCCATTGCTAACGACTAGCAACCATTTTGGGAAGCCACTGTGTGCAACAAGCAATGCGCAGACAGCGCTCGATGACGTCGAATGGAATCCAAGGAGCATCTGGGAAACGAAAGCTTTCGGACTTGCCTGATTTTGGAGGGCAGCCCGAGGAGTGGCCCATCTTCGTATGTGCGTTTACGGAGACGACCCATGATGGAGCAGCTGCGCTTTAGGTTTGGCCGACCGGAGCAGCTAATACGCAGCCAGCAGAACAACGTACGAGAGGTGTCGCCGATTTCGGAGCACAACCTGACGAAGATCGTTCCCATCGCGACCCGAGTGAGTCACCTCACGGCCTTCTTGCAGTCAGCGAAGGCGGAGCAGCACCTGGGGAACCCAACCCTCATGGAGGAGCTTGTGGCCAAGCTTCCTACGAGTAAGCGAGTGGACTGGGTCACGTATGCTGCAACGATTGAGCCCTTTCCCACTGTAGTGCACTTCAGCGCGTGGCTACAGGAGTCCGCGAACGTTGTGTGTACGGTTTTGGACGTCGAGGAAAAGGAGCCGAGGCGTCGAGTGCTAGATGCGAGCATCGACCAGAATACATGCGATCAACAAGGTGATCGGCATGGATGTTGTCCCATCTGTGTAGGGCAACACGCAATTACGAATTGCCGAGAGTTTATTGGAGTTTCGCCGCTAGGAAGGTGGAGTCATGTGAGGAGGCAACGGCTTTGCCTCACATGCTTACAAAGTGGACACATGGCTAGATGCAAGATGCATCAATCGTCTGCTACATGGTGCGGACGAGGAGCGAAGGCCGCAGTTGCGAGGTGGCTTCAGACGCCACAACGGAG
Source organism: Drosophila jambulina (assembly GCA_018152175.1). Classification (NCBI taxonomy): domain Eukaryota; kingdom Metazoa; phylum Arthropoda; class Insecta; order Diptera; family Drosophilidae; genus Drosophila; species Drosophila jambulina. Next base: position 733,420 of record JAECXH010000002.1, on the reverse strand, counting down.
GGAACCAGCAGTCAGCCGTTTCCAGACGCAGCCCGGACAGGAGGTCTTCGCTACGAGATGGTTACAGGGACCAAGAGGGGAATCAGCAGTGAGCAGTTCCCAGAAACAGCCTGGACAGAGGGGCTCCGCAGGCAGCGGAGGCTCCCATGCAGAGAAATTTGAGCTGCGTCGACCCCGAAGGAGGCCGCCTTCTGTTCCGTATATTGCCAGTAACGCCGTCACCGAGGTCCTGCCTACTGGCCGTGTCTGTGGATGACACGATGAAGCAGATGGTGGAGGACTACTTCAACATGGAGAACTTTGGTGTGAAGCCCGCGACTCCGGTCGCAGCCAGCGACGACGTGCAGGCCCAAAGGATGCTCGAAGACACCACGGTGAGAGTGGGGCGTCGCTACCAGACGGGACTACTCTGGAAGGACGACCACGTTGTGCTGCCACAGATCTATGAGATGGCGTACAAGCGGCTGGTGAACGTCGAGAAGAAGCGCAACGGGCAGTTGGCGCTGTAATACATATGATCAGATCATTACGGATTACGGGTCTAAAGGATACGCGAAGCGGTTGCTTCCGGATCAGGTCTCAGTAAAGAGCGACCGGCTGTGGTATTTGCCAACCCGAACAAGCCCGGTAAGGTCCAGCTTGTGTTTGATGCTGCAACCAAGGTTGGAGGAACTTCGCTAAATTCGGCGCTGGACAAAGGGCCTCAGCACTATCAGCCTTTGCCAGCTGTGCTCTTTTATTTCAGAGAGGTAGCAGTCGGAGGCTGCGGCGACATCAAGGAGATGTTCCACCAAGTGCTTATCCGACCCGAGGATAGATGTTCCCAACGATTCCCTTGGAGAGATGGTGACGACGAGAGGGATCCGGATGTCTACAAGATGAACGTAATGACGTTTGGAGCAGAATGTTCACCGAGCGCTGCGCATTACGTGAAGACTGTGAATGCCCTGAAGTTTCGGGATTCGGATCCGAGAGCAGTCAAGTCCATCGTCGACTACCATTATGTCGATGACAATGTGGACAGTTTCGCTACAGAGAGCGAGGCTATCAGCGTATCACGGGTGTGTGAAGGAGATACACGAGGAGGCTGGATTCGAGTTATGCCAGTTTTCATCCAGCTCACCCATCGTGGAGACGGCTTTGGGACCACCTGGACGAGTTAAGAGCGTCGGATGGGGTGAGGCTGAGCAGAAGATCCTCGGAACGCGTTATCACGGATGACTTCAGGTTCAACGTGGAGTATCACCGAGTGCCAAGCAGCGTTATGAGTGGAGATAGAGTCCCTACGAAGAGGGAATATTTGAGCCTGGTGATGTCGACGTTCGACCCATTGGGATTCCTGTGCTGCCTAATGATTACAGCGAAGTTTTTGCTGAGAGAGATCTGGACGAGCCACTACCGAAGGAGATCGGTAGAGCCTTTGCGACTTGGCCCAAAGAGATGGACGCCGTGGGACAGTTCCCATGTCCTCGCCATTATTTTGGGCGTGCAGCAGTTCGGGCATTGGAATTGCACGTCTTCATGGATGCTAGCCAATCAGCATTCGCGGCGGTGGCGTATTGGAGGGCCACATACGAGGACGACGACGTGCAAGTGAGCTTCGTATGCGCAAAGACGAAGTGCGCCCCGATGAGAACGATGTCGATCCCACGGCTGGAGCTGCAGGCAGCAGTTCTTGGAACCAGACTGATGAACGCTGTCAAGGAGGAGTACGGCGTGGTCATCAGTGACCTGGTGTTTTGGACGGACTCAAAGACGGTGCTGAGATGGATCGGCAGCACCCACCGCCGGTATAAGCAATTTGTTGGCAACCGAGATTTTAGAGTCGTCGAAGGTTTCCCAATGGCGATGGGTACCTACAGCTGACAATGCAGCGGATGATGAGACTCGGTCGCAGAAGCAAGTGGACCTTGGCCAAGAATCACGTTGGCTAAGGGGACCTGAATTTTTAAGGCAGCTAGTGGACAGCTGGCCGGCGCCTGAAGACGGAACTAAGCGTGTTCCAGACCCTCCAGATGAGGAAGAGATGCCCAGTGAGTTTGCATTAGTTTAGGCAAACGATTTTGTTATTTCACTCCAGAGATTCTCGAGCTTCAGTCGCTTAGTGAGGACCACGGCCTGGATTTTGATGTTTGCGCTCTGGTGCCGCACACAGAGAAGCGAGCTCGAGGAATACGGCCTCACCGCAAAGGATTGTGAGGCCGCGGAGAACCTGTTGGTCAGACAGGCACAACTGGAGGCTTTCCCCGACGGCGGAAACTGGAAAGGATGTCGCTAGCTCGAGCGATATACGAGGGCTGGCGCCCTACTTGGACAAGAACGGGGTTCTGCGAGCTTCCGGCAGAATTGATGCCGTACAGTGCGAGGAGACCCGTGATACTGTCACATAGGCACAGTCTGACGGAGATGATTGTGCGACACTTCCACGCCAAGATGAAGCATCAAAATGTAGATGCTACGATTGCTGAGATCCGGACGAGATTCTGAGTCACGAAGATGAGGCGTGTGCTACGGAAAGTGATCTCATCGTGCAACGCGTGTAAGCTGCAGCGAGCGCGGTCAATGCCACCGATAATAGGACCCCATCCAGGAGACAGACTGGAAGCGGGTGGATGACCATTCAAGTACACTGGATTGGATTACTTTGGGCCACTGATGGTGAATGTTTCCCGTCACCGAGAGAAGCGCTGGGTCGCTTTGTTTACGTGCTTGACGACAAGAGCGATTCATCTGGAGCTGGCGCATGACCTGTCCACGGATTCCTGCATAATTGCGATCATGAACTTCGTCTGCCGTAGAGGGCCAGTACATAGACTGCGCAGCGATAACCGCAAGAACTTCGTGGGAGCTGACAGGGAGGCCAGACGATTTGGTGACGTGTTCGAGATGGAACAGATTCTGAGTGAGCTGTCAACAAGAAGCATAGAATGGGTTTTCAATTGCCCATTGAACCCGTCTGAAGACGGAGTATGGGAGCGCATGGTGCAGTGCGTCTAGAGAGTACTGCGTCATACACTGAAGGAAGTCGCGCCGAGGGACCATGTATTGGGGAGTATCCTGATCGAGGCGGAGAATATTGTGAATTCGCGTCCGCTCACCCATTTGCCAGTGGATGCGGACCAAGAGGCGCCGTTGACGCCTAAAGACCTGCTCAAGGGAGCAGCTAATGTGCCAGAATTTTGAAACATGTGAGGTTATTTAATCGAAAACCGGAGCTTGTTCGCTTTTTGAGGTTATGTAGAGGGTGCAGCAAATTTTTTTTTGTCTGTCTCTCCAGTTGCATCACTTAGTACAACTCTTACCCTTTTATTTAACACCTTAAAAGGCCAATAATTTTTTTTTTTTGCAAAGTTATGACTGTTTTAGTTACAAATGCAAGGCTTTGTGCAATATCTATCAGCAGTAACTGTTCACAGTAAAATCATAATTGATCTCTTGACATCTTAGATTGAACGGCCAGAATTGACCAACAAAATTGTTGTGCCCTTTACATAATCTCAAAAGTATGAGAAAACGCAGTGTTTCGGGTATATAGCCTTAAATATCTTAAAATGGTGGCCAAATTCTAAGACCGGACTCAGAAATGACCCTCAGTTTCCTACGACTAAACGATGTTTACTTGTGTTATTCAGCAACAATTATAAGAAATACACAATTTGTAATAAATTGAAAAATATGTGAGCTTACACCGTCTCCTTAAAATCGTACATCACGTTTCGCTGAATTCAATGGTTATACTGGATTTTGGCTTCTTTCTGAGTCGCGTGCGAATTAAACTTGTGTAATTAGCTTGAAAAAGAAGAATAGCCCAATCTTAGCACGATCTTAGGGCCAACCAAGAAGCTATATGTTTAAAATTTTGTAAAGTGAAAAAAAAGTCTTAGCATATGTTTTTTTCTTTAGTTGGAGCAAGTACATTTCGTATTCGACATAAGAGAATTTACCATATCTTCATTTACTCTAAGCTATAAGCATTTTGAATTATTTAAAAACGTTGGTATTAATTTCTTTGAAATTGTACAACTATACCATATACATTCCAAAAGAAAGACTGTAATTGCAAAATTCTAGATGCAGTATGTATTAAATAGGTTAGTTAATGAAATTTTCATTGCTATATTTTTTCCAGTATATATGTTAATACTTTATAGTTTATTAGTGGTTTGAAAAACTATAATATAGTTATTTGATTCAATAAAATAAAGGTTTTGTAATTTTATCAAAACCAACTTTTATATAATACTAGAAACTTTGGCGAACTCTGTTCCGCCGTAATGGCAATAAATAAGCAGATTGTGTTTTTATTTATTGGGAAAAATACCTACAGTAATCATTCATTATTATTTCTGTATTTTAGTACATAGGTTGCTCTTCACTTAAGTACTTTGTGATACACGAAATACCCTTGCAGGGTATTATAATTTCAGTCAGAAGTTTTCAACGCAGTGAAGGAGACATTTCCGACCCTATAACGTATATATATTCTTGATCAGCATCAATAGGCGAGTCGATCTAGCCATGTCCGTCTGACCGTCCGTCTGTCCGATTATACGCGAACTAGTCCCTCAGTTTGTAAGCTATCTGAATGAACGGTCCGGATCGGACGACTATGTCATATAGCTGCCATAGAAACGATCGGTAAATTTTCAGAAAAAAAATTATTAGTTGTCCAATTTTCAACATATTTTCATATAATTTGAGAAATGCCCATTTTATATTATTTTAGATTTCGGTTTTAATTTGATACAAATCCGACTACTATATCATATAGCTGCCATAGGAATGTTGGGGAAATATTACGTATACGTAATGTTAAACCATATTTTTATATGTATAAATGTTGTATACAATTCATGTTAGTTTTACTACCCATTTAATAAAATTTTATTAATTCATAATGATCCAATTATAAGATGCAAGGGTATACAAACTTCGGCGTGCCGAAGTTAGCTTTCTTTCTTGTTTGTTTTATTATCAGGCAAAAAAACAAACAATGCAGATGGTCTTCCGACCCGTGAACATGCCCCGTTTAATTGACCATGGGAAAAACATGAACGTTTTAGATTTAAACCACCAACGATTAAGGATTAGCCTTGTGATTTGTTGATGGTCAGGGCAAATGCAAAACGAATCGGAAATTGAAGTCTTTTAAATTCAAACGGCACATCGGTTGGGATCATCGGGATCATATCATTATCATAGTGTAAATTACATTGCTCATAAATTTTCTAACAGCAAAACGTTGCACAGTTTTGGTTGGTTTATGTTTCGAAGCATGATTACTACGGAGCCAACCATTAGGCGTAAGTTGTGCTTGGTAAGCCAGGCACGTCCAAAGAGGTTAAAAATTCATTTGAATGAATGCATTGTTCCAATAATCTAATTTTGAATTATGTAGTTTAGGTCATCTATATCTTTATTCTTAGCCGCCAAAATTGCTTGCTCACTCAACCATTCATTATTTTTGTAGTTAAAAATAATGTTTGGAAATACATTGTTGATAAGTTTGTCTTTTTATGAGACAGAATTACAGAAATTATACACGGGAACGCTGTCGAACGGGATGAAAAGTATCTTATGTCCGTCTCCTGGCTCTAAGCTACCTCCCTACCAATTTTCACCCAAATCTGTTCTGCCATTCTTGAGTTATAAGTGGTGTAACTAACACGACTTTTTTTTAACTATATATATAGATGTATAAATACATATCTCTTATATATCTCCTGGTATTTCTGGATCGATTCTTAATGACCATATTGCAAACCGCAAGGGTATACAAACTTCGGCGTAGAGAAGTTAGCTTCTTTTCTTGTTTTATAACTTAACATAGTACCCTTAGACATAATTATAACATATTATAGCTTAGTGGCAACCGAAAATGTATGTAACAGGCAGAAGGAACCATCTCCGACGCCATATATATATCGAAGAGTCGATTTAGCCATATCCGCTTAATCGTCTGTCCGTCCATATGAAACAACAGATTAAATCACCATAAAAGCCAGAGCTACCAAGTTAGATGGTAGATCTGTCGCCAGCATTTCGCATTTTCCCGAAGCTTTAATGCATATGGGCAATTCTCTGATGTCGCATGCGACATTTGTACGCATTCCAACTAAAAAAAAACATGTTCAAAGACATTATTTTAATTTTACAAAATTTGAAGCTTATAGCTCTTGTTAAGCACTATAATTGGTGTAAAGGTCGATTTTGGGGAATTGTTCGTTTTCTGGATATCAACAAAAATGTAAGGAATTCGCATGCGACACAGGCGGAAGTTACTTTTTCGCAAACGAGTTCAAGCACAGTTTTCAGCGAAACTTGATTAAAGATTTTAATGTAATAAATTTTAGCGTAATATATATTAATTCATCTTATTAATGTATTTGGTTAGACTTAAAAATATTAAGTAGTTTTTTTTCAAATCGAATTTAAATTACTGTCGCACGCGACATGTCGCACGCGACATTTTCTTCCATCAAATTTTTTATGTTATTTTATACTTATTAAGTATATAAGAAAAACATATCATGCATTTGAAAATTTTTTTTTATTTATTCCAAAATTTTTTTAAGTGTAACAATAATCTCAAACTTAACAAAATGTATTCAATAAAGTTACAAAATTTAATAAATTTTTCATGTATGGGAATCTTAATTACCTAACTTAAATTACATCGTTAAAGTCAAAAACTACTATTTTAAATGAATATGCTGTTCTGGCAGCTTTTGTCTGTATGCCATTGCAAGCAAACCAATGCATCGGGCTTATACCAGGTATGCTTTGCATACCCACTATGTCGGACGCGACTAACTTTAAAAAATTTTCAAAAATCACGCTGTGCGAATTTTCAAGCAAACTTTATTTTTTTTAATTTGGACTATTAATATGTGTTTGGACCCAAGTTTTGATGCTCACTGGACAAATACTTTAGATGCACTGATAACAATTGATCTTTTTCGATGTCGCACGCGACATTAATAGAAACTGAGAGGCTAATGAGAAATTTGCCGTAATTAGCGATCGCATCGTTTCTTTTATATTTTTCATGTATTCTTTGAATATAAACCTAGATATAATTGAGCGAATATCAATTCATAGTGACTATCTTTAAGAAAGAGAATCAAAACAAAACGTGCAATGAAAATGTATTAAACAGAACTTCTGCACTTCTTTGGCTATGCATTAAAATATTTCAAAATGTGTTGTGTTTAAATGTTAAATAAGCTTATATTAGTTAAATTCACGATATTTTCTATACATAAACGTGAAAAAATTCCACTTTTAAAGACTTTGAATTTTTTATCGACGGTTGCGCTTTCCAGAGAATTGCCCATATATTGTGTGGCATCTTATGTTAACTAATTTCTTTTATTTATTCTTTTATTCTTTTTTTTACTATTTCTTAGAGTTATATTGAATACTTCGTTCTTTTCTTTCGTTTTACTTTTTTTGTTTTTAACTTCTCTAATTGCGCTCTCGTTAAACAGTGATCTGATGTTCGCAAGCAGCTTGCACTTAACACCCGTTTTTGCCAGAGAGGCGCTCTGTTGATAGAGTCACATGCTCTCTCGAAAGAATGCAACTCAATGTGACAAGAACATACTAATCCTAATTGATCTGTTACAACTCGACCGTCCTGATTTGAGGTAGCACTCTAACCCTATCTCGGTATTATACAACTTACATAATTAAAATTCTTTACAGTACTTACAGTGACTTAAATTATTTACAATTTTGTAAACTTTTTGTTTTCTTTTGTCCAAATGGTAAATGATTTATTATTTTACATTATCCCATAACTAATATTTTTACACTTTAAACGTCTTGATATGGATTGGCGATAACTGCATCTTTGAGCAGATATGCTTATTTTTAAAACTCTTTCAGTTACATAATGTACCCACATTATTCGAGAAGTTACGCCTTTTCGAGAGAGATTGTTGCTCTCTCAAAAGAGTTCCTCTCTGGAAAATGGGGGTTGAAGAGAAGTAGAAGTATTTAAGGAGTACTCAAGAAGGGAAAACAAAAACAAGAACTTAATCAAGGCGTCAGCGGCAAGATATGGCCAAGGAAATTCTGAACGGCTTTGAATGTGAAATATGTGTACGGCTCTAGATCAATAAGAAAACGAATCGACGTTATTTAGCCTGTCAGAGAAATTCATAGTCAAAGGATTAAAATCTGCTTGTTTTGGCACTGTTCAACAACGGAATGCAAACCATGCGTATGCAAGAGCTATCTTATTACTTGCGACCAAGAAATTAAGGAAAAGCCAGGAAACGCCATGAAAAGGGTAATACTGATTAGCTGTTTGTAAACAAATTTTGTTAATAAATATGGCATTAGAATGCCCTTTGTGGGTTAATCCCATACTATAGGCTTATCCTTGCCCGCAATTATCGAAGCCACTTTCTCCTTGCGGGCGGAAATTTTTTCGAGTCTTGGAGTATATTTCAACTTTCCCTCCATAATGCTTGTAAATAAATTGATATTAATTATTGGGACAGCACAATCTTAACTTTTTGCAATTGTGCCAGTGGATTTTTGATCTCTCATTACTAAGCCTAAGTCGAAACTTTTAAAATTTTTGTTAATTATCAAGGCTACAACACAGAAAAAGCAATATAACTGATAAAACTGAGGTGATTCATTGGTGATCCTTTTTCAATATTAAATATACTGAAAATCCGGAAGAGTTTTCCCGGAGAATTTACTTTTTTAAATTTAAGTAAAAGAGAATGGCGGCTAGCGGCTGGGGAATTTCCAAGAAGAAGAACACGAAATGGAAGTCGGTTCCAAAATTTTATTGCTGCTAGCAGCTTCGAGCATCGATCGGCGAATAATCTCCCCGAGCAGCATACAGCTCCGCATAGCCACGAACAGAAAAGCTTATCAGTTGCACTCAAGCTTGAGCATAGCCGAGTTGTTCATGATTTAACTGATATGCTTTTGTACAATTTGGTTCGGCTGCATATATTCAATTACATCATTCATCTTTTCTTAAGCTAACAATAAAACTTAATCTACTGCCGTTGAAGGCCTCTGGCGCTTTAACCTCCTCGTTCGGAGCGGCGGTTATTGGCAGCAATGCCAGCTTGTGGATGGCGCGCTTGATGACGCCTCCTGACGTCCGAACATCCGCCACACGCACTTTCCCGTCCTCACTGACTGTTGTTTCCACCACGCGGCCTGTAAGCCACCTTTGCGGGGGCATGTTGTCCTCGTGCACGAGCACCAGACCCCCGGCCTCCAGATCGCGGCCCTCGACGCACCACTTGTTGCGATGCTGTAGGCTGGCGATGTAGTCCTTGGACCAGCCGGCCCAGAACTGCTGCTTGAGATTGGACAGCATTCGCCACCGCCTCAAACATCCGCAACTGGCCTTGCTGGAGATTTCGCCTGTGCCGGATTCTTGCGGCAGCGTGATTAAAGGCTGTCCGATTAGTAAATGTCCTGGAGTCAGAGCCTCTCCAACGTTGGGGTCGTTGCCTGGCGACGAGATTGGACGGGAATTGAGCAGCGCCTCTGCCTCGACCAGGTGTGTGCTCAGCTCGTCTGCCGTCAGCTTGGCGTTGCCGACTCCTCGCAGCAGCCGATGTTTGGCGGACTTGACGGCTGCCTCCCACAGTCCTCCGAAGTAGGGCGGTATGAAATACCACTCGACGCCTCTCTGAGCCGCGTACCCTCTCAACTGGTCCTGACTGTGGTGAAACGCTGCGCTCAGATCCTTGAGAACGTTGCTCGCTCCTACGAAGTTCGTGGCGTTGTCGCTGTACATCTTCTCCGGCAGCCCTCTCCTTCCGACGAACCTTTTAAAAACGGATAAGAAGCTGTCAGTGGATATATCTACAACGAGCTCAAGGTGAACAGCCTTTGACGAAAAACACTCGAAAACGGCAACATACGTCTTGATAGGGGGTTTACCGCAAAAATCTACCCCGCAAACCAAAAAAGGGCGTGCTATCTTGACCCTATCGGATGGCAAATTTCCCATAATCTGATTCATTAGCACTGGTTTGTATTTAAAACAGTGGACACAGCTACGGACAACTTTCGTGCATGCTTCTCGCGCATTTATTAGCCATATCTGCGATCTCAAAAGTGATACCATCACCTTGGCACCGGCATGGTAATGAGTCCGATGCAGATCTCGAAGAAATAGAGAAACAAATTCTGATTTTGAGGACAGTAATAGGGGAAATTTGGCATCATACGGAATTGGCGCCTTTAACAACCTTCCCCCAACTCGGATTAATTGAAGTTTCACGCCTTCTTGTTCGCTAGTGTGTATGAAAGGATTTAGACGTTGAAGATGTGGACTTAAAGTTTCAGATTTCTCTAACTTGACAAATTCTGAGCCAAACTCAGCTCTTTGATATACTTGGACCATCCTCAGGAATGATAACTTCAATTCGTTAGCCGAGATAACAACATCGCCATTAAGTTTTTTTCTTTGAATAAACCGATTTACATATGCCATAATCCGCAGGAGTTTATTAAATGACGAACATCTTCCAACAAGCTCAATGAAGACATTCGGTTGGTTTGTTGTGACGGAACATACTGCCACGCTTTTCTTGTTCTCGGACAACAGTAACTCTGGTGAAACTTCAGTCTTATGAGAAGGCCACTCGTTAGAATGTCGAAGTAAAAGTTCTGGTCCATTTCCCATAGCATACATTTTAAACCCTCCATGTCTGTTCCACGTGATACTAAATCGGCTGGATTATCTTCTGTCGGCACATGTCGCCAGACAACATTCTTTTAGAGCTCTTGAATTTCAGAAATTCTATTCGCAACAAATGTTGCTCGAAAGGACGGATCCCACTTTAGCCAGTATAAAGTGACTTGGGAGTCCGACTAAAAGTTAATGCTTTCAAACTCTAATTTGTTAAGCAATGGAAATACTTGAGCCCATAGTTTGTCAAGCAGATGCGCTGCACACAGCTCGAGCCTTGGAATCGACTTTGTCTTAAGGGGGGACACTCTCGACTTGGCGGTTAGCAGTCTTGACAAACTATTTGTCCCAGCCACGGTACGAATATAAATTCAGCAGCCATAGGCGTGACTCGATGCATCAGCAAACCGTGAATTTGAACACTGTCATAGGAAAACAAACCAATGGATATCTGGTCAATTTTTAATAAATTCTTTTTGAATTCATTCCAACTGGTATGTAAATTCATGGGAACCGATTCGTCCCAATCTAATTTTTGTCGCCACAGTTCCTGTAGCAAGATTTTAGCTCTTGTGATCAACGGACACAACAATCCCAAAGGATCAAACAAACGGGCTGTGACGGATGAAATGTTGCGTTTCGTTGGTGGTAGGAACTAAAACGAATCCTCCAAACTATAATGAAATGCATCACTCTGAGGGTTCCATCTCATCCCAAGCGTTTTCACAGACTCGGAAGTGTTGAATATTAGAGATTTTTCTGGTCCCTGGTTAGTCATTTAACTCGGGTGATTTGTTGCCCACTTGGCCAGCTGGAAACCTCCTAACTGTAACACCTTGGTCACTTCTCTGCGAATGACTTCCAATTCTTCTAAACTGTTTGCTCCTGTAAGCATATCGTCTACATAGAAGTCGCTTGAAATAACCTCTGACGCAACAGGATGTGACTCAGAGTACATTTTTGCTAGTTCAAAGAGACAACGAATAGCCAAAAACGGAGCAGAGGCTGTCCCATACGTGACAGTGTTGAGGCGATAGGCTTGGAGATCTTGCGTCGACTTTTACCTCCACACGATAAGTTGGAAATTTCTATCTTCATTGGCAATTTTAACTTGCCTATACATCTTTGAGATATCAGCAGTCAGGGCATATTTGTGTAATCGAAATCTTGCCAAAATAGCGTAAAGCTCCCTCTGAATAGTTGCACCTACCATTAGAGTCTCATTTAGTGAGATCGAGGTTGACGTTTTACTTGAAGCGTCAAAAACAACACGCAACTTTGTGGTGCTACTATCAGGTCTCAGGACACATTGATGTGGAATGTAATAGTGTTGTCCTGGAGGAGTTCTTGGAAGCAGCGAAATATGCCCAAGGTTAATATACTCTTTCATACTCTTGATACATGTCATGTAACTCGCGATTATTTGCAAGCTTGCGCTCCAACGCAAGAAATCTTCGCTTTGCCGTTTCGAAGGATAAGCCTAAAACACTTGGATTTGTCTCAAATGGCAACTTTACCTTAAAACGACCTGACGAAAGCCTGTGTACTGTTTGCTCACTACCAGTGACGCTGCATACTTGAGCATTATTCGATGCGCGTTGAGTGTACTTTCCTGAAACAATCCATCCTAATAAAGTTTTCTGGATTGAAGGATGTTCCGAACCCAATTTTATTTGGCCTACGCTGAGAAGTTCGAAAAACGATTCTGCGCCAATTAGTAAGTCTACTTTTGTGGACTTGTGAAAACGAGGGTCTGCCAATTCAATGTATGCTGGAATTTTCCACTGTGCACAATTGACTTTGTATTCTGGTTGATATAATGAAATGGAGCTTAACACCCAAAAGTCAGTAGCGAAACTATGAGCACGAGAGTGAATCGACGTGTGAACTTTGTGCCGTACTACAGAGTTGTTTTTTCCTACAGTAGTGATATTCAAATAGGATTCTTTCCTGTGTAAACGCAAGCGCTGTGCTAAGTCCTCGGCCATAAAGTTTATTTGAGACCCTGATTCTAACAGAGCTCGTGCTAATTGAAACTGCCAGAATCTATCCCGTACTTTAACGATAGTCGTAGCAAGAATAACTTGGTCGCACTTGAGGAAGTGATCCCGAAAAAATTGGTTGCTGCTCTACTCCGTATCTGTGAAGAAGTGTGTTATGGGGCTTGGAGCAAACGCGACACTTTGTTGCTTTGCACTTCTTAACTAGATGACCTGGATTCAGACAATTAATGCACGATTGTGTTTCGTGAAATCGAACCGTTGGATCACTGATAAAGCCATGAAAGGTTGACAACTGCCTAAACTATGGTTTGACTCCGAGCAATAGCGACATTTTGATTCAGGTCTGCGATCTGTTTGTGTGTATGAAAAGGACGATTTGGAATACCCTTGTGAAGAGAGCGAGTTTTGAATTTAAACGTAGAGCGCGCGCGCGCCTAAGCGCCCAGCCAGATCTTCTGATCTGGTCGGCTAATAAATCGTAGTTAGCTACCCTAGTAGTTACTTTGTTCCCTCTAACCCGCCTTTCCCCGGCTCGGTTCACCGATCCGCAATACGTCTATCCCGTGGCTGACCGACAGGTTCCCGGGTTAAGTCTCGCCTCGCGGTTGACTGAAAGGTTCCCGAGCTAAGTATTGTTCTCTCGCTCTCGCGGCTGACCGAAAGGTTCCTTGAGCTAAATATTGTTCTCTCGCTCTCGCGGCCGACCGAAAGGTTCCCCGAGCTAAGTATTGTCTCTCGCTCTCGTGTCGACTGAAAAGTTCCCGAGTTATATCTTGTCTCTCGCTCGCGGTCGACTGGAAAAGTTCCCGAGTTATATCTTGTTTCTCGCTCTCGCGGTCGACTGGAAAAGTTCCCGAGATATCTTCTCTCGCTCGCGGTCGACTGGAAAAGTTCCCGAGTTATATCTTGTTTCTCGCTCTCGCGGTCGACTGGAAAAGTTCCCGAGATATCTTTTCGCACTCTCGCGGTCGACTGAAAGGTTCCCGAGATATCTTCGCCCGCTCTCGCGGCCGACCGAAAGGTTCCGAGACGGCTTCTTATCGTTCCAGCCACAGACGGCGATCGGCTCAATTCAGGGCACCCAGCGGACACTCCGCGAACGGTTGCGTTGCCTTGAGAGGCGACAGGCATCACCCAGGACACCCGACCGGGAGCCGAGCACACAGATCCGGACGGAAGGAGCCGAACGAGCGGACACGCCATCCAATTTTCACTAAATTGTAAATCTAAACCTGAATAAACGTACTCTATAACTAATTACTAAGTAATTCCCCGTGACTTATACTCTGGGACCGGGTCGGAAATCTCTTCTAGCAGCTACACCTGACACAAATAAATACCTGCGACAGATCCTGGCCATCCCTGAGCCGCCCGACCAACGACGGATCGTCACACCCTCTATTGGAACCTTGATTAGGCTCCCCTTTACTCTTGGTTGACTCCTCAGCAGCTAGATGTTGATATCGCCGATTCAACTGAGTCGCACAATCAGACCATGTCGGCAACGTATTATAATCTAGCTGTTCCTCAAATCGGGATTTTGTTGTGTGATCTACTTTAGATATTGCTATGTGAATAAAAATTGCGTTATTTATTTTTTTTTCACTACCCAAGGACTGTACCGATGCATAAAGGGTCGATCTATCAGAGACCTCAAGCCTGACGCAGAGGGTTTTGATACTTGCGGGAGATCAAACAGCTGAGAAATCGTATATATTTTTTAGACTAGCTAATGCATTTTCATAATTTAGATCCAAAATTTGAAAGGCTTTCACAGTTCCTAATGCATCATCTGATGGACATGTTAGCAAATGGTTAAATTTCTCTATGTTTGTTAGAGATGGGTCGCTATGAACTAAACTCTCAAAAAGACTTATGAAATTTTTGTAGTCGGAATGTTTTCCACTAAATTTGGGTAAATTCATTTTTGGTAACTGGGACGAATGACGATAACCACTGATATCACCTTGACCAAGTCTCTCTCATTGCGGGCCGATATAATGTTTTTGTAATTATTCACATCTCCTCAACAGACGCTCTTATATCATTAACTGGATTTAGCACATCGATGTCTCCTTGGATATCCATCAATTTTTCGCAATATGTTTCGAGAAGTTGCATTCGGTATTCCATTTGAAACCTATCGAATGAAATAGTTTTTTCGTCAAATGACGTTCTTATACGTTGAATATCGATCATAACCCTGTCGTGTTTTTGCATAGCCAATATTAGTTTAGCATAAGGCTTTGACGATACTTCCTTTTCTTTTTCAGACATTAAAAGTTAATTTAAATAAATAAAATATTCCAAATAAAAAATCGGCTACAAGGGTTAAATAAATCCCTCTCCATAATGCTCAAAATGCTTAATAAATTTCCAACGATATCCAAATTTTAAATATTGATAAATAAAAACATTTAAATTCCCCAAAAAAAATTTTATTGGTTTGTATAAGGGTTAAATGTGCACAGAAGCACCACCAAATGCACTAAATATGTTTGTATGTGTGTTTGCCGTTAACCAAAGCCGAACAATGCACAAATGTTGAAGTTTGTTTGCCAAATAAATTGTCCAAACTATTTAAGTGGATCCCGTACGGGTTAAAGATGCCCACAAACACCGACAAAAAATGCCAACAAATGTATCACAATTTTCTCCAGGCTAAATCTTTCCATAGAAACCGAATTAATGTCCAGGCAAATACATATATGAATATACAACTGTGAGCAGGGCTTAAATTCACTGCCGAGTTTTGTAGGAACTTTTGGCTACATACAGTTTGAAAGTCACTGCTGATGAATATGGCGCTAAAAATTAACGGATGTGCTGTTTATGTACAACATAGAAGCCACTGACACCGTATATATATAGCAGACAAATAACTGCTCTGCAACTGCACAAAAGGGAATCGAAAATTGGCGGCGAAACGCCGGTATGTATGTACATATGTAGATGTAGCTGTACTTTTGCAGTTGTACCGTATGTATATAACGCACATGAATTTTCGCACAATTTTAGCACTATAAGTTTTGCTCTCAAGCTTGAGCAAAGCCGAGTTGTTTATGATTTAACTGATATCCTTTTGTACAATTTGGTTCGGCTGCATATATTCAATTACATCATTCATATTTTCTAAAGCTAACAATAAAACTTAATCTACTACTCCAACATATACACTCTGCTGATTATATAACTTGGTTATATTCGATTGTACAATTAGTACAATTGTACGATTGGGTATCATTAGAATCATACTTTGCTCTTGCGGACTGATTTGCTTATATTATAAGTAGGGCTAAAAATAGGTAGCCAGTGGATATGAGATTAGACTAGGTACTTCATGGTCGTGGCATGGGTAAGACATGCCTAGTTAGTAGGCTCTCTGATTACTTCCTACTTCCAAAATGAAGTCTGCTGATCAAATACAACAAACTTCTGTAGCTACTTTCTTTTCGGTTGGGAGTCCCGAAGCAAACGGAGTTGTTCGCCCGTCATTTCCTTGCATATACCAACATATATCAGTCAAGGCGTATTAAAGGTCTTAAAACCACCAAATAATAAGAAGACTTTCATCTCTTACGGTTTTAATAAAAATAGCTCATTTTGGTTGCATATTACGATTTGAATTTTTGGGCGAGTGTGAAAGCCGTAGAGTTTGAAGTCCAGAGTCTTTGAATTTTTTTTGTACATAATTGTCTGTTAATTAAAATTGGAAATTCTGTGTACAAAGAAACTAAAATGAAATGAATGAAATTAAATTTTATGTGATTTTTCATACATATATATTTTATTTGATTTAACATATTTGTTTAATTGTTATTTATATTATTTATATTACCATTGTGAAGTGTGTAATAAATAATAGATTATACGTTTGAAAAGCTGGTCTATATATTTAATAAGATATGATTGCTCGATGGTTGTGAAATTTGTTAGAATAAAATTCTATTAATATGACTACTTTTCTACTTTTCTTTAATTGGAACCGCGCAGGGGCCAAAATCCAAAACAGGTGTTTTGTTTAAAGCCAGAAGACTTCGGGATCATGGGGTGGGTGTGACTAGCTATACAAACATTTTCCCCCTTTATAATCTCATCTCCTCTTTGTTCTACGACAAGAACATAAAATTGCCAACAAATGGGTAGCACTTTAGACCTCTATTTATTCCCACTTCCAGATATCGACAAGGCCCATAGCCGGGCCCCTTTTGTGCCTCCAAAAGTCGTTTCCTTACCAGCTGTCGTCCGTTTTCTGTTCATTTTTTTGGTGAAATTGACGCGTGCTTATTAAATTATTATCTGGACGTTGATGCACTACGATCATTACATGCAAGTGGCCTTTTGACAACAAGCACGTGTTTGTTCTTGTTAGGTGTTAGTAGGCGCGACAAATCAAAGTATAGCAAAGGAATACGAGGAAGTAACTACTGGCCTGCTGCCAGATTGTTTGCTTGCATGCGTGCTAAGTGGGATAGAATTAAAGCTTTTAGTTTGGGAAGGGTATCTACGTTAGACGTTATTATGTGCAAATCGTTATAATTTGCACATAAGACTAAACAGTGGCGTAAAAATAAGGGAATATAAGATCTAGTATTTCTACTTGGTACGTGAAAGTTAAGCTGACCCAAAAGATCAGCACTTTCAACGTCACCTCGGATAATGTTGTAAATGAAGGTAATGCCGAGCATAGTTCTACGATTAGATAAGGATGGTAAGTTAATTAGTAGGAGTCTACTGGAATAAGAGGGTAACCTCTGGTTTGCATCCCAGTTTAAGCCGCGTAAAGGGAAAAAAAGTTCTTTTGAACCGACTCAATGCGTTTACTGTGGACCCTATACTGAGGGCTCCACACGCAAGATCCATATTCTAAGATAGGACGAACTAAAGAAATGTAAAGAGATTTTGTAACATAGGGGTCACTGAATTCTTTCGACCACCGTTTAATGAAACCAAGCACACCTCTGGCTTTATTTACCATGCAGGAGATATGATCAATAACGTCATGTTTAGGATCCAGGCGGACTCCCAAATCATCAACTATATTGATTCTTTCCAAAGAGCAACAGTTCAGCGTGTGAGTTGCGAGCTTGGGAACGACACGAGAAAATGTCATTAGCTTGCATTTAGAGCCGTTTAAATTTAATAAGTTAACGCGGCACCATGTTTGAAAATAATTAAGATATGTTTGTAAATCTGACTGGAAAAAAGCGTCCTTATATTGCACGCAAAGTTTGACGTCATCCGCGTACATAAGTACTCTGTAGTTAGTCAGCACTTTGGGCAGGTCGTTAATAAATAATGTAAACAACAAGGGTCCCAAATGGCTCCCTTGCAGGACGCCAGACGTAACCCTGAGAACATTAGATAAGGTATTTTTAAAAAGGACCATTTGCGTCCGACCATTCAGATAACTAGAGATCCATCTAAGAAGATCAACTGGAAATCCCATTAAATCGAGTTTCCGAACAAGAAGAGAATGGTTAACAGAGTCGAATGCTTTACTGAAATCAGTATAGATTACGTCTGTCTGACAGTTGTTGTGGAAGCCCTTTATAATGAAGGAAGTGAGCTCCAAAAGATTAGTAGTAGTTGATCTTCGCCTCATAAATCCATGCTGACATGGAGAAATTATTGAACTGCAAAGGTGCTGCAAATGTGGAGTAATGATATTTTCGAAAAGTTTTGGGATGGCCGACAGCTTAGAGATTCCTCTGTAGTTGTTGGCATCCGATTTGCTACCTTTTTTGTGGAGAGGAATCACAAACGACTCCTTCCAAATAAGGGGAAAGTGGGAGGTTTCTAAGGATAAGGTAAACAATTTCAGAAGGCGATTGCACAGGGCGTCGGCACAATACCTAAGCACACAGCCAGGTATTCCGTCGGGACCTGGCGAGTAAACTGGCTTAACAAGGAGAAGATCTGAATAAATAGAGCTTTCGTTTAAACTAGGACTGAAAATAAAGTTCGATTTGGGAATGATGTAAGAATAAGTCTGATTTGAGTCAGTGGTGTTTGAATATGTGGTTTGAAAAAAATGCGCAAATAGATCGGCTATTGCATGATCATTGTTTACGGTTGTATTTTCAAATAAGAGCGAGGAAGGATGAGTAACTGGCTTACGTTTAGTGTTAACAAAATTATAGAACTGTTTTGGGTCCTGAGAAAACTGGGCCCTACAACGAGCAAGATAACTTTTTTAACACTGCGCGTTCAACACGGTGAAGTTCAACCGAGGCGATAAATAACAGGATAGAGCAGATTGAGAACCGGTACGTTTAAATTTAGTATTCAGCCTAGACTTTTTGTTTTAAGGCGACTCAACTCTTTAGTAAACCACGGAGGCTTATTAGAGGTTGACGGCTAGTATAACGGAACACATTCAGTAATACATGAATTCATGGCACTGTAAAAAAATATCCACGGCTTCTGCCATGTCAGTGCACATATATAGATCGGACCAGTTAAAATCAGATAAAAGATTGTCCAGCCGCTCGAAGTCCGCCTTGCGAAAACAAAGGACTTTTTTGGCTGGACGGTCTAATATATTCTGTAAGTCGGCCCCAACATCGAGAAGTAGGATGATAGGGATCTTCGGGTAGCGTCAGCGGCGCCACCCTGGCTAAACTAACTCTCGCAGGATCTGAAACAAAATAGAGATCAAGCAAGCGCTCTAAAGAGTTTCGTACATGATTGACTTGAGATAGCGAAATGTCAAACAAGCCAGCAATAAAATCATGCTGTGTTGTAGTAAGAAGTGAGTTTGTGGAATTATTGGAGGACCAAATAGCTCCTGGGATATTAAAATCACCAAGAACTGCATAGTGGTCCTTATCCGAAAGACGATTGGAGACCATCTAAATAGCGGAAAGATGGTTCCAATAAATAGGAAGTTCCGACAAGGGAAAATGGAGCTACCATTAACTGATAGCTTCACACAAATAAATTCAACATCGTTGCACTTCAACAAGTTAATAATTCAGACGTGAGACTGGAGTCAACCGCCATGAGGACACCACCCCGACGTCTGATAGGCCGATCCACTCGGTAAACCGTGAAGGCAGCTGGAAAAACTTCGGAGCTCAAAATCTCTGGCTTTAACCAGGTTTCTGTGAACACGATAACCTGAGAAGCAAACGAAAGACTATCAGAATACAATTTGGTAAGCTTACTACGGAAACCTCTTGCATTCTGATAGGAGAAGAAGTGAGAATCAGTTAGTTTTTTGGAGTGAGAGTCGTAGAGGGCGCAGTGGTCTGGTCAGGCCTGAAAGACTTATTCCTACAGGCCGCCTTTTCTTTTTCTTAGCTTCAACCTCTTTGACGACAATATACTCCGGCCAGAATTTGGTAGAGCATATTGTGTCAACGAGCTTGTTTGGGACATTTAGCTTGAAAGATGAAATGTTCCTAACATAGAAAAATGTGAATTTTTCCACCTTAATTTCCATTTTGTCGGCTCTAGTTCTGCCTTGAATAATATTAATAATATTACATTATCCGATATCTGACCAGAGGAAAGCCGAGAAATATATATCTGTTACGTTGGTGGAACAACTGTAAGGGCCTTCGGCAATGCAGACACATTGTCTGGATTGCCAATATCGGCGGGAAATCCGGGCCTGACGTCCTGGTGGGATACATTGACGGGAGTCTGAGGGGTCGTAATTATTGATCCCCCAGGAAACAAAACGGAAATCACAGGTGGCACGGTCCCTCCAGCGGCACATTCGGGTACCAAATCTTTTCTTGCACTCAACATTCTATGATTTAATCCTGAGGTCGATAGTTGAGCCGAAGGAGGCCGCTGTTCAGAGGTCGCTGCGGTTTTAAATAATCTGTCAATATGCTGCTGACCAGTAGCAGTTTTTGTACGCCTAGAAGACTCATTTAATAAGTTAAGGCTATTTAATTGAATATCTAGCGATAAGAACATTTCATGGGTTTTAAGAAAACTCGATAATACGTCCTTAAAACTGCCCTTGGCTTGCCCCATGAAAAACATCATTTCGCTTTCAACCTCACGAAAGGCATCACAGCAGTAACGCAACCCGATGTTTCTTCTCAAATCGTCTACCGTCCGCGCTACAACACCAATGCACTTAGCATGTACAATGTTGTCGCACAGCCAGCAGCCGATCGAGATATCACTAGCCGCAATTACCTTCTTGCCGGTTTTAACAGCGCAGACAATAGCGGACATTATAGAGACTTACCACTGTACCTTTAAGTAAAGATAAGAAAATAGTGCAGCTGCACAGAGAACAGGAGAGAGAGAGAGCGGGTGAGCGGGTGAGCGTGGGAGCAAAAGCTTACAAGATTAACGTTTAGCTGTCGCGAGGGCTTAAACATCTGCTAAGCGGAGAAGGCACAAAGAATAATACGAAAGTAAGCACAAAAAGCCCCCCCCTGCAAAAAATCCCCCTGGGTTTCTTCGTCGCCCTTAATCATTCGGTGCCCTCCAACCATGTTTGAGGAGTTAAATTAAGTGATCGGACCTGATGGCTTGGATAATAATCTGTGTTACCATCCCCTGGTCTCGTCCTCCTCCCGTTTCTCCGTCAAAATGAGCTTATCGACGCCGAGCCCATCCATCACCTCCATGGCATGGCTGTGCCTTGCCAACTTTCTGACTTTTGGGAGCGCTCGCCTTAGCACTTCCTTTTGAAGTAGAAGTAATGTTGAGCATGGATTGCCTTGCAAGATGCGGGAGGATCAGTTAAGGGTAGTCATGGTAAAGAAATATTAATATTTTTATTAATATTAATAATAAATTTTCTCGGATCACATGCCATTGCGATTGAGTACAACTCGAGGCCCTATAGGAAAACAGAAAAGTTGACTCCTTCTGAAACTCAGGTGGCACGACAGCATGATGGGTCAATACCAAAGTAATCTAGACAGACATCTAAGGAATTCAAGTAGGACCTTCCTGGTTCCTAAGCAAAATCTTATCACAGACTGTGTAGTACAATTGGCAGCAGCTTTTAGTGCAAAGGTCCATGTAAGTAAGTACTTCCTCTCAACTAAAAGAATTCCAGATCCGTTCATATAATAATTATACTTTAATATAGTTTGTTTTGGGCGGGGACGTTTTGGTGTGTTGAGCGGTTCCCTCCAAGATAATAAAAAACGCTTTCGGCTGGTTTAATCTTCTAGTTTATTTTTCGGAACAGATATGTATATTCTTAGTGTTTTTTTTTAAAAAGTCGAATTAAAAGTAGTTAAAAGGGAAAGTGTGCCTAGGTATTCATAAAGGGAAAAATCTCTCCTATGGACAAGAAGGCGGGAGGATCCCCTTCCCCTATTAGGAATAGTGGGATCAGGCTTTGCATAACACGCGGTTGGTTCAAGATTGGGTACACATCCGCACCCAACACGACGACGGTAAAAATTCGGATCCGCCAAGATGATGATCATGAACCCGCATCCGAAGCTCCTCCTCGACGCAAAACACCACTTCGATCAGTGGCATTTCTGTGTGAATTGGAATGAGAGTGGCTTTGCAGACCCTCTTATTACCAACTCCTAGGATAGGGAAACCCAAAGCATCGGCCATGGCCCGGACATCGAAGCGCTTTTCCACGATGTCGAATCGGAGGTTGGCTGTAAGCAGAACAGCCGTTAAGGTGTGGGCCAACACTGCAGAAAGCCATGGTTGCTCGACCTCGATCTTCGGCTCTGGAATTTTTTCCTTCCTGTCCGTGCTTGAGGACCGGCGCCGCTCAGTCCTACGATGGAGATGCAGCAGGGTGTGGTGAGCCTTCCCACATATGCGGCAGCGACACTTACTACGGCACGCCCTTGTATTTAAAATTGCCTGTCGTCCTGTAGAACTGATTCTTATATCTCTTGACTCCCGCTTCTCAAAGGCCTCCCATGCGATGGGCCCCTGGAGGATTGAAATGCCAGGATAGGCTCTAATGGCTAAACGACGAGGTAATTTGGTCTCTAAGTACAGCGAGGAAGTCCTTAGTCAGGGCTTTCTCCGCGGCCACAAATGTCTTTCCATTGTCGGAGTAGAGATGGAGAGGACATCCTCTTCTGGCCGCGAACCTTGAGAAGGCCCCTAGAAATTTCCCCGTGGTTAAGTCAGAGGTGGCTTCTAAATGGATGGCCTTCGTACTAAAACATACGAAGACGCACACATAGCCATTGGTGAGTCGACATGCGAGACCTGAATAACTCTGCTCATCGAACGGTCCGGCAAAGTGGAGCCCTGTATGCGTGAAGGGTCGCGAAAACGTACTTCTGGGCTTAGGTAATCTACCCATCAATTGTTCTTGCACCTTCTTCCGGTGAATGAGACACACCTTGCAGGTCGTGGTCACTCGTTTGGTGAGGTTTCGCAGCTTCGGAATCCAAAGCTCGTCCGGATAAGACGTACCATCAGCTGATTTCCTCCGTGTAGCGAAATACGGTGCGTGAAAAACACCAGGAGCTCGGCTAACTTGGGTTGATACGCCAACAGGATAGGATGACGTTCATCGTAGGATAACGACTCAGACGCAGTCAAACGACCGCATGATCTCATGACGCCCTCTAAATATAGGAAGGGATTGAGGTTGAGGATACGACTGGACACAGGAAGCTGCTTCTTGGATTGAAGGAGTTTATACTCCTCAGGATAGTCGGCACTTTGTGTCTATCTGATGAGAACTAGTTCAATCTCTGCAAGCACTTTAGTACTTAAGTCAGTAGAATAGGACGCGGAGATTCGTCTGCAGTGGTTGATAAACCGCTGCACAAAAGCCATGACTTGCAGCATTCTATTGAAGTTGGAAAAGCGATTCAGAAGATCCCAAACTGGGCACTGCTAGCTAGCTCTTCAGCCGCGTCTCCACGACTGGCCAGATCTGTCGGGTTGTGCTCAGAACGCACATGAGACCATTGGCTGGTGTCTGTATTCGATGTGATTTTAGTCACTCGATTTGCCACGAAGGTAGTCCATTGGCATGGTGTCTTGTTCAACCAAGCCAACACAATAGTGGAATCAGTCCACAGAAAGGACTCTATACAGCCGAACGGAATGTGGGGAAGAATTGCAGTCCACAAGTCTGCAAGAAGGACGGCACCACACAGCTCTAGACGCGGGAGCGAGACGGTTTTGACCGGGACGACCTTAGTTTTTGCAGCGAGAAGATTTGAGGAAATAATGCCATCACGTTGGATGCGAATAGATATCGCTGCACCATAACCCTTTTGGGAAGCGTCACAGAACCCATGAATTTGAAGTTCTGCTCCAGGTCGGAATTGTATTTAACGCGGGACGCGAACTTTGTTGAGGGAACGATGGGTGCGAAGGAAGTCATGCCAGCGTTGTAGTAGTTCTCCGGGAAGAAGTTCATCCCAGCCAATACTGGCTAACCAAATGTCCTGCATTAGGATTTTGGCCTGAGCGACAAATGGAGACAACCATCCAGCAGGATCAAACAGTCTGGCTATTTTATAGTGAACTCAATTGGGACAAAATAAAACTCATTCGCCGTAGCGTTACACCGTAATCCCAGCGTTTTAGTGGTGTTAACTTCTTCAATGTCGAGGAAATCACCCGAAAGTCGGTGATCTGTACGAAGTGATTCCAGGAGTTCTCGCTCATTTGATGTCCACTTTCGGAGAGGAAATCCAGCTGAACTCAGGGCTACTCGCAACTCCTGGATGGCTAAAATTGCTTCATCCTTTTCATGAGCTCCTGCTAGCGCATCATCGACGTACAAATAATGTGAAATCATTTGAGATGCACGTGGATATTGGGCTCTGACATCGTCGGACAGCTGCTGCAGCGTGCGTAAGGCCAAGAAAGGGGCACAATTAACTCCAAACGTAACGGTCTGAAGCTCATAATCTGTAATGTCCCCTTGACCATTTCGAAATAGGATTCTCTGAAACGGAGTGTGAGCCGGGTTTAGCTGAATCTGCCGATACATCTTGGTGATGTCTACATTAGAAACAAATTTGAAAATCCGCCACATAAGGATTTGAAGAGTAAGATCAGACTGGCCCTGGATAGAGGATATCATTCAAGCTGTTTCCATTTGACGAAAGACTGGATGCGTTGAATACTTTCGGGTTTAAAAACCGCGTGGGTAGATAGAAATGTATTGCATCCATATTTGGAGGCACAGGCTTCATATGGCCTAGATCTATATACTCTCTGATTACTGAGTCATAGATATCTTTGAGAACCATGTCCCTTTTCGGGCGAGCCTCATTCCTAAAAAATTGTGCGAGAGCAAACGACCTGGAATGTCCCAAATTGAAGTGTTTATCATTTTTGAAGGGTAGGGATACTACATACCTTCCGTCAGGGGATCTGGTAGTTGTACGCACGAAGTTCTCTCCACACAATTTGTCAGACTCCTTCACCACTCTACCTGGAAGATCCTCCACCACCCAAAATTTTGTGAGAAGCGTTTCCATGGTAGTTTCGGATTCGATGGATATCTTTGTGGTAAAGGAAGAGATCATACTAGTGGCAGAGGGGATAGGCCCCGTTAAAATCCAACCAAAACTAGTTTCCTAATAGTTTTCCCTAACAATGACCCGCATAAGTTTGACTTTAAACCTAAGAGGAGGACAGACGGAAGAATATCCGCACCTAGTAGAAGATCAATTTGGGAGGGTTGAAAAAATAGTGGGTCCGCCAATAGTATATTTGGAAGTTTTCCGAGAATGCTGCGATCAATAATGCTCGTCGGCAGATTCCCGGCCAAATTTGGCAGCACTAAGGCCGTTGTGTCGATTTTAAGCATTGGCTTTGCGGGAGTGCCCATGACACATTTTTTGTGAGACTCCCGAGCTGGCTTGGTTCAGCCCTGTGACTCTAGTTCGCACAGTTTGAAATGGAAGTTTAATCAGATTGGCAAGCCCTTCGGAAATAAAGGTGCCTTCGGAGCCTGAGTCTATCAAAGCGCGCGCTAGCAAAGCAATTAAGGCACAATCTCTTCTGCTTGATATAAGAACATCTTCAATCGCCTCTAAAGTGCGATATCTCTTTTCGAGGGAAGAGTTCATTTCCTCTCACTCTGGAATTTTTGATTTGTTGCTCAAAGATTGCTCTCATAATGAGAGGGTGACCTTAAGCAACTTAGACGAGCACATGAAAATTAACAGGAAATCCCAATTCTCCGTAGAGTCCTGTGAATGTTCAAGGGCTTTCAAACATCCTTGAACAGGGGTTTGCAGACCTTTTAAAGCTGTACCTGACTCACTTGTTATGATTAGAAGACTGAACAGAATTTTAAGTTGGCTGTTTACTAAAACTCGCTTGTTTTCAAAGCGATCTTGAAGTGCCGATCATGCGGATTAGAAACCAACATTAGTGAGCGGGGACTTGGCCACAATGGTGTGAGCTTCTCCGCTTGTCTTGGCGTTTAAGTGGAATAATTTTTCTACTGGAGTTAGCCGGGAATTATTTACGTAAATAGCCGTAAATAAGTCACGAAAGGTCGGCCAGCGTAGATAATCTCCGTCAAAAATTTCTGTGTCGCATGGTGGAAGACGGCACCCCCTGGGGAACGTGTCAACGAGGGGATTTGATACTGTTTGTGAAGTGGAATTGGACATACGTTCCATTTCCTAAGTCAACTTGGAAGCGCACCTTTCGTAAACGACGTAACGACTGGACTTAATCTAGACGAATCTTTAAGGTAAAAGAAGTGGGATGATGTGGATGTCGCAAAACTTTGACTTTCGATTTTACTAAGCCGGTGGCTTAGGCCAAGGGGCCTATGGTTTTTGATCGTAAATTCTCTGAGGGTCCATCCCCTGTGTCTCTTGGGCTCGGATCCGTCTCTGGGCCTCCATCTTTCGAAGGCGTTATCTGATTTCCTTCTATTTTCAGACTCGTGCCTTTAGGAGTTGGCTGCTGTCCACCCGCGCCTTCAGACATAATTATATTTCTTGTAGATAAAGCGGAGCAGAAAAAACTAACAAAATGTGAGAATTGAAAGAATTTTCAAAAAAACAAGACAGATATGGGTGATATGTGTTTTATAGAGATTGCAAGGAAATGCTGAGAATCTGATCTGAGTACCGTCGAAAAGTTGAAATTTTGATCTTAGTACAATTGATTAAAAATGGAATGTAGGATGGTGAACCGATCTAAGTACCGTCAACAGAAGTAGGACTGTGAGATGGTAATCCGATCTGAGTACTGTCGATTAAAAAATTAAATGTAGGATGGTGTGCCGATCTAAGTACCGTCAACTGAAGTAGGAATGTGGGAATTAGCGATGTGTAGAATTTGTACACCTGTTGGACCAATGTTCTGGGCGTTCATTTTTCGTGGAAAATAAGTGGTCTTAGCCTAAGTACTTGTACATAGGAAAGGCTGGCGACTGCGCTGCCGTCGACAGCGGCAGAAGAGAAGCCGTATATATATATATATATATGTTCTAGAGGGAGAGGGTTTTATGAGCATATATGGATTACACGCGGCCAGCGTGGGAATGCTGACTTAGCGTGAAGCATAAGTGGGTGATCTTATTTCACGCTCACTTGAGTTTATTTGTTTATGTAATGCAACTAAGTGTTGCTGTGTACTTATAGGTACAGTGTACCCTCGATATATGCACATACTACAAAGAACTCTGTAAGGCTAAAACTCGTACTGCCTACAGCGGCAGCGGAGAGATTATGAACATACACTTTGGTTCATATACATGTGATGCCCGCGCGTGTCCGTTATGCTGACACTTAAGGTTTTATAGGTATACAGACGAGTACGTGGCATGGAGGCAATCCGCTACTGATGCCTATGAGTTATTTAAAGATTATCCTAACAGTGGCGCGCATTACCAGGCGGTTACAATTATGCAGTACTATGATCATGAGGGCGAGCGAAGATTGACATTCGTGACTAACAAGATTGTCATGACATATGACGACAAAAGAGCTTCGTTGCTCAACACAGAAGTTAGGGCTGATGCCATAAACGTTTTCATTTCAAGGCTAAAAAAATCCCTTAGGGCGATTGTATTTCCAGCACAGCCCAAAGACCTGCCAGCAGCTCTGGCATTATCTAGAGAGCCAGAGGCCCGTATTGAAAGAAGCGTATTCGCAGCCACATATGCTAAGGTGGTGGAACCATGAAAATCAGAATACTGATTTCCACAAGGGCCAATTCCGCGTGCCTGAAAAACATGGGATAAGATCTGGTGTCGAACGCGGCTCAGAAAAAAATCCCCATTTTGTCAAAAAACCAAATAAGAATCAAAATAATAAATTATGGCGTAGACAAAACAACTGGGTGGATCGGGGGTGGATCAGTCCCCGGAGCCAATGGACATAGATCCATCGTCTTCCAAATTTAGATATCCTTCGAATAAGCAGGGAAATAACACACAATTCCAGAATTCACAGGCCCCAATAAGGCCTAACTCTTCGGAGAGAATGACTGGTCAAAGGCGGCAGCGAGTTAACAACATCGAGCAATGCCGTCAATGCCGAACAAAATCAAAAGTATGAGAACGCGGCCGAAGCTGCATTTAATGCAATTTGAAGAGGACAGTGACTCGATTCGATTCCAAGGACCTCGTAAATTTTTTAAAGGAAGGTCCCGCTTAATTTTCATCATAAGAAGGCTGGCGGGGAGAACTTTAAAAATTCTTATAGACACTGGAGCGGCAAGAAATTATGTAAAGCCCCTAAAGGAGCTGAAGAACATAGTGCTTGTCGACTCCCCATTCACTGTGAGCTCCATTCATGGCTCCAGTAAGGTTACAAAGAAGTGCTTAATGCACTTGGCCTACAGGCTCAAATTCTTTTACTTGATACCATTAACACGTTTGATGCCATACAAGGTTTCTACTTGCTAACGCTAGCCGGAGCGGCACTAGATTTACGTAACAGCGTAATTAGGTATGGAAACATATCTGAACAGCTTAAATGCCACGAATGCGATAATGTGAACTTCACGAAAATCGATGACTTGATAGTCCGAAACTCAGTAAAAGCTGAATTAAAAAAAATGATCCTTAAGAGGAAACAAGTGTTTACGCACTCTAACGAGGCGCTTCCATTTAACACCTCGATCATTGCTACAATTCGTACGGAAAGTAACGAACCCGTATATTCCAAGCTATATCCTTATCCCATGGGTGCAGCAGATTTCGTTAACAAATCAACAAACAGCTGCTAAAGGGTGGCATCATCCGGCCTTCCAGGTCGCCATATAACAACCCAACATGGGTTGTGGACGAAAAAGGATTTGATGCTAAAGACAACAAGAAAAAAACCCGGTGATTGATTTTAGGAAACTGAATGAACGGACCATCGCCGATCGTTACCCTATGTCAAGTATTCCTATGATTCTAGCGAACTTAGGAAAGGCAAAATTTTTCTCTACCCCAGACTTCACGCCAAAAGGGCGTTTATTTTCCAGAGGCAGTGTGATCCCGTACACCCTCGCTCTCTCTCCCTCTTCCTTTGGGCTTTCGGTCCATAGAGCTTCCAATCCGCTCTCCGAAGCTAGTTTTAAGTTTTCTTGTATTTTAGTTCTAATTCCTACTTCTAACAATAAAGACCGCACGTCGCGCAATACCCCGAAAATAGTTGCTTCCGTGTTTTACTTATCGAGTGCTTTAGGTTGAAGCCACCCCCCTCCATTTCATGGTCCATCAGAGCCGGATAATTCCATCCCCAGCAGCTTCGGTGGCTTTAACACCGCACAAGATAAGTAATATTTACATTTGCTGCCGGTCATACAGTTTTGTTTTGCGAAACTCAGTTCGCCTAACTTCTCTGTATGATTATTGTCTAAAATCCAAGTCCGATTGATCCGACACTACGGCAGCTTCCGATTCCAAATAAAATTAATTTCCGCATATTTATCCATGTGTTTAAATTAATGCCAAAAGCCACAGTGAAACTTCCAATTCCGAATTTCGCTTCGTTAACCGTGTTTTCATTTATCGAGTGCTTAAGGTTGAAGCCACCCCCCTCCATTTCATCGGGTTACCACCAGATTTATCTGGCAGAAAAACACCCCGAAAAAACTGCCTTCTCCGTAAACGGAGGGAAGTATGTATTTTGCCGTTTACCCTTTGGACTTAAAAATGCGGGAAGCATCTTCCAAAGGGCGATTGACGATGAGTTACGCGAACAAATCTGAAAGATTTGTTACGTCTATGTAGATGACGTGAAAATTTTCTTTGAAAATTCTGCTGACTACGTTATACACATTGACACAGTTCTGAGATACCTGTGTAAAGCGAACATGAGAGTGGCGCCAGAAAAAAATTTCTTCAAAGAAAGTGTTGAATTTTTAGGTTTCATTGTTACATCAAACGGGCCAAAACTGACCCGGAGAAGGTAAACAGTACAGTATTCAGTCTCAGATCTTTTCTAGGATTGGCCAGCTACTATAGAAGTTTCGATAAAAATTTGCTCCCAAAGCTAGACCACTTACCTCCATACTCAAGGGGGAAAATGGCACTGTTCGTAAACACATGTCAAAGAAGTTTAATATAAAATTAACAAAGGAGAGAGATCGCTAGTTTGGGCTATAGGGAAATTACAAAATTACCTATATGGCACAAAAGAATTCCGGATTTTTACGGACCACCAGCCCCTGGCCTTTGCTGTATCCGAGCGAAACACCAATACTAAAATTAAACGATGGAAATCGTTCATCGAAGAACACACAAGAAGAAAATTTTGTGGCAGACGCTTTGTCCCGACAAAATATATTGCTATACAAAACGAACCCCAATCTGACGTTGCCACCGCCCCAGTGAACTGTCGTTGATCTACA
This sequence comes from Drosophila jambulina, assembly GCA_018152175.1. Classification (NCBI taxonomy): domain Eukaryota; kingdom Metazoa; phylum Arthropoda; class Insecta; order Diptera; family Drosophilidae; genus Drosophila; species Drosophila jambulina. Next base: position 702,985 of record JAECXH010000002.1, on the reverse strand, counting down.
CGGTCGAGTCCACCGATAAACCCTTGAACTGCTACAGGATCAAATAATCCTAGGGGTAGCAGGACAGCCTTTACGGCGACGTTCCATAGTCTTCGGAACCAAAAACCGACACATTATCCACTTCGATAACAAGAACTCGCTTTACGAATTGGTTAAAGAGGTTGTAAATGTTGATGTTGTTAACGCTATTTACTGCGACCTCCCCACACTAGCACGAGTCCAACACACCTTAGTGACGGAATTCCCAGCAAGAAAATTTTGGCATTGCAAGAAATTCCTGAATGATATTACGGATGCAAATGAGCTGAAAGAAATAATTACTTGCGAACACAACCGCGACCACAGGGCTGCCCAGGAAAATATTAAACAAGTCCTTCAGGATTACTACTTTTCAAATATGTCCAAACTCGCCAACGAGGTGGTCATAAACTGCAAGACATGCACCAAGGCTAAGTACCATAGACACCCCAAGAAGCAGGAGCTAGGTGTCACTCCCATCCCTTTATATGCGGGCGAAATGCTGCACATAGACATCTACTCTACGGATAGGAGGTTATTCTTAACCTGCGTATATAAATTTTCAAAATTCGCTGTGGTACAACCACTACTCTGTAGGGCCATTGTTGATGTACGCGGCCCCATATTACAATCCGATCTTGAAATGACAAAAATGTCCGAGTCACGCTTATTAGAATCTGATAACAGACAGGTTGTAATTAATACACAAACGCAGAATAAAATTAATGCATTAACGGAGGCGGTTAACAAAATTATAAAAGCAAAACAAAATAATATGGTTGACACTCCACACTTGTACGAGGCCCTTCTGGCCAGAAATAGAATATTAGTAACTGAGATGCAAAATTTGATGCTCACAGTCACATTAGCCAAAGCCAACATCATAAAACCAGCTATTTTTAATCACAACGATATGAAGTCTGTATTGATTGATCACCCCACAGAGGTCCCCATTATTAGCTTAATAGAGGCGTCTACCATTACAGTATTTCAGTCCGATAGTATCATCTATGTGTTTTTCGCATATCCTAATATTAAAGCCACTTGTAAAAGGGTCACGATTTTCTTAGTATCACACAAACACACCATTCTGCAACTAAAGGAGAACAGTGTAGCCGAATGCAACAACGACGTCCTAGCAGTCATTGATTGCGTACCAACAACTTACGCATCGTTCTGCAAGCTGGCAGCCCACGATACTTGTGCTCGAGGTCTACACGCAGGGACCACTGCAAGATGCGAGACGCAGGGATAGTAGTTAACACGATTAATGAGTAGAAAAGAAGTCTATATGATTCGTAGTGTTTTTATATGCAGATTCAGCATAAATGCCTTGCCTGCTTCCCATTGGTTTTCCCGGTATGGTGAGATATGCAGTCAGCACTTTGGCTGACGAGCGGTCGGCTTGCCGGCCACGCATTACTTGATCCAGTTGAGATATTTATACCTGAAATGGAGGGGGGTGGCTTCAACCAAAAGCACTCGATAAATAAAACACGGAAGAACTTTTTTCGGGGTATTGCGCGACGTGCGGTCTTTATTGTTAGAAGTATGAATTATATCTAAAAACACAAGAAGACTTAAAACTAGCTTCGGAGAGCGAATTGGAAGTTCTATGGACCGAAAGCCCGAAGGAAGAGGGAGAGAGGGCGAGGGTGTACGGGATTACACTGCCTCTGGAAAATAAACGCCCTTTTGGCGTGAACAATACCCTTGCAGGGTATTATAATTTCAGTCAGAAGTTTGCAACGCAGTGAAGGAGACATTTTCGACCCTATAAAGTATATATATTCTTGATCAGCATCAACAGCCGAGTCGATCTAGCCATGTCCGTCTGTCCGTCTGTCCGTCTTTCCGATTATACGCAAACTAGTCCCTCAGTTTTGAAACTATCTGAATGAAACTTTGCAGGTAGTCTTCTATATGCTCTCACTAGTCGGAAGTCGGAACGGGCCGGATCGGACGACTATGTCATATAGCTGCCATAAGAATGTTCGGGAAATGTTACGTATACGCAATGTTAAACCAAATTTTTATATGTATAAATGTTGTATACAATTCCTGTTAGTTTTACTTTTTATTTAATACAATTTTATTAACTCAAAATGATCCCATTGTAAGCTGCAAGGGTATACAAACTTCGGCGTGCCGAAGTTAGCTTTCTATCTTGCTTTAGTTTGATTTTGATGTTAACAAAGAGCACTTCGCTCGCTGAATCTACTCCGGCTAAAGCTGTTATCATTCAATTGGTTGTCTGACCTTAAGGGCAGACAATAACGGAGAGAAGTTCTCCCACCATATTCTAACACTCTTAGGAATGGCGTTTGGCTAACGAGTCGGCCAGCGCACACCCAGGAGAAGAAGATTTCCACCACACCGCCCTAGATGAGCAGCTAGCCATCGGCACAGACGTCATCACTTAGGGAACATTTGTATGACTTTATTAATTTATTTGAATATTACATCTCCCTCCTTTTGAAAAATAACGTAATTATATGAAGTTATTTGCATAGTATATTAAATTTAATAAAAACGCATATATATATAAAAAATTTATTTGTTTTTTTTTTTTTTATATATATAGATTATTGTTTTTTTTTTTTTGGTTTTATTGGATGGTGGTTTTTATTTATCGCATTATGTATTTATAATATAAGGTAAAATAAAACAAGAAAGAAAGCCAACTTCGGAACTCCGAAGTTTGTATACCCTTGCAGCTTACAATTGGATCATTATGAATTAATTAAATGTTTTCAAATGGAAAGTAAAACTAACAGGAATTTTATACAACATTAATACATACAAAAATTCGGTTTCACATTACGTATACGTAATATTTCCCGAACATTCCTATGGTAGCTATATGATACAGTTGTCCGATTTTAATCAAATTAAAACCGAAATTATAGAATAATATAAAATGGCCATGCCTTAATGATGAAAATTGGACAAGTAAAAATTTTTTTTCTGAAAATTTACCGATCGTTCCTATGGCAGCTATATGATATAGTCGTCCGTTCCGGCCTGTTCCAACTTATATAGTAGTGAGAGCATATGGAAGACTATCTGCAAAGTTTCGTTCGGATAGCTTCAAAACTGAGGGACTAGTTTGCGTATAATCGGACAGACGGACAGACGCACATGGCTAGATCGACTCGCCTATTGAGGCTGATCAAGAATATATATACTTTATAGGGTCGGAAATGTCTCCTTCACTGCGTTACAAACTTCTGACTCAAATTATAATACCCTGCAAGGGTATAATGAAGCAAAATGCAAACGTATGTTTTAATTTAACAAAATAAAACTCTTAAAGGTTAGGTAAGGTTAAGCCGGATGGCCCTTAGTTGTCCGGAAATTGATAAGTAAATTTAGGGAATATTCAGGCGGTTTTTAAAGTCCTTGAGGATCAAGGTGTGTTTCGCGAAGGCAAGTAATTCGCCTGGCTTCTTCTTGGAGTCCCTTTGCTAGGGCCGGACATTTACAAATGAGATGTTCCAAGGTTTTGGTTGCCTCGGATTCATCACATTTCCGGCATCTAGTCTCGTAAAGGTTTTATAATAATTATTGTAAGAAAAATAAGTTTTTGACAAAGCTTTGTTAACCATAGTACTGTTAAATGCGATTCAAACTGAAAAAAAAACACTGTATTACCCGAACAGTGGGTACTGCACTGCTGTCTGCTCTGTCCGGGAATGCAGTGTCTAGCTAAGGCTACGGTTTAATTCCTTCCGCCCAAAAAGCCGAAGGAAATGAACCATTAGCCATGGTTGAAGGTGCCTGGCGGCAGGCATAAAACGCAAGTGGGTGGTTCCCCGGAAAAACACACCAAAATGAGTGGAATGAAGGAGTCAACCGGGGTTGGGATGTTAACCCAAACGTCGGTGGAAAGCGTGATCTATGCGTGTCTCCAGCGATCACACCTCTGATTTGACGGGAGTAGGTCATATCAGTTGTAATGCTACTGCCACACAAACGATGCAGGGGAAGCTAAGCCGCTCAGGTGCCACAGTCGATACAGACTCGAACCTGGAAAGCGTGCAGCTCTCCAAAGATGAGGAGGAAGCCTTCTCCGCTCGCCGAAACCAGGCACCAGCTCCCCGCGCAGGGATGGGCCAAAACGGTCCAACGAGGGGATGAAGGCGAGGGCGAAGTATAAAGCTGCCCTTCGCATCCAGAGCCGGCTCCAGAAAAAAGCCGCCCTATCAGCAGAGAAGAAGGCAAAGGATTGCGAGGGCAGGTTGCACTTCGCCAGTCTCCCGCACATGACGTCAACGGGCGGATATGCAAATAAGGTGGAGAAGACGCTCGCGAGCAAAAGGCAACGCTCAATCGAGAGCGCCAATAAGGACGCTCCGGGGAGCAAGCGGCGACGTAGGCCTAAAGAGGCGTGCCCTCCCCAAAAAGCAATGAAGCCCAATTCCGCAAAAGTCAATGAGGTGACCAAATGACACTTGATATTGGTACTCATCGACAGAAGCGAAGAAAATTGCAAGATGACCGAGTCGCGGTGGAAGTTGGTGCATTCGCAGCTCGTCGAATCATTAGTTGCATGGCTGGAGGAATCCCCGAAGCTCCCATGCCCACATTCGATGGTGCCGGATGGCTGAATGGGGTTAAGATCCTGAAGTGCATGGATGATCCGACGAGAAAAAGGCTGACGCAAACGGTCTGCCAGTTGGAGGCGTTGTGGGAAAGGGTCAAGCTAGAGGGGCTGAAGCTGCTGCAGCAGCAGAATACGGACATCCCAAATGCGGACTGGAAGGTTCTGTACCTTGCGGCCCCATTACCCAAGGAGGTGGGGCAAAGTGCAGTCCTCCAGATAAATAGCTTTAGTGCAAAAGCCATGGATTGCCTCGGGCAATACCGTCGCTGGACTAAAGTCCTCGAACTACAATTTGTTCTACCCACCATCGGTAAGCAGAAACAGAACCGCCGTACTTGTACGGAAGGATCTGCACGCTAACCTCATGTCTCATTACAGCACGAATGACCTGACTGTGGTGTTGCTAGAGGGTGAAGCGAACGTCCCCTGGTAGCTTCCTGCTACATGGCACACGACAGATCGGCCCCACCGAAGGAACTCAGGAGCCTGGTAGAAGCCAGCCCGAACGACCAGCAATTGCTCGTGGGTGCAGATGCCAACGCACACCACTGCGTATGGGGAAGCCCTGACATAAACGACAGAGGTGAGTCACTCCTAGACTTTTTACTCTCTACTAACTTATTTATAGCACACCTTCCTAGGTCCCACCTCCTCCAACGTGCTTGATCTAACACTCATAAGGGGGGAATCTACTATGGTTTCAGAATGTAGAGTCCTCGAGTGACCATTCTTCTCAGACCATAAGTACATACAATTTCAATATGAATTTGAACACTTTCCAAAACGAACAATCTTCAGAAACCCCCGGAATACAAACTGGGGAAAGTTTAATAAGATCATTTCGACAAGACTCGCAACTTCTCCAGGTGCAAAAATCCTCGGATGAAATAGAAAAGTCCCTAGAGACCCTTTCCAAAGAACTTCTAGACGCGTACTACGCATCGTGTCCGATATCGGAAGCAAGGAAGAGAACCAAACCACCCTGGTGGAGTAGGGACCTCTCAATCTGAGGCGCCAAACTCAGAGAATTTTTCAGAATCGCTAAGCTGGTGAGAGATAAAATAATCAAAGAGGAATACAAAGTCCTACTCAGGGACTACAAGACGCAGAGAAACTCCTGGAGAAACTTCTGTTCCAGCATAGAGACTGCCCCAGAATCGGTTAGTCTCAGGAAACTGCTATCGAAGCAGCCAATCATAGAGAGTCAGCTCAAACGCGAAGATGGACAGTGGACTGAGGGTAGCGAGGAGGCCCTAACGGCACTAATGCAAGCTCATTTCCCGGGATGCACTAAGGGACCCGATGCGAACAAGCATCTGGACCTTGCAACTGGAGAAGAGCATCTCCCAACTGATCTAATATCCGCTAGAAGAATTCACTGGCTATCCGCTATAGACTACTTTTCGGGGATAAAAGCACCAGGTCTAGACGGTATATTTCCAGCCATGCTACAGGTGACCAACGAAGTGATCACCCCATGGCTTTAGGCTATATTTACAGCTTGCCTAAGCACGGGCTATATCCCTATCCATTGGAGGACCTCTCGGATTGTCTTCCTGCCAAAGCAGGGAAGTGCAACCACGTGAGCCCCAAGGATTATAGACCGATAAGCCTCACCTCCTTTATACTTACGACGTTAGAAAAGCTGCTGGACTTACACATCAGGAACGATGTGGGAAGACTGCTGTCAACCAACCCGCATGCTTACACAAAAGCGAAATCAGTGGAGACGGCACTACACTCGTTAGTAGCCACCATTGAGAAACCCCCGAAATATTAAGAAATATGCGCTCGGAGTGTTTTTGGAGACATATCCGGAGCATTCAACAACGTGACCACAGACGCTATAATAAACCGCTTAGATGCGACCAACACGCACCCTGCCATAAACTTGTGAATAAGAAATCTTCTAAATTGTAGGCGGGTTCAATCCGATTGGGGCACCGCCTCCATGGTGAAAGGAGTTCACAGAGGCACGCCGCAAGGCGGAGTCCTCTCGCCCCTTCTGTGGAATTTGGTGGTGGACGACCTGATCAAGAGATTCGAAAGGAAAGCGCCAAAGATACAGCCTATGCTGACGACATAAGCATCATTATCACGGGAGTCTGTCCATCGACCCTCAGATCGATTATGGAATTAACACTCAGGGAGATATTTGAGTGGGCTGAGAAGGTAGGACTCAGTATCAATGCGATCAAGACGGACCTTATTCTCTTCACCAAGAGATACAAGGTGCCGCTGTGGATCCCCCAAAAATTCAACACAACCAGGCTGACCCCGAAAACACAAGTAAGATAATTCGGGGTACTAGACAGCAAGCTGGAAGCCCAATGTACTAGAGAGAGTGAAAAAGGCCACCATAGCGCTATACGCATCTAAGCAGATGCTTATCAGCACATGGGGTCTTTCGCCCGCCCTAATTCACTGGGTCTACATATCGGTGGTGCGTCCGACTCTTCTGTATGGAGTCTTAGTGTGGTGGCAAGCCATGGAAAGGAAGACGTACAACAAGCTTATGGAAAGAACCCAGCGGCAGGAACTGCTCTGCATAACAGGGGCGCTGAGGTCAAGCCCCCCAAAGGCACTCGAAACCATAATTGGAATAGGCCCCCTAGATATTCACGCGCAACTGACTGCAGAAAAGGCTGCGCAACGCCTGATTGACCTGACGACTGGAAAATAGGTCATGATCATGCTCAACACCTCAATATCTATACCGACAGCTCCAAGATAGAAGAAGGAGTGGGAGCGGGCATATACTGCACAGACCCTGAGATACGGCTGTCGTATAAGCTACCATGCCAGTGCAGCATCTTCCAGGCGGAAGTATTCGCCATCGGGAAAGCTGCAGAGCTTGCTCAGAGCATAGACCGCCCACATGAGGCGATCAATTTGTTCGTAGACAGTCAAGCGGCGATAAAATCCGTGCAATCGTCAGCGGCCAGTTCCAAAACTCTACTGGCAAGCATGGAAGCACTAGATAACCTAAGCACGACTAGATCAGTGCTAATCTACTGGGTTCCCAGCCACCAGGGCATAAATGGTAACGAGACCGCAGACGAACTTGCAAAGGAAGGCGTTGGACTGACTAGTGAAGGAACAGAAAATGTTCCTGTCTCGCTAGGAACGCTCCAAAGCGAGCTGGAGAAACGGGCAGACGTACAAGTAAAGAGCAGATGGAGAAGAAATTCCACAACCTACAAGATATCAAAGATCATGTGCAAGGAGCGCAACGACAAACTCAGCCACTATGTGCTGCATCTTCCACGACAGGACTGCAGACTGATAGTGGGAATTCTCAGAGGTCACTGCCTGGCTGCGGCGCATGCAGTCAAGCTAGGCATCACCGACAATGCCAAATGCCGGAAATGTGATAAATCCGAGGCTACCGAAACCTTGGGGCAAGAATAAGATACCTGGGGCTCCGGTTCTGGCATCACCAGAAGATGGCTCCAAGAAGAGGCCAGGCGAATTACTTGCCTTCGCGAAACACACCTTGATTCTCAAGGACTTTGAAAACCGCGTGAATATTCTCAAAATTCACTTATCAATTTCCGGACAGCTAAGGGCCATATTGGCCTATGCGCGGCCCCGTGAGGGCTATCCGGCTTAACCTAACCTAACCTAACCTATGAGCTGTTTGCGTTTTATTCCTATCACCCGAGATTATAATGTTATCTGTTTCTCCAATGTCCTGTATATTTAAAATTTAGCTTATGACCAGTTTCTTTTTTTAATAAAATTTGATCTCCCATTTTGAACTGAATATCTTCCTATGATATTATCTTCTATACAGGCCTGTTCCAGTTTCCACTCGGAAGTGAATTTGATAACATTTTCGGATTTCCCTTTAACATAAGCGAATTTCCCTTGTTGTTTGAAGGATTTTTTATGAAATTTCCCTTTGGTCCCCTTTGTTCACAAAAAATTTCAGCTGGCCGCTGCGTTTGTTTTGCCAGAGTTTTGTGAATTAGGGGCCGATCAAATTTTGGCCCGCTATAGTTTCCAACCAAAGGACGTTAATAGGGTACTGATTCATTGCATAAAATCAAAGGTACAAGCATTCTTGGCGGTAATAAGTTAATTTTTAATATTTGAAATCACAATCATCTGATTTCGGAGGCAGTGCTGGAAATGGTCGGCAAGAAGTATTGGAAAACTAATGCAAATGTCAGCTGATTTGCCCGTCCCGATTCAAAGTTTGTTGCGTTACTTTTTAAGCAAAATGTTTTTACATTTATTAGCGGTGAATGAATTAAGAAGGCGACAGACCCTGTTAAGCGTTCAACGAAACAACCAGAACTTAAGAAACAATGCCAGAATTTTGGATTTACCAGATCGACAGTCAGTAAACATTAATCACAATTGTAAAAACCTGAAAGCTTAAACTTCTAAGAATTGCAGATTTGTAGAATCTTACCGGGTAAACAAGGAAATATTCATGTTTATTGTTGATCAAATTGGACCCTACTTAGAGCATCCGCTAATTCCGCATGTAACACAGATTGCGGCAGTTCTTCGCTTCCTTGCCAAGCCGCAGAGTTCGGCAACCCTAGTTTCGGTGGATGATACGGCCATTTGATTAAATGGACCACCACCGGTTGCAACACTCTCCGTTTTGTTGTGAGCCAACTTTTTTTTTATCGAGGTCTTCCAATCAACCCAAGCCTTTAAAGTAAAAGCATTTTAAAACTCAAAGTAAATTTTAAGAAATCGCTAATAAATCCTACCTTTTTCCATCCACCAACTTCTTTAGTTGGTGGACCTGCGACGTTCAACTCTTCTGCCAGAGCTGACCACTTGGCCTCCACCGCCACTCTGTCTTCCTTTGTGTAGCCTCTGGCAATTTCATTTTTCTCCATAAAGGAGATAAAGATCTCGTCTTGTTTGCTATTTTTATGCTTCCTCCTTATAAAAAGCGTTAATAAAATAAATTTGTAAACGTTTTTATTACTTACATTGTTCAAATTTAACATGCGTGTGCCGGTCAGCTGTTTTCGTGGCAGTGGTGCGAAATTCCTCACAGATAGTGTTGCACAATTCAACTCTGAAAAGAGTTGCCGAGGTTGAGGAAAAATTTCCCTTCACATTACGCACGGTTTGTGCAGAATTTTAATTGGTGTTTTTACCAAACACAATTTTCTTTTAATGTGCATTAATAATAGTTCTTTGAATATAAGAACAAATAAAAATTCAATTGCTAAAAATTAATAAAAGGCATATTCCATCTGTTTTTTGGAACCCTGACAACCCTCATAATGTCCCACTCAGTTCCGACTTTTTCTGTCGGAATCCGGTCGGATTTGCAATTTTGCTGAAAGTTAGAATCGAACTGATTCTGAAGTGCAACCACAAAAAAAATGTTTATAAATCAAGTGTGCCACCTTTAGAAAATTCAGAAATGCAGTAATGTTCCTGAAACATCAGAGAATGAAATACAATTTACATTTGCAATTTTCATAATCGCCTTTTTTTTAAATCATTAATTTCTGATTTTGCGGATCTGAATCCGCCGGCACAATAGCAGTCGGAAAGTTTCCGAGCGGTTTCGCTCGGAAGTTAACAGAGACTTAACAGAGGGAAATACGAATCAGAGGGGATTTTTCGGAAGTGAAAACTGGAACAGGCCTGATAATTATTCTATCTCGTTTATAAGCTACTTCTAGCCTATACTTAGACTCCTTAGCATAGTCATCCACCTTGTAGAGTGGGTTTATTCTATCTATGCTATTAAAATGTATTGGTAATTTTTATGCTTTACCGAATACTAGCTCATATGGAAAATATTCATGTGCCATAGAGGGTGTTGTATTGAAACAGTATACGGAATATTGGAGTCATACATCCCAATCAGTTTTATCTACTGAAATGTATTATCGAATGAATTCATTAAATGTTGTGGGGCTTCTTTCGACTGTTCCAACTGTTTGGTGGTGGTGTGCAGTAGATGTTATGTTTTTGATATTCAAGTTTAATTCATGAAGTATTGTGTTTTTGTATTCTGTTCCCATGTCCGTAATGAACGTCATTATTAGACCGTACTTCAAAATAAAGTCTTAAAATATGGCTCTAGCCACTGTTTTTTAACTTATGTTTTTGGTATTGCGACAAGGTATTTTATTAGGTCGCAAATTAGAGTTATTGCATACTCATTTCCTTGTTCGGATTTGTCGAGAGAGGCTGTAAATGAAACGAGCGTCTGACGTTGTTGAGTTGATATTTCAAACTGAATTTATTTCTTAAAATCCTAGCTTAAGTAGCTAACATGAGAATGGAAATTCCTTATCTCTAGACCTACGGATCGGGATATCTCCGACCGCGGGACCTTTTATGGTCTTTATCTTTAACATATGGTGACCACTTGCAGGAGGTCATATAACCCACCAAGCGTTCTAGGTACCTAGCTGAGTTAGGTATGCACACATTTGCTAGAGTGCAGGACATCTGCATCCCAGACGCAACAATTTATTTAAACATAGACAGGCTCTTATCTCTCTGATATTAATATTTGTGTGTTCTTTTTGAACAGGATTCGTCTAATGAACCCTGTCAAAAGCCATTTGTTGCATTTCGGTTATAGTCATTGGGGTCTTTGTGTGTTTTGCCGTTTTTGAGTTTTGGCATTTGGGGCAATTTCTTATGTAAATTAGTATATATATAGTAATATTTTTCCATATTTCATATTTTTAGCTAATGTTCCAACTATGCCTGTATGACGTACGTAATAAGTTTATTAAAAATGAAAAAACAGAGATTTTGGTGGCAGGAGTAATTAAAAAGGCGAATATATAAACAAAAAATGCGTGAGCTTTCTTCGAATCCACTTTACGACATAAAAAATTTTATTTCCAGCGATCGGACTTAGGCCTAGCTTAACGACTGTGGCGAAGGCGGGGAGAATTCGCAACGAGCAAGAGAGAGCTTTACTGTGCTCCCACCTTCGCCCTAATCTAACTAGTGTAAGTTAAAAAACTTAAAAATTGATCAAACTCAACAAAAAATGCAAACAATAAACAATAAACAAGCTACATTCAGTCAACACCGGCCCCGTTAAAAACCTCCATGGCTTCAACAAATTGGCAGCGGCGCCTACTTATGTATCGCCCTCCGGAACACTGCTCTATCGCTCCTTGTAAAATTAACGACCCTGACCATGCCATCCTCCCCTGCATGCGCCGCGACGATCCTTCCTAGGAGCCACTGTTGAGGCGTCATGATGTCCTCTGCCACGCCGACGACCTGTCCCTCCTCGTCTTTGTCCTGCTGGTGGTGTTACTTGTCCCGAACCTAAAGGCTCAGAACATACCTGACTGACGAGACAAGCCGCCATCGCCGCAAGCAACTGAGACCCGCCTGGTCCGGGGTCCGGAGTGCTGGTGCTGCGACGAGAGGCCCGCCTGTCAACAGGTGTCTCCGTCGCTTGGGTCCTGGCTAAGAGCTCCGAGAGGCAGAGAATTCATCACAGCCTCGATCTCGACGAGGACTGTCCCCAGCTCTTCTGCGTTTAAGAGCGCGCTGCCCTCCGCTCGTAGGAGTAGGTGCTTGGCAGTTTTGACACCTGCCTTCCATAGTCCGCCCATGTTCGGAACCCAAGCCGGTGTCCGCTTACTCCTCGATCTGTTCGCGAAGAGCTTGGAAATGGCGACTCGCTCCGACGAAGTTCGTCGCGTTGTCGCAATGAACGGTTTGGGGACATCCTCGGCGACCAATGAACCTTTGAAAAGCCAATAAAAAAGAGTCAGTACTAAGATCTGAAACAATTTCTAACCGCCTTGGACGCAAAATTAACAAATAAGGCAACGTAGGACTTATACGGAGGCCTTCCTCGAATTTTTAAAGTCATATTAGACAGGGTCACAAAAATCAAATCTGCATATTGCAAATGGGCGGAGAGCACAGAGCCAATCTGCAAATATATTTTCCATAATTTGTGCCATCAGTCGAGGCTTGCATTTAAAGCAGCGAACACTTGATCGAACTATCTGACTGCAGAGTTCCTGAGCGTTTACGGTTCAAAAACGCTGTCGTAGGATGCTTACGAGTGCTCGAGGGCCGACATGAAAGTTTGAATGGTGCAGGTGTCGGACATAGCTAAGGAAACTTGGCATCGTAAGATAAAGGAGCGTTTGCTAGTCGGCCCCCAACTCGCAACAACGAAAAGTTGCACCAAGTGCCCACGTCTTCATGAATGAATGGGTTCAATCGCTGAAGACTTCGGCCAACCTTGGAGCCTTTACGAATTTATTTTCAATCTCTAATTGATACTCGCGCTTTTGAACTATTTCGACAATCTTCTGAAAAGCTTCATTACATTCGGTCGGTGACAGAGTTTTTTCGAAAACTATACTCTTATCTTTGCATTTAGTTATAAAGCGGAACATATAAGCGAATAAATAGTTTGAAGTGTGACGAGAATCCCTCGATAACATCTAGCAAATCGGAAGTTTGCACAGCAGCGGTCAGTCTGACCGCAGTCTTTTTTTCTTCCTGACGCAAGACTTGCTCATTCAGCTCGAAATGCGCCTTTGTGGGCCAGTTTTCATCGTCGTCTTTAAAAAACTGGGGTCAAGAAAAATAGTTTGATTGCCCAATTTCGTCGACGTCACAACTTATGGAAACAATATCTGCTGGGTTCTGCTTGGTTGGAACATGCCGCCATGTAGCTTCTCCTGACCATTCTTGAATCTCCGCTATACTCTTCGAAACGAAATTCGACAACGAAGATGGATGAGACCGAATCCAATGCAGAGTAACTTCAGAGTCCGACCAGTATACAATTCGTTTGATAGGGACTTTCCAGCTTTCTCTCTTCCAAGTGAACGGACGTGTTTTTTTCTTGCGCTCTCGTTTTGTGAATATTTTGCATTTAAAACCACCGGGGTTTTACATAAATCCTCTACCTTGTGTTAAATAAAGTTCCCGTTCACTTCGCGTGCATGCAGCTTTCTTGATTTGTGCATTTAATTCTATTTATTTTCACAATTTTAGTTTGTGCTGCCAGTGATTTTCTTGTGCTAATTTTTCATTCCTTTTTGCGCCTTGTTCGTTTAGCAGTTGTTTGCGCCGTCGCGACAGCTAAACGTTAATCTAGTGAGCTTTTGCTCGCTCACCAGCTCACCCGCTCTCTCTCTCTTCTGTCCTCTGTGCAGCTGCACTGTTTTCTGTCCGCTATTGTCTGTACTTTTAAAACCTGTAAGAAGGTAATTGCAGCTAACGATCTTTCGATCGGCTGCTGGCTGTGCGACAACATTGTGCATGCCAAGTGCATTGGTGTTGTAGCGCGGACGGTAGACGATCTGAGACGAAACATTGGTTTGCGTTACTGCTGTGACGCCTGTCGCGAGGTTGAAAGCGAGATGATGTCTTTTATGCGGCAAACCAAGAGCGGTTTTAAAGAAATATTATCGAGTTTTCGCAAAACTCATGATATGTTCTTGGCGCTAGATACTCAGTTTAATGGCCTTAAGCTATTAAATGAGACCCCTAGGCGCAAAAAAACTGCCACTGGTCTGCAACATATTGACGGATCCTTTAAACCAGCAGTGGGTTCTCAACAGCAGCCTCCATCGGATCAGCCATCGACCTCAGGATTAAATACGAGAATTCAGAGGTTGAGTGTGAGGAAAGATTCGGTTCCCGAATGTGCCGCTGGAGGTTCCGTGCCCCCGATGATTTCCGTCGCAAATCGCAATTTACGACCCCTCAGACCCCCATCAATTTACCCCCCCTAGGGCGTCAGGCCCGGATTACCGGCCGGCATTGGCAATCCAGACAATGCTTCAGCATTGCCAAAAGCCCTTACTGTTGTCCCGCCTACGAAACAGATATTTGTTTCGCGGCTTTCCCCTTCTCAGACATCGGAAGATGTAATAGCCTTTATTCAAGGCAAAACCAAAGCCGAAAAAATTAAGGTGGAGAAATTTAAATTTTCCTATGCTAGGGACATTTCATCTTTCAAGATAAATGTCCCAAACGAGCTGTTTGACACAATATGCTCTACCAAATTCTGGCCAGAGTATATTGTCGTCAAAGAGTTTGAGGCTAAGAAGAAGAAACGGCGGCCTGTAGGAATAAGTCTTCCCAGGCCTGACCAGACCACTGCGCCCTCTACGACTCCCACTCCAAAAAACTAACCGACTCCCTCTTCATCTCCTATCAGAATGAAAGAGGTTTACGTAGTAAGCTTCCCAAATTGTATTCTGATAGTCTTTCGTTTGCTTTTCAGGTTATCGTGTTCACAGAAACCTGGTTAAAGCCGGAGATTTTGAGCTCCGAAGTTTTTCCAGCTGCGTTCACGGTTTACCGAGTGGATCGGCCTATCAGACGGGGGGGTGGTGTCCTCATAGCGGGGGACTCCAGCCTCACGTTTGAATTATTAACTTTGTGTGAAGCTATCAGTCAATGGTAGCTCCATTTTCATTACTTGTTCCTACATTCCTCCCTTGTCGGAACTTCCTATTTATTGGAACCATCTTTCCGCTACCCAGATGGTCTCCAATCGGCTTTCGGATAAGGACCACTTAGTAGTTCTTGGGGATTTTAATATCCCAGGGGCTATTTGGTCCTCAAATAATTCTACAAACTCACTTTTAACCACAACACAGCATGATTTTATTGCTAGCTTGTTTGACATTTCGCTGTCTCAAGTCAACCATGTACGAAATTCTTTAGAGCGCTTGCTTGATCTCTGTTTTGTTTCAGATCCTGCGAGAGTAAGCTTAGCCAGGGTGGCGCCGCTGACGCTACCCGAAGATCCCTATCATCCTACTTTCGATGTGACCCTCGACGTTGGGGCCGATTTACAGAATATATCTGACCGTCCAGCCAAAAAAGTCCTTTGCTTTCGCAAGGCGGACTTTGAACGGCTGAATAATCTTATAGCTGATTTTAATTGGTCCGATCTATACATGTGCACTGACATGGCGGAAGCCGTGGATATTTTTTACAGTGCCATGAAGTCATGTTTTACTGAGTGTGTTCCGTTATACTACCCGTCAACCTCAAATAAGCCTCCTTGGTTTACTAGAGAGTTGAGTCGCCTTAAAATCAAAAAGTCTAGGCTGTTTTCTAAATTTAAACGTACCGGTTCTCAATCTGCCCTCTCCTCGTATTTATCGGCTCGGTTAAGCTTCACCGTGTTGAACGCGCAGTGTTACAAAAATTATCTTGCTCGTTGTCGGGCCCAGTTTTCTCAGGACCCAAAACAGTTCTATAATTTTGTTAACACTAAACGTAAGCCAGTTACTCATCCTTCCTCGCTCTCATTTGAAAACACAACCGTAAATAATGATCAGGCAATAGCCGATCTATTTGCGCAGTTTTTTCAAACTACATATTCAAGCTCTATTGACTCAAATCAGACTTATTCTTACATCATTCCCAAATCGAACTTAATTTTCAGTCCTAGTTTAAACGAAAGCTCCATTCTTTCAGATCTTCTCCGTGTTAAGCCAGTTTTTCGCCAGGACCCGACGGAATACCCGGCTGTGTGCTTAGGTATTGTGCCGACGCCCTGTGCAATCCCCTTCTGAAATTGTTTACCTTATCCTTAGAAACCTCCCACTTTTCCCTTATTTGGAAGGAGTCGTTCGTTATTCCTCTCCACAAAAAAGGTAGCAAATTGGATGCCAACAACTACAGAGGAATCTCTAAGCTGTCGGCCATCCCAAAACTTTTCGAAAAAATTATTACTCCACATTTGCAGCACCTTTGCAGTTCTATCATTTCTCCATGTCAGCATGGATTTATAAAGCGAAGATCAACTACTACTAATCTTTTAGAGCTCACTTCCTTCATAACAAAGGGCTTCCATAATAACTTTCAAACAGACGTAATCTATACTGATTTCAGTAAAGCGTTCGACTCTGTTAACCATTCTCTTCTTGTTCGGAAACTCGATTTAATGGGATTTCCGGTTGATCTTCTTAGATGGATCTCTAGTTATCTGAATGGCCGGACGCAAATGGTCCTTTTTAAAAATACCTTATCTAATGTTATCAGGGTTACGTCTGGCGTCCCGCAAGGGAGCCATTTGGGACCCTTGTTGTTTACATTATTTATTAACGACCTGCCCAAAGTTCTGACTAACTCCAGAGTACTTATGTATGCGGATGACGTCAAACTTTGCGTGCAATATAAGGACGCTTCCGTTAACTTATTAAATTTAAACGGCTCTAAATGCAAGCTAATGACATTCTCTCGTGTCGTTCCCAAGCTTGCAACTTACACGCTAAACTGTTGCTCTTTGGAAAGAATCGCTATTCTCGACGATTTGGGAGTCCGCCTGGATCCTAAACTTGACTTTATTGATCATATTTCGTGCATGGTTAATAAAGCCAGAGGTGTGCTTGGTTTCATTAAACGGTGGTCGAAAGAATTCAATGACCCCTATGTTACTAAATCGCTTTATATTTTTTTAGTTTGTCCTATCTTAGAATATGGATCTTGCGTTTGGAGCCCTCAGTATGGGGTCCACAGTAAACGCATTGAGTCAGTTCAAAAGAACTTTTTACTGTTCGCTTTACGCGGTTTAAACTGGGATACAATCCAGAGGTTACCCTCTTATTCCAGTAGACTCCTATTAATCAATTTACCATCTTTATCCAATCGTAGAACTATGCTAGGTATTACCTTTATTTATAACCTTATTCATGGTGACGTTGAAAGTGCTGACCTTTTGGGTCAGCTTAACTTTCACGTGCCAAGTAGAAATACTAGGTCTTATATACCCTTAGTTTTGCGCCACTGTAGAACGTCCTTTGAATTGCATGAACCCTTTAGAGTCTTATGTGCAAATTATAATGTTTTGTACATAATAACATCAACTGTAGATACCCTTCCCAAACTAAAAACTTTAATTTTAACCCACTTAACACGCATGCAAGTAAACAATCTGGCAGCACGCTAGTAGCCATTTCCTCGTATTCCTTTCTCTATACTTTTATTTGTCGCGCGTACTAACACCTAACACGAACAAGCACGTGCTTGGTGTCATACGGGCCACTTGAATGTACTGACCGTAGTGCATCAATGTCCAGAGATTAATAAGTGTTAGATTCTATGGCAGAGATTTGCGAGAAGGTGAGCGGTACATAACTCAAGCCTTGGAAGCGTTTTGGTCTTGTGCGGCGCTACTTTCGATTTGGAAGTCAACAACGATAATTTATAACCTTCAGCAGTTTTGCTAAGAATATAGACCTAAGCTCCTTAAAGTCTCATAGATGCGTCGGCAAAGGAATTTAATCGCACTGGTGACATCGAGTCGGTATGCACGAACCCAGGAATAGATATCTCATCCAGTTGAGACAGGACGCTGTTTAGCGTTTTCCATGCTGTTTCTAAATGCATTGGAAACAACTCATTCCAATCTAACTTATTAAGCAAATGTTCCTGCAACAGAATCTTTCCTTTCATTATAATGGGAATTAATAAGCCGAGGGGGTCAAACAGCTTCGATGTCACCGATAATATGTTCCGTTTTGTCGATCAGAGATCCATGACCGAAGTGTCAATCTTAAACTTAATGGCATCTTCGCAAGGCGACCACGATATTCCTAACGCCTTAGTTGATTCTGAATCCGAGATAGGTATCGACTTAACTGTGCTCTTAGATGCAATGACCTTAGGTGAGTTTTAAAACTACTTTGTCAATTCAAAACCTGTTAACTGAAGAACCTGAGTCACTTCAGACTTTATTGTCTTTAGCTCCTCTACGCAAGCAGCACCAGTTAACATGTCATCGACGTAAAAATGGGATCCAGATCTAGGGAATGAAAGTTTGGAAGACTCGCTCAACCTTTTTAAACACCCAATAGACAGCATTGGGGCAGGGTCAGTGCCATATGTGACGGTGTTGAGCTTGTATAATCTTATGGATTCAGAGGGTTTCTTCTCCACACTATGAGTTGAAACTGTCTATCCGCTTCTTGAACCATTACTTGGCGATACATCTTTTTAACATCGGCAGTCAGGGCATACTTGTGCAGCCGGACGCGGAGTAGACTTTAGTGCAACTCTTCTTGAATTGTCGGCCTCACCATTAGGATGTCATTCAAGGCCACGTGAGACGATGTTTTGCAAGAAGCATCGAAAACGACTTTGTTGACGTAGTCTGGGGCCTTAACACACGTTGATGATGAATGACATAATGTAAAGTGGAAAGGATTTTGTTGTCTGTCGGCGACATATGACCTAAGGCGAGATATTCTGCCATGAATTCCAACTACATGGTCTTCATGTCGGGATCACGAAACAACCTTCGATTAAGCGACAAAAACCTCAGTTTCGCAACATCGAAGGAGTTGCCCAACTTATTTGGATCAGACTTAAACGGCAGTCTAACTTCAAATGGACCTGATGGTAATTCCTGAATAGTTTTCTCATATTGCTCTTCACATAACTTTTGCTCAGGTTACAGAATTTTCTTTAGGTTCGGCATTTCCTCCAGTGACCATATTTCTATAGGGTGCTCTCAATCTGTAATCAATTCTGTAGGGTGCTATCAATCTTCACTACAAGTAAAACTATTCACATCTTGTTTCGGGACTGAAGATTTGTATCTGCCGAAGACAACACAACCAAGAAGGGTCTTTTTTAGAGTTACAAAGTCAGGACCTTGTCTAATTTGACCAACAGCTACCAATTCAAAAATTGATTCGGCACCAATTAGCATATCAATATGTTAGGACTTGTAGAAGTAGGGGTCTGCTAATGGTAGGTTCTTTGGGATCTTCCAATCACTGACGTTCACCGATTGATCTAGATGATAACCGGAGATCGATTTCCTGATCCAGAAATCGAATGAGATGTCATGGGCATTTATTCGCGACTTCACGACGATGTGTACCTTTTTCTTTACTCGAGAATAAAGGGCTTCCATAACAACTTTCAGACAGATGTAATCTATACTGATTTCAGTAAATCATTTGACTTTGTAAACCATTCTCTTCTTGTTCGGAAACTCGATTTAATGGGATTTCCAGTTGATCTTCTTAAATGGATCTCAAGTTATCTGAGTGGCAGGACGCAAAGCGTACTTTTTAAAAGTACCTTATCTAATTTTCTCAGGGTAACTTCTGGCGTCCCGCAAGGGAGCCATCTGGGTACCTTGTTGATTACTTTATTTATTAACGACCTGTCCAAAGTTCTGACTAACTCCAGAGTACTTATGTACGCGGATGACGTCAAACTTTGCGTGCAATATAAGGACGCTTCTTGCCAGTCTGATTTATAAACAGATCTTAAAAATTTTCAAATATGAGGCCGCGAAAACATATTAAATTTAAACGGCTCTAAATGCAAGCTCTCTCGTGTCGTTCCCAAGCATGCAACTTACACGATGAACTGTCGCTCTTTGGAAAAATGTTCTATAGTTGATGATTTCGGAGTCCGCCTGAATCCTAGACTTGACTTTATTGATCATATTTCGTGCATGGTAAATAAAGCCAGGGTGTGCGTGGATTCATTAAACGGTGGTCGAAAGAAATCGATGACCCCTATGTCACTAAATCTCTTTATATGTTTTTTGTTCGTCCCATCTTAGAATATGGATCTTGCGTTTGAGCCCTCAGTATGGGGTCCACAGTAAACGCATTGAGTCGGTTCAAAAGATTATTTTCGCTTTACGCAGTTTAAGCTAGAAAGCAAACCAGAGGTTACCTTCGTATATCAGTAAGCTCCTGCTATTCAAATTATCATCTTTATCTAACCGTAGAACCATGCTAGGCATTACATTTAATTACAACCTAATACATGGTGACGTTGAAAGCGCTGACTTGTTGGGTCAGCTTAACTTTCATGTACCGAGTAGAAATACTAGATCATATATTCCCTTAGTTTTGCGCAGACATAACAAACTCGAATCTTTGCATTTCAGAGAAACGCCCAAACGGGTTACAATTCAGTAAGGAATGATCTGCTGCATTGCAATAGCTACAAGTTTGCTAAGGCTTACCGTTGGAGGAGGAACACGGAAATGAGCTACGATTATGAGGTTGGCTTGACTGTTATGTGTCTTGCTTCGGGTTTGTCGATTTTTCAGTTGACAAATGCAGATATCGGCGATTTAAAATTTTTTTAATTCGGACCCAAACGGCAAAGTCTCATATTTAAGCTGTTCCTCCCATTTTTGTCTGGTCACTGTGTCGACTCTGTGCAATTCCAAACATATCAACATTGCATTCAAAATTTTTTGATCATCTCCTATCGATATTCTCTGTTATCGATCGTAAATCGACGAAACAGTATGGGAGGATGCAAACCTTTGCGATGTTTTCGGAAGACTAAACAATGTTATATATTATTCATTCGTTATCGTAAACCTTTTACAAACTGGCCAGTGCCTTTTCGTGATTGCTTTCGGTGACTTGCAAAGCTATAATCTTTCCTAAAACTTCACCAGAACGATAGTAAATTACATGTGAATTGGAGGGGGCGGAGTCCCCAAGATTATGTGGTGGCTTCTGGGAGTCGTGGCGGTTGGAGCAGCTTGTAGAAAAAACTCCCAAAGTTCACGTGATCGAAAGAAGAAGATTGGGTGGCGGCGTCTTGGATTGAATTCACTTCATTTTATTGGTTCAGTTCTTGCTTAATACTAAATTTACATAGTGAGCGGTGCATCGCGGCGGCCGGTGGAGAGGCCCTTTGGTGGCGGAAAGAGGGGGGAGAGCGAGAACAACCGATGAGCGGGAGAGCGGGCGCAAGCACTAGCATCGCTCAAACGGCGCGAGCACAAGCACCGCAAGAGCGGCGCGAGCCCAAGCACCGCTAGAGCGAGCTTGCTCGCTCCCACACTGCCGCTCAAACTAAAGCGCCCTTCTGGCGCGAACATTCTCCCCCCCCTTGCGGAAGCAACGACGGGATCCAATGCGTCAGGCCTCTTGGTAGGCCCCGGAGACGATCCACCCGAACACGGTGCTCTGAGCCACGGGCAAACCATCCTAAGTTTTTAGGAACCCCGGTTGGATCAGTTTCGAAAAGACGTCTGATCCCAACACGAGGGAGATGGTTGCCGGGCGATGGAACTGCTCATCCGCATATCTCGCCCTCGCGGCGTCGCTCAAAGCCCGAATAGGAGTTCGGATCCGTAAGCTCGGGTCCAGCTTCAGGACCACCTCGAGCTTGAAATTCCCTGTTCGGGGCCGGATCGTGGTCGAGCAGACTTCTTCATCTCCCATTGAAGTAATGGGCAGCCGGAACGCCGACGCCAGCGACCGGTCGATGCTGCTCACCGGCATGCACGGGTCAATCATCGCCGCCGTCGTAAAGATCTTAGACCCGGTGTCGAGCACGACCGCCGCTGTCGGGAGAATGTGGACCGCCTTCTGTCGGTACCACGCGGCCACCGACGAGGACGGTGCGGAGGCCTCCGGTCGTTCGCTCTCGACGGCGGCCCGATTTGGCGACGGCGAGCACTATGTGGACATGGGCGTTGGCTGGGAGGACGGTCCCGATGATGGCGCTGTTCGGGGTGCGCGTGGTTCACGGATGTGGAGCAGCGTGTGGTGGCTCCCTCCACACTTTTTGCAGCCGTCCGCGCTGCGGCGGGTCCCCTCTGAGTGCTGGTGGGCGAGGCACATATAAGCACATACTTATTAATAAGTACTGCTCGAAGGCGCTTTTCAGCGCTCAGCTTTTGGAACCTCTTGCATTTCCGAAGAGGATGGATTCCCCGGCAGACTCGGCAGCGGTAGGACTGAGTACCTCGGGAACGTCTGCTATCCAATGACTGCGCGGTGCGAGGACGAGGAGCCATTGTAGAGAAAAAAAAGTTTTCTAAGGTATATTGCACTTTTGGACCTTGAAAGTGAAAACCTAATCCCTGAGAACGGAGGATTCACTATCCTCCGCAGGGAGAAATATAACTTTGTGGACGGGGCGCTTTATTGTCGAGGGAATATTGTCCTCCTTGACTACTACCATGTCGTCGATTTGGAGATTTTTGGTCGGAAATTGCCATTTATTGCGTTTGTGGAGTTCCTTTAGTTACTCCTCTTTCCACCGTACACTAAACTGCTGATGTTGGGCCTTGAGGTGTTGCCATCGATTTATTATCGACTTGGCGTCGCCCTTAATCTCGGGCTCAGCCGTGGAAAGCAACGGTCCTCCAACGAGGAAGTGGCCTGGTGTGAGGGTCAGCAAATCTGAAGGATCTTCGGACATCGGAGAGAGAGGTCTAGAATTGAGGCAAGCCTCGATCCTTGCGAGAAGTGTCGCAAGCTCTTCGAAGGTGTACTTGCGGGAAACAGTGGATTTGTAAGAAAGACTTTTGAAACTTTTCACCCCCGCTTCCTATAGACCCCCCATATGTGGAGCTCCTGGCGGGATAAAACGCCAAAAGAGTCCCTGATGGCTGAATGCGTCAGTCACGGACTCCTTGATGGTCTGGAGAAAATCCCGTGAAAGCTGAGTTGCTGCGCCACAAAGGTCTTGCCATTATCCGAATGGACCCGCTGAGGACAACCGCGTCTCGCTATGAAGCGAGCAAAAGCCGCTAGAAATTTCTCGGTTGAGAGATCGGAGGTGGGTTCCAAATGGATAGCCTTCGTCAAAAAACACACAAACACACAAACATACCCCTGCTCTCCCGCTATAGTTTTTGATCTCGAAAGGGCCGGCATAATCTATGCCCGTGTAAGTGAAGGCCCTCGAGAAGGAGACTCTGTCTGTAGGAAAATCGCCCATCAGCTGTGTTTGCAATCGCTTCTTGTAAATCGTGCAAATCTTACACGGATTCAATACAGCCTTCACCAGATTTTTGATTTTAGGAATCCAATACTTCGATCGGATCAGGCGTACCATTAATTGACTACCGCCGTAAAGAGTAATCTGGTGAGCAAATTGGATGAGAAGGCGAGACAGTCTGCAGTCGTAGGGGAGTATTATCGGATGGCGTTCATAATACTGCAAACCTTTGGAAGCAGTAAGGCGACCATATGCTCATAAAAGGCCGTGTTGGTCTGGATGGATACAAATTCGCGATCGGACTTGACACTGGAAGAGGCTTTTTCTCTTCTAGATGCTTTAGTTCTTGGCCGTATGCTCGGCGCTGCGCAACGCTATCAGAGCTCTCTCTGCCTCTCGGATTTCATCCCTAGTAGGTCTTGAACTTAGCGAGATGGAGATCTTGCGGCAGCGTTTTAGGAATCGTAAAACATACGACAGGACCCTCAGTGCTTTGTCTAGCTTAGAAAAATGTTAGAGAAGTTCTTCCGACGGGGCCTTACTGAAATGCACCTTAACTGGACGCTTTTCGAGTTCGGTCATAGGGTGGAAATCGCTCTGTGTTGGCCATAGTTCGCGCGGACCTTGCAGCCACTCTGGTCCATGCCACCACAGTCGATGATCCGCTAGCTCATGTAGATATACGCCTCGACTGGCTAAATCGGCGGAGTTTTGTTCGGATCGAACATGTGCCCAACAGTCGACTGGTGTTGCCTGAGTTATCTTGGCAACTCTGTTGGCCACAAACGTTGTCCAGTTGCAAGCAGGCTTTCTTAACCAGGCTAGAACGATAGTGGAATCTGTCCAGCAGCGGAGATTGGAATTGGTGTTCGGCAAATGCGGAAGGATTGCGGTCGCCATCTCTGTTAAGAGCACGGCACCACAGAGCTCTAGCCGGGGAAGGGATACGGTTTTCACCGGAGCAACTCGCGTCTTGGCTGCCAGCAGACGGGTCAAGATTCTATGGCCCATCTCGATGCGGACGTATATAGCCGCTCCATAAGCCTTCTGAGACGCGTCACAAAAACCGTGATGCTCTATAGATACCCCCGGTTGATACCCGACCCATCTCGGAACGCGGATCTGGTTGATTGCCACCTTTGACTCATTTCCGTGGGAAGCTTTTCGTCCCAACTTAAGTCGTGCAACCAGATCTCCTGCATAAACATTTTGGAACGAATGATGAAAGGTGCGAGCCACCCTGCAGGATCAAACAACTTAGCAATTTGGGATAGAACTTCCCGCTTAGTGAAGGCAGGTTCCAATACTATTTCTGGAGGCACGAAATAGAATTCATCGGACTTCGCCCTCCATCGAATACCGAGCGTCTTGGCCGTGCTTTCAGCATCAATGTCAAGGAATTCGCTATGCAGAAGGTGCACAGTTGGAATGTCGCTTAAGATGCTCTTGTAGTTAGAAGTCCACTTTCTCAGTGGAAACCCGGCGGAGCCTAGAGCTGCCTGCAACTCTTGAATGGAATTTTTGGCGTCAGTCACGGAACTTGCCCCGGCCAGCACGTCATCAACATACATATGCTGCTGAATAATGCGGCTGGCCTTTGGAAACGGCACTTCGACGTCCTTTGCCAGCTGTTGCAGCACTCTAATAGCGAGTAAAGGCGCGCAGTTGACCCCGAAGGTAACTGTTTGCAACTCAAAGTCTTGGATATCTCCTTCCTTATTTCGGAACAGAATTCTTTGAAAGGGTGTATGCTCGAATGGACCCAGATCTGACGGTACATTTTTGTAATGTCCGCACTGAAAACGTATTGGAAATATCGCCACTTCAGGATTTGAATGATCAGATCGGATTGGAGGACTGGACCAGCATGAAGCAGCCATTTGCCGAAGGGCTTGAAGCGTTGAATACAACTCGGAGCTTTGTTGTGGTGCTTTAGGGTTTAATTACCGCATGGTATGGAAGATAATAGGAAGGAGAACTGTGAGTCGGTGGAACTATTTTCATATGACCTAGATCCAAATACTCATGAATCACGTTGTCATATTGCTCTTTTAGAGGAAAGTCTCTTTTTAAACGATTCTCCTTTCTAAGAAACTGAGCCAACGCAATGGACCTCGAATATCCTAGTTCGGATTCAAAATTTTTGGGGGTCGCAGAACGGGAGAGTCACCACATACCTCCCGCTTGCGTCTATCTTTGTGGTTCGGAGAAAGTTCCTTTCGCAATAGGAATCCGCTTGTTTTACCAGCTGGACTGATAGATCTTCCAACTCCCAGAACTTGCTGAGAAGCGTGTCTAGCGAATCGTCACCTATTTGTTGTACCCTAGTCGTGAAGGATGCGACTTTATTGGTCTCAACATTTGAAATCGGCTCCGTAAGCACCCAACCAAAAATGGTTTCTTGGCCTAGGAGTGAGCCACAAATACAATCAGGATGTCGATCTGTGAGCTTTCAAAGAAGGTGGGGTTCTGCCCATTGGAGAGAGGGCAGGTCTTTCAAAGAATTCCGGGATATTGGATGTGAAGGCAACTTGCCCGCCAACTCCGGAAGGGCATATGCTACGGTGTCTAACTGTAGACCTGGCTTATTCGGTGAACGGATTAAGAAGTGGCAAAGTCGAGTTGACTTCGCCGAAACCGATTGATTTAGCCCGGAGACTTGAGTCTGGACGTTGCGGAACGGTAGCTTGATCAGCTTGAAAAGGCGTTCGGAAATGAATGTCGGCTCGGATCCCGGGTCAAATAATGCTCGGGCTCGATAATTCGTGCCCAAATGGCACACGGCGATGATTGCCGTGCCCAACAGAACGGCGTAAGTGCCAGAGGCGAAGTAATTTTGCACCGTTGAAGTGCTCGCGTGCGCATTTCGGCTAGAGGGTCTTGAGGGTTGTTGAGTAGATGGGGAGGCGGTTGAGGATCCCGCATTTTCGGAATTCGAGCTGCCGAGATGCAGAAGCGTATGGTGTCTCCCTTTGCAAGTGAAGCAGCTGTATGTACTGGTGCAGTCACGCAGCTGGTGGCCTCTCGCGAAGCAGTTTAGACATAGCTGCTTCTTCTTTATGTAGCCGGAACGCGCGTCGACGGACAGGTTGAGAAAGCGCGGGCACAATCTAATCGGGTGATTCTCCTTGGAACATAAGTCGCAACCTTTCGGCTTAGAGCTAACTTTTGTCACGAAGGATTGAAGCTTCTTCGGGATGGCTGGAGTAGGCCTCATATCCTCGATGGCCTCCAAAGTGCGATATCGTTCGCTCAGGAAGGCGTTCATCTCTTCCCAAGCCGGAATGTCAGACTTTGACGTAAGGGATTGTTCCCATAAAGAGAGGGTCACTTTTGGCAGTTTACTTGCGCATAGGAACACCAGCAGGCAATCCCAGTTGTCAGTGGATATCTGGGAATGTGCTAGCGCTGTCAAACACCCCTGAATCGTAGACTGCAGCTCCTTAAGTGCATGACCAGATTCTTGGGATATGGAGCTCAAGTTGAAAAGGAGTTTGAGCTGGCTGTTGACTAAAAGTCTTTTATTTTGGAAACGGTCTTGAAGTGCTTCCCACGCCGAAGCGAACCCGTCATTTGTGAGAGGGGATTTGGACACAATGGCTAACGCCTCACCGCTCGTCTTCGTGAGAAGATGAAACAGCTTCTCGACCGGTGTCAGCCTGGGGTTGTTGACATAAACTGTCGTTAACAGATCCCGGAAGGTGGACCATTGGAGGTAATCCCCGTCGAAAACTTCCGAATCACAAGAAGGTAACCGGCAAACCGGACGAAATGAAAGTCTGGGGCTTGAGGCGTTGCTCTGTCAATATTCTCGCCAATAAGTGCTGCTCGTATACTGAGTAGCAGTAGTCATATTTTGACTGCAGCAGCGGCAAGGTGCTGAGGGATCCTTCTTGGGCAATAAGAGCAGAGCACGATTCATACTCCCTTTCTACCTGGTCCCATAAGGCTCGCACTTGTTGCAGACGGACTTGCAAAGTAGGAAGAGACGGAGGCACTTGATCAGGAGTGTTGATCTTGGCCTCAAAGAGGCTAACTCGATCGCTGACAGCGATAAATTTGTGCAAAGCCGCGGTTGCGGCGGATGGCTGCTCGGAGGATGCCATTTTTTTGCTAACAGCACGGTTAACCCTTAGGAATTCGGGTCCGGAAGCAGAGGGATTCTCTGGCTTGATCGCAAGTGAAGACTCGCTAGATGATTTCGCCAACGGTTTGGAGATCACAACTTTTGGAGTTGTCTTCGAGCTTGTCGATGGCAGATCTCTTCCTTTAGGAGTAGCTACCGCTCTGACTCGCAGACCGAGGTGCTGGCTTAGCGCGAGAGGTAAGCGGAGAGCCCGGGTTGGCTTTTTGTTCTTTTCCTGGAGCAACAGTCGCTTTCTTGTCTCCTTCTACGGGCATACTCAAGTTACGCCCTTACGAGAAAAAACAAGCGGAAGAAAGACAACGAGGCCTGGGCGCACGGAAAATTAGAGAAAAGGAAATAAAATCGAAGCGTACGGGAAATCGCACGAAAAGGAAATAAAATCGACAACCCGCCAAAAATATAGCTAACAAAATCGCCAAAAAATAGCCAGTAAAGTTAGCTATACTCTGGATTTCAGGAGCGCACGGGAAATCAAAAAAAAATCGAAAACCCGCCGAAAAGTAGCTCAAAATAGCCAAAAATAGCCACTGGAATTAGCTTTAATTCGCATATAAGGAAGCGCACTGGAAATCGAAAGAAAAGGAAATTTTTTATTTATTGTTTTATTATATTTTTAACACCCGCCAAAAAATAGCTGTAAAATAGACAGAAAAACCCAAGGCGGAAACGAAATGGAGGATAGCTGACAACCACGAAATTAGCTTTATTTTATTGCCTTCATTTTAGTTTATCTTTATTTTATTTTATTTAAAAAATAAATAAATAAAAAAAAAACAAATAAAAAAAGGCTCGAAAATAGCTTACGCGTGTGGTTGAAATTCTTTCTCAACAATTTAAAATTATTCAGCTAAGAAAAATATATTTTCGGTCGAAAAAAATATTTTTTGGTTAACGTATTTATTATTATTTAAATTTTTTTTGCAGGGTATTTGCTAGTCGGCAGGGTTATGGATGCAGGTGGCTGTGCACACTGTACGAGCAAAGAGAAGACGGAAAAAATGACAATGTATGTATGTGTGTATAGGAGTTTGCGGAATTTGTCGCTCTGCGCAGAATAGCGCGAGGCTGGCCGCTGTATGTATATGTATGTATGTATGTAAAAAATGTGGAGTTAGTTGCTCAGCGCAGAAGAGCGCGAGGCTGGCCCAAATATATGTATATATGGATGTAAATCGGAGTGAAAACAAAACCAAATATTTATTTAATTTGCAGCTTTATTTATTTTTGCTTTGGATTTTTAGCCTTTGTTAATCTTTATTTAAATATATTTATTTGGTTTTTAATGTGTATTAATATAAATTAATGTTTGTGCGTGTATAGATATAATTTTATTATAATAAATAATTTCTATAAAGGTTTTAATTTGGGCGGATAAATTTTATTTTGTATTTATTTTGTTGCAGTAGGTCGGGAGTAAATGTGTATGTTTGTTGTGTGTGTTTGTATATATATATAATTTAAGTTAAATTATGGGGATGAATTTTAATATGTTGGGTAGTATAAGTGTGTATTGTATTTTGTGTGTGTGTATTTTGTGTGAATAATTTTAATTTATTTATGTATATATAAATTACTTTTCTTGGAAGGCAAAACGCAGTTTAGTGACGGACGTGATGTATGTATGTGAATGTGAACTTGGATGGTTTGATTTAATAATGTACAATATATGTATGTATGTAAATGTACATATGTACACCAGCGGATCACAGCGTAACGTAGTAGGGGGCCGATATTGGCAAAGCACTTTTGCACTTTAAAAAAAAGGAAGAAATTCACTGCGGCTGGATGTACTTAATGTCTATGTACATACATATATATATAACTTTGCACTTTTCACTTTTCACTTCGTGGCGGTTGGAGCAGCTTGTAGAAAAAAAACTCCCAAAGTTTCCGTGGTCGAAAGAAGAAGCACTAGCATCGCTCAAACGGCGCTAGCACAAGCACCGCAAGAGCGACGCGAGCCCAAGCACCGCTAGAGCGAGCTTGCTCGCTCCCACACTGCCGCTCAAACTAAAGCGCCCTTCTGGCGCGAACATTCTCCCCCCCCTTGCGGAAGCAACGACGGGATCCAATGCGTCAGGCCTCTTGGTAGGCCCCGGAGACGATCCACCCGAACACGGTGCTCTGAGCCACGGGCAAACCATCCTAAGTTTTTAGGAACCCCGGTTGGATCAGTTTCGAAAAGACGTCTGATCCCAACACGAGGGAGATGGTTGCCGGGCGATGGAACTGCTCATCCGCATATCTCGCCCTCGCGGCGTCGCTCAGAGCCCGAATAGGAGTTCGGATCCGTAAGCTCGGGTCCAGCTTCAGGACCACCTCGAGCTTGAAATTCCCTGTTCGGGGCCGGATCGTGGTCGAGCAGACTTCTTCATCTCCCATTGAAGTAATGGGCAGCCGGAACGCCGACGCCAGCGACCGGTCGATGCTGCTCACCGGCATGCACGGGTCAATCATCGCCGCCGTCGTAAAGATCTTAGACCCGGTGTCGAGCACGACCGCCGCTGTCGGGAGAATGTGGACCGCCTTCTGTCGGTACCACGCGGCCACCGACGAGGACGGTGCGGAGGCCTCCGGTCGTTCGCTCTCGACGGCGGCCCGATTTGGCGACGGCGAGCACTATGTGGACATGGGCGTTGGCTGGGAGGACGGTCCCGATGATGGCGCTGTTCGGGGTGCGCGTGGTTCACGGATGTGGAGCAGCGTGTGGTGGTTCCCTCCACACTTTTTGCAGCCGTCCGCGCTGCGGCGGGTCCCCTCTGAGTGCTGGTGGGCGAGGCACATATAAGCACATACTTATTAATAAGTACTGCTCGAAGGCGCTTTTCAGCGCTCAGCTTTTGGAACCTCTTGCATTTCCGAAGAGGATGGATTCCCCGGCAGACTCGGCAGCGGTAGGACTGAGTACCTCGGGAACGTCTGCTATCCAATGACTGCGCGGTGCGAGGACGAGGAGCCATTGTAGAGAAAAAAAAAAGTTTTCTAAGGTATATTGCACTTTTGGACCTTGAAAGTGAGAACCTAATCCCTGAGAACGGAGGATTCACTATCCTCCGCAGGGAGAAATATAAATAAAATATAACTTTGTGGACGGGGCGCTTTATTGTCGAGGGAATATTGTCCTCCTTGACTACTACCATGTCGTCGATTTGGAGATTTTTGGTCGGAAATTGCCATTTATTGCGTTTGTGGAGTTCCTTTAGTTACTCCTCTTTCCACCGTACACTAAACTGCTGATGTTGGGCCTTGAGGTGTTGCCATCGATTTATTATCGACTTGGCGTCGCCCTTAATCTCGGGCTCAGCCGTGGAAAGCAACGGTCCTCCAACGAGGAAGTGGCCTGGTGTGAGGGTCAGCAAATCTGAAGGATCTTCGGACATCGGAGAGAGAGGTCTAGAATTGAGGCAAGCCTCGATCCTTGCGAGAAGTGTCGCAAGCTCTTCGAAGGTGTACTTGCGGGAAACAGTGGATTTGTAAAAAAGACTTTTGAAACTTTTCACCCCCGCTTCCTATAGACCCCCCATATGTGGAGCTCCTGGCGGGATAAAACGCCAAAAGAGTCCCTGATGGCTGAATGCGTCAGTCACGGACTCCTTGATGGTCTGGAGAAAATCCCGTGAAAGCTGAGTTGCTGCGCCACAAAGGTCTTGCCATTATCCGAATGGACCCGCTGAGGACAACCGCGTCTCGCTATGAAGCGAGCAAAAGCCGCTAGAAATTTCTCGGTTGAGAGATCGGAGGTGGGTTCCAAATGGATAGCCTTCGTCGAAAAACACACAAACACACAAACATACCCCTTCGTTATAAGACATTTTCTCCCGCTATAGTTTTTGATCTCGAAAGGGCGGCATAATCTATGCCCGTGTAAGTGAAGGCCCTCGAGAAGGAGACTCTGTCTGTAGGAAAATCGCCCATCAGCTGTGTTTGCAATCGCTTCTTGTAAATCGTGCAAACCTTACACGGATTCAATACAGCCTTCACCAGATTTTTGATTTTAGGAATCCAATACTTCGATCGGATCAGGCGTACCATTAATTGACTACCGCCGTAAAGAGTAATCTGGTGAGCAAATTGGATGAGAAGGCGAGACAGTCTGCAGTCGTAGGGGAGTATTATCGGATGGCGTTCATAATACTGCAAACCTTTGGAAGCAGTAAGGCGACCATATGCTCATAAAAGGCCGTGTTGGTCTGGATGGATACAAATTCGCGATCGGACTTGACACTGGAAGAGGCTTTTTCTCTTCTAGATGCTTTAGTTCTTGGCCGTATGCTCGGCGCTGCGCAACGCTATCAGAGCTCTCTCTGCCTCTCGGATTTCATCCCTAGTAGGTCTTGAACTTAGCGAGATGGAGATCTTGCGGCAGCGTTTTAGGAATCGTAAAACATACGACAGGACCCTCAGTGCTTTGTCTAGCTTAGAAAAATGTTAGAGAAGTTCTTCCGACGGGGCCTTACTGAAATGACGCTTTTCGAGTTCGGTCATAGGGTGGAAATCGCTCTGTGTTGGCCATAGTTCGCGCGGACCTTGCAGCCACTCTGGTCCATGCCACCACAGTCGATGATCCGCTAGCTCATGTAGATATACGCCTCGACTGGCTAAATCGGCGGAGTTTTGTTCGGATCGAACATGTGCCCAACAGTCGACTGGTGTTGCCTGAGTTATCTTGGCAACTCTGTTGGCCACAAACGTTGTCCAGTTGCAAGCAGGCTTTCTTAACCAGGCTAGAACGATAGTGGAATCTGTCCAGCAGCGGAGATTGGAATTGGTGTTCGGCAAATGCGGAAGGATTGCGGTCGCCATCTCTGTTAAGAGCACGGCACCACAGAGCTCTAGCCGGGGAAGGGATACGGTTTTCACCGGAGCAACTCGCGTCTTGGCTGCCAGCAGACGGGTCAAGATTCTATGGCCCATCTCGATGCGGACGTATATAGCCGCTCCATAAGCCTTCTGAGACGCGTCACAAAAACCGTGATGCTCTATAGATACCCCCGGTTGATACCCGACCCATCTCGGAACGCGGATCTGGTTGATTGCCACCTTTGACTCATTTCCGTGGGAAGCTTTTCGTCCCAACTTAAGTCGTGCAACCAGATCTCCTGCATAAACATTTTGGAACGAATGATGAAAGGTGCGAGCCACCCTGCAGGATCAAACAACTTAGCAATTTGGGATAGAACTTCCCGCTTAGTGAAGGCAGGTTCCAATACTATTTCTGGAGGCACGAAATAGAATTCATCGGACTTCGCCCTCCATCGAATACCGAGCGTCTTGGCCGTGCTTTCAGCATCAATGTCAAGGAATTCGCTATGCAGAAGGTGCACAGTTGGAATGTCGCTTAAGATGCTCTTGTAGTTAGAAGTCCACTTTCTCAGTGGAAACCCGGCGGAGCCTAGAGCTGCCTGCAACTCTTGAATGGAATTTTGGCGTCAGTCACGGAACTTGCCCCGGCCAGCACGTCATCAACATACATATGCTGCTGAATAATGCGGCTGGCCTTTGGAAACGGCACTTCGACGTCCTTTGCCAGCTGTTGCAGCACTCTAATAGCGAGTAAAGGCGCGCAGTTGACCCCGAAGGTAACTGTTTGCAACTCAAAGTCTTGGATATCTCCTTCCTTATTTCGGAACAGAATTCTTTGAAAGGGTGTATGCTCGAATGGACCCAGATCTGACGGTACATTTTTGTAATGTCCGCACTGAAAACGTATTGGAAATATCGCCACTTCAGGATTTGAATGATCAGATCGGATTGGAGGACTGGACCAGCATGAAGCAGCCATTTGCCGA
This sequence comes from Drosophila jambulina, assembly GCA_018152175.1. Lineage (NCBI taxonomy): Eukaryota > Metazoa > Arthropoda > Insecta > Diptera > Drosophilidae > Drosophila > Drosophila jambulina. Next base: position 669,744 of record JAECXH010000002.1, on the reverse strand, counting down.
AGGGCTTGAAGCGTTGAATACAACTCGGAGCTTTGTTGTGGTGCTTTAGGGTTTAATTACCGCATGGTATGGAAGATAATAGGAAGGAGAACTGTGAGTCGGTGGAACTATTTTCATATGACCTAGATCCAAATACTCATGAATCACGTTGTCATATTGCTCTTTTAGAGGAAAGTCTCTTTTTAAACGATTCTCCTTTCTAAGAAACTGAGCCAACGCAATGGACCTCGAATATCCTAGTTCGGATTCAAAATTTTTGGGGGTCGCAGAACGGGAGAGTCACCACATACCTCCCGCTTGCGTCTATCTTTGTGGTTCGGAGAAAGTTCCTTTCGCAATAGGAATCCGCTTGTTTTACCAGCTGGACTGATAGATCTTCCAACTCCCAGAACTTGCTGAGAAGCGTGTCTAGCGAATCGTCACCTATTTGTTGTACCCTAGTCGTGAAGGATGCGACTTTATTGGTCTCAACATTTGAAATCGGCTCCGTAAGCACCCAACCAAAAATGGTTTCTTGGCCTAGGAGTGAGCCACAAATACAATCAGGATGTCGATCTGTGAGCTTTCAAAGAAGGTGGGGTCCTGCCCATTGGAGAGAGGGCAGGTCTTTCAAAGAATTCCGGGATATTGGATGTGAAGGCAACTTGCCCGCCAACTCCGGAAGGGCATATGCTACGGTGTCTAACTGTAGACCTGGCTTATTCGGTGAACGGATTAAGAAGTGGCAAAGTCGAGTTGACTTCGCCGAAACCGATTGATTTAGCCCGGAGACTTGAGTCTGGACGTTGCGGAACGGTAGCTTGATCAGCTTGAAAAGGCGTTCGGAAATGAATGTCGGCTCGGATCCCGGGTCAAATAATGCTCGGGCTCGATAATTCGTGCCCAAATAGCACACGGCGATGATTGCCGTGCTCAACAGAACGGTGGGGAGGCGGTTGAGGATCCCGCATTTTCGGAATTCGAGCTGCCGAGATGCAGAAGCGTATGGTGTCTCCCTTTGCAAGTGAAGCAGCTGTGTGTACTGGTGCAGTCACGCAGCTGGTGGCCTCTCGCGAAGCAGTTTAGACATAGCTGCTTCTTCTTTATGTAGCCGGAACGCGCGTCGACGGACAGGTTGAGAAAGCGCGGGCACAATCTAATCGGGTGATTCTCCTTGGAACATAAGTCGCAACCTTTCGGCTTAGAGCTAACTTTTGTCACGAAGGATTGAAGCTTCTTCGGGATGGCTGGAGTAGGCTTCATATCCTCGATGGCCTCCAAAGTGCGATATCGTTCGCTCAGGAAGGCGTTCATCTCTTCCCAAGCCGGAATGTCAGACTTTGACGTAAGGGATTGTTCCCATAAAGAGAGGGTCACTTTTGGCAGTTTACTTGCGCATAGGAACACCAGCAGGCAATCCCAGTTGTCAGTGGATATCTGGGAATGTGCTAGCGCTGTCAAACACCCCTGAATCGTAGACTGCAGCTCCTTAAGTGCATGACCAGATTCTTGGGATATGGAGCTCAAGTTGAAAAGGAGTTTGAGCTGGCTGTTGACTAAAAGTCTTTTATTTTGGAAACGGTCTTGAAGTGCTTCCCACGCCGAAGCGAACCCGTCATACTCCCTTTCTACCTGGTCCCATAAGGCTCGCACTTGTTGCAGACGGACTTGCAAAGTAGGAAGAGACGGAGGCACTTGATCAGGAGTGTTGATCTTGGCCTCAAAGAGGCTAACTCGATCGCTGACAGCGATAAATTTGTGCAAAGCCGCGGTTGCGGCGGATGGCTGCTCGGAGGATGCCATTTTTTTGCTAACAGCACGGTTAACCCTTAGGAATTCGGGTCCGGAAGCAGAGGGATTCTCTGGCTTGATCGCAAGTGAAGACTCGCTAGATGATTTCGCCAACGGTTTGGAGATCACAACTTTTGGAGTTGTCTTCGAGCTTGTCGATGGCAGATCTCTTCCTTTAGGAGTAGCTACCGCTCTGACTCGCAGACCGAGGTGCTGGCTTAGCGCGAGAGGTAAGCGGAGAGCCCGGGTTGGCTTTTTGTTCTTTTCCTGGAGCAACAGTCGCTTTCTTGTCTCCTTCTACGGGCATACTCAAGTTACGCCCTTACGAGAAAAAACAAGCGGAAGAAAGACAACGAGGCCTGGGCGCACGGAAAATTAGAGAAAAGGAAATAAAATCGAAGCGTACGGGAAATCGCACGAAAAGGAAATAAAATCGACAACCCGCCAAAAATATAGCTAACAAAATCGCCAAAAAATAGCCAGTAAAGTTAGCTATACTCTGGATTTCAGGAGCGCACGGGAAATCAAAAAAAAATCGAAAACCCGCCGAAAAGTAGCTCAAAATAGCCAAAAATAGCCACTGGAATTAGCTTTAATTCGCATATAAGGAAGCGCACTGGAAATCGAAAGAAAAGGAAATTTTTTATTTATTGTTTTATTATATTTTTAACACCCGCCAAAAAATAGCTGTAAAATAGACAGAAAAACCCAAGGCGGAAACGAAATGGAGGATAGCTGACAACCACGAAATTAGCTTTATTTTATTGCCTTCATTTTAGTTTATCTTTATTTTATTTTATTTAAAAAATAAATAAATAAATAAAAAACAAATAAAAAAAGGCTCGAAAATAGCTTACGCGTGTGGTTGAAATTCTTTCTCAACAATTTAAAATTATTCAGCTAACAAAAATATATTTTCGGTTGAAAAAAATATTTTTTGTTAACGTATTTATTATTATTTAAATTCTTTTTGCAGGGTATTTGCTAGTCGGCAGGGTTATGGATGCAGGTGGCTGTGCACACTGTACGAGCAAAGAGAAGACGGGAAAAATGACAATGTATGTATGTGTGTATAGGAGTTTGCGGAATTTGTCGCTCTGCGCAGAATAGCGCGAGGCTGGCCGCTGTATGTATATGTATGTATGTATGTAAAAAATGTGGAGTTAGTTGCTCAGCGCAGAAGAGCGCGAGGCTGGCCCAAATATATGTATATATGGATGTAAATCGGAGTGAAAACAAAACCAAATATTTATTTAATTTGCAGCTTTATTTATTTTTGCTTTGGATTTTTAGCCTTTGTTAATCTTTATTTAAATATATTTATTTGGTTTTTAATGTGTATTAATATAAATTAATGTTTGTGCGTGTATAGATATAATTTTATTATAATAAATAATTTCTATAAAGGTTTTAATTTGGGCGGATAAATTTTATTTTGTATTTATTTTGTTGCAATAGGTCGGGAGTAAATTTGTATGTTTGTTGTGTGTGTTTGTATATATATATAATTTAAGTTAAATTATGGGGATGAATTTTAATATGTTGGGTAGTATAAGTGTGTATTGTATTTTGTGTGTGTGTATTTTGTGTGAATAATTTTAATTTATTTATGTATATATAAATTACTTTTCTTGGAAGGCAAAACGCAGTTTAGTGACGGACGTGATGTATGTATGTGAATGTGAACTTGGATGGTTTGATTTAATAATGTACAATATATGTATGTATGTAAATGTACATATGTACACCAGCGGATCACAGCGTAACGTAGTAGGGGGCCGATATTGGCAAAGCACTTTTGCACTTTAAAAAAAAGGAAGAAATTCACTGCGGCTGGATGTACTTAATGTCTATGTACATACATATATATATAACTTTGCACTTTTCACTTTTCACTTCGTGGCGGTTGGAGCAGCTTGTAGAAAAAAACTCCCAAAGTTTCCGTGGTCGAAAGAAGAAGATTGGGTGGCGGCGTCTTGGATTGAATTCACTTCACTTTATTGGTTCAGTTCTTGCTTAATACTAAATTTACATAGCGAGCGGTGCATCGCGGCGGCCGGTGGAGAAGCCCTTTGGAGGCGGAAAGAGGGGGGAGAGCGAGAACAACCGATGAGCGGGAGAGTGGGCGCAAGCACTAGCATCGCTCAAACGGCGCGAGCACTAGCACCGCAAGAGCGGCGCGAGCCCAAGCCCCGCTAGATCGATCGCTCCCACACTGCCGCTCAAACTAAAGCGCCCTTCTGGCGCGAACAACATGGTTAAATTTTTCGATAACTGGAAAGCTAGCGTCTTTATGAACCAAAGCTTCGAAAAGGCTGGACAAATTTTTAAACTCCAAATAATCTCCACTAAATTTTGGCAATGCCAAGTTCGGAAGTGCTACAAGTGCTACAGCAGTTGATCCCAGAGTTTCGCTGATGTTTGTTGTCTTTAATAGCGACATTATTTTTGCCTTGGTCACTTCTCCCAACTCGTCGCCAAATTCATCGCCCTATCTATGTCTTTTATCTGTTCTTGGAATTGGTTTGCTTTATGAATTGAAGCATTTAAATTTTCGAGTCGACATTTTAACAATTTGTCTAAAATCTAAATCAATCGGCGAATGTTTCTGACCCGACTTTGGAGCTTGCTTTTCAGATTAAAAAAGATTTATTTTTCGAAATACATTTTTCCCAAAGCAGAACGACAACAAAAAGTTAATAAACTTCGAATCAAGAATTAAAAAAATTTATTAAACCAAAAATAAGTTATTTTAAATTTAATAAATTTAAATTTATTGTTAGAAACATTTAATAAATATTTATTGTTTTGGTGACCATCACAACGAAAATTATTTAAATTGAAAGTCAAGCCACTCAGTATCAATATTAATAGTGGGTGCAAGTGACGTCGAAAAGAGTATACCCGACGAATACAGGGTAGCTGCTAATCCTAAGCGCGGCAAACGAAAAAGGGCCCAACCACAACGTTTGCTCCGGTGAAGCTGCTGGTATATAAGGCTTGTCGTATGTATTGGTATGCAAGCTTGGATTAACTTTCCAACTATTAATGCGAGGTTAATCGAGATATAGGGGAAAGAGGGCAACAGTGATTGCAATAATAAAACACAAAAACCGTAAAATAAATATTGCGCCCAAAGCGGTTTAGTCAATTTTATACAATATATGTAAATATATATATATAGTATATATATATATATAGTATAGAAAGAAAGAAGTATTTTTCAACCGCTCCCTGAAAATTAATAAATTCTCATTTAATCTCACTAATTGTGGTCCAAACTTTATTTTCCTAAAAAGTATACGCAGTTTTTTATATAATTTTGAACAAAAGTTGGTGAAAAACATTATAAAATAGTTAAAAGTGCGAAAATTATTTTTATGAGCGTAAGAAAACACAACAAAAAAAAACACTTAAAGTTTTATACTTCAAAAGAAACACAAAAACACTCAAACCGAAGGGAACTAGGAGGAGCACTAAAGGCAAAGCATAGTTCGTCTCACTCACGAAAATCAAATGGCTCCAGCACCCAAGCGACAGCGCGAAGCTATGCCCACGGACTTAAAGAAGGATCGACCTTCCGATGCGCCGTGTCCTAAACTGCTCGATATAATCGAGGTCAAGTTAGCTGAACAAACAGCTAACATTTCTGCAGCTATTACCGGAGCGGTTCAAACCTCGGAGAACCGCATATTACATAAGCTAGGCGAAAAGTTGAATGTGATGAGTGAGACAATCGAAAAACTCACTTAAAGGGTGCTCCGACTGGAAAAAGAAGTCGCCGGGGTAGATGCGCCTGAAAAAGCTTAAGCGTCTGCAATGGGTGTTTACATGACGGGCGGTCGTTCACATCGCCCAATTCGAGGGAGCCGAGGCTGAGGTATTGAGAGTTGGCAGTATGCAGAAGCTCCACGAACTGCAAGCAAATACATCAATATCTCTTGATGTCTCTTCTGGCGGAAATGCAGGTAAATTAAGAGAGGGAGCAGCTGATCGTAATCTTTTTCGTTTGTAAATGCCTCTTAGGTATATATGTATAATAGGCTAAGTTTTTAAGAGAAACCAATTTATTTGAAACTTTTTCCTGTAATTATTTTATTATTGCGTGTGTCCTTTATTTATTATTTTATTTCAATAGCTTCGATTTAGAAGCATCCAGGGCAAGTAGCTGTGCATTAATTAGAGTTCTTGGAAAATAAAACCAAGGGCTTTACATTTGCCATATAACCGCTCAAAGTTTATGCAAACAAATTGATGAGATCCAGTATTTGTTCGTTAAATCTAATGTAGACGTTTTGTGTGTTAGTGAAACCTGGTTTGTCCCCCAACTTAGTGCTATGTCCTAGTTGAATGTGAGGGTTATGACCTTTATAGATCTGACCGCAAGGGGTATGCTGGAGGGGTTGCTATCTATATTAGGAAAATTTTAAAAACCAAATTAATAACCAAACATCCCTCCGGCAGCTCAATAGAATATCTATTCCTAAGAGTATATGGGCGTGGAAACTCTTCAAAAATGCTTTTTGGATGTGTTTACAGGCAAAACCGAACAATTGACTGTAGTGAACTAATTGACGTGGTATCTTCTTTATGTTCCGAATACACTGACGTTTTAATAACTGGTGAGCTAAATAGTAATAAGCTAAAGGAACGACATTTGAATTATGAAATGGCAAGTCTTGGACTGCTATTAGTATATAAGATTTTACCTACTCACTTTACAGCCAATTCAAATACACTTTTTTTTTTTTTTAACTTTGCTTTTTTTTATTGAATCTTCTCCTTACGAGACTAATAAGTGTATCAAATCTTATACTATAACCCAACTCTCAGTCATGTAGACTGAAACAGTAAAAGTGTCCCTGACAAATTATGGCTGGGTTGGAAGGTCGTTACGTTGTAGGCGGGTTCTTCTGGAAACCAGAGTTAAGTTCCTTGCAAGGGGATTTGGGTGGGCTGAGAGCTTTTCCTTGTACGACGCTTTTTGCTTCTCTATTTCATCTTTTACTGCGAGAATGCCAAGATCCCTGTGGATGTTTTGGTTTCGAATTTACCATGGTGTTCCTGTGATAGTTCTAAGGATTTTTGATTGAGCGCGCTGTATAATGTCTATGTTGGTTTTTCTCACGTTCCCCCAAAGTTGGGAGCCATACGTCCAGATTGGCTTGAGAGTGGAGTTGTAGAGCAGGACCTTGTAGTCCAGACACAAGGGCGATCGGGCGTTTATAATCCAGTGGAGGCTGCTACCTTTTAGTTTTAGAAGTAGTTTCTTGCATTCTATATGACTACGTCTTGTTAGACGTCTGTCCAGGTGGACGCCGAGATACGTTACTTCGTTGACTTGGGGGATCTGTGTGCTATTCAAGTAGAGCGGAGGACATGTTTGTCTGTTAAGAGTAAACGTTAAGTGTTTACACTTCTGTTCGTTTATTTTAATACGCCAGTCCGATAACCACTTCTCCACTACCGTGAGGTGGTTGGCAAGTTGAAATGTTGCACGGACTGGGCATCTGGAGCGGCTGAGGATCGCAGTATCGTCGGCAAAGTGGAGGTTATTAGTCGGTCATACGTGGGAATATCCGCTGTGTAGAGGACGAATAGAGTAGGTCCAAGAGCGCTTCCTTGTGGGACTCCAGCTTCGATTTTGTAGTTGTCGGATGTTGTTGTGTTGCACCTCACTGCAAAGACTATGTTGTGGAGATATGACTCAAATAGTCTATGGGTATACCCGGGCAAATGTGTTCGAAGGCTGTGCGAATCTCTGATGTAATTCTGTTAACTTGCTCGATAGTTCCATGATTTTTTGATGGGCTGGGATAATGTTGTGAGCACCCATATATTGTATTATGCGTGTTAAATGGAATTTTTCGAACAATTTGGACATTCTGATAATAAGCTTATTGGTTTGTAAGAGGACGGTATCGTTCGATCTTTCCCGGGCTTCGGTATCATTAGGATAATAGACTTTTTCCATTTTTTTGGGTAGTAGCCGAGACTTATGATCCCATTGAAGAGTTTGCAGATGACCTCAATAGCACACTTCGGAAGTTCAATTATCATTTTTGGAGTTGTTTGGTCACCGCCGGGAGCCTTTTTCTGTTTTAGCTCCCGGATGACTTTAGTGATCTCGTTCGGTCGAAATGCTGTAATCGCGGATTCACTTTCAGGGTGAATTTGCGGTAGAACAAAAGAATTTGCAGCAGGGTTCGGCTGGAAGACGCTTCTGAGATGTGAGGCAAATGTTTCGGCTCTGTCTATGTCGCTGCGTGCCCCGCAATCTGAAGAACCGGAGAGCTTAGATTTCTAAATATATTTTAGTTGTGCGTTTTCGGCATCTTGCTTCAGAGCCCGATTTAGTTTGCGGGTTGCTTCATTCCGACGTTGCTTTGAGCATGGCGATCTGCTGGTTTGCCACGCCCGTCGCAGACGCCTCTTTTCCAGAACGAGCTGTTCAATTTGCAGGTTGGTTTTGAACTTCTTTATTTCCACATCTTTCCGTTGTGGTGTTGAGGTCATGGCTGCTGTGACGAGTACCTCTTCCAGGGCTGCGGTAAAACAGTCGATGCCCGCTTCGATATTGAGCTGGGGGCTAGCTCAATGTGGGAACCTACATACTTCCTGTATTTCAACCAGTTAGTTCTGTGCGACGTCAGCCTGTTGGGGTGGTCCGTAACTTCTGGGCTTTGAAGAAGGGCTATCAGTAATGGGGAGTGGTCTGATGAGAGATCCGGTAGGGCCTTGGCGCTTATTAGATTGCGTGGAATGTTTTTTGTTACAGCGAAATCAATTAGATCTGGTATCTTTCTGGGATCGGCTGGCCAATATGTGGGGCTACCAGGAGGAACATAGTCCAACTTATTTCTCACATCTATGAGTGCATTATAAAGGAGCCTCCCCTTGGGAGTAACGAGGCGTGATCCCCAGTGCGTATGCTTGGCGTTGTAATCTCCAGGTGGAGTCCGCCTTGATCCCAAATATTCGTTCTCTGAACACATTTCCTGCATGGTTAACAAAGCCAGAGGCATGCTTGTATACATTAAAAGGTGATTGAAGGAATTCGATTCCCCTTATGTAACTAAGAGCCCAGACTAACTTCCAGATCCTATATCCCCTTAGTAATTGGTCACTGCAGGAGGGAGTATGAAATGCATGAGCCCTTTAGGATTTTATGCACCGATTACAACCACCTCTATGACTATATTGCTAGTAGTGATAGTCTTCCTAAACTTAAAACTATTTTACTTGTAGAATTAGCCCGTAATTTAGCACCTTAGCAATATTAAATATTCGTCGTTCTTTTATACTTTCCTCTTCTCACGCGTCTATCAAGAACGCGTTCGTGCCATAAGTCACACGGCTGCGCCTCTCGGTCGGTTGGGCGGGAGGTGGGAATCGATGGGACCCTCGCGAAAATAAAAAAAAATAAAATAAAAAAAAATAGGAGATGCCGTTGATGGTACTGAGCGGACCGAAGGATGATCTGGCGTAGTTGTTAATTTATAATACACATTTTTTGTATTTTGTTGTCTCGTAGCTGTTGCTCGTCGCATACGACTCTTCAGCTCCTTGTACACCAAACAGCCTCTTTAGTTTGCCGTATGGTTTTCTCCGCAGTTCCACATTTTTTGTACGTGGGTCTTCTTTGTTAGCAGGGCAGTGTGCGGAATTGTGGAAGTCTCCGCAGACTACACAGACTGACCGAAGTGTGCAGTATGTCCTGGTGTGTCCATACTCCTGACAATTTGTGCATTGTACTGGACCGTTGCGTTTGTGGGGTTCTTCCACGGTGATCCTCCGATGAAATAAGAATTGCAGCTTGTAAATCGGGTGCACTTCATTTTTCTTTAAGGTTTTGCTGTCTGGCTCGAGCTCGGCCTTGAAGAGTGGTTGCGGCTTTTTGTTTTTAATTGTTGTTAATAAGGGCTTATAATATCTCAGAGGGGGCGACGTCAGATTCGATACCTTTTAGTACTACTTTGCTGCCTAAATAGGTAGGTGTAGAAGTTATTTTTTGTTTCCTATAGGTAATTAGACACAGCTCGGAAGTGTTCTTCATATTTGGTTGAACTTTGGTTTCGTGGATGTTCCCTTTTATGAGCGGAACAACATGAAAATTGTCATCCCCGACCAGCGCAACAATTTTGTTGACCAGGGCGTTTGAACTTTTTTCCCTAATATAAATAGGTGGGGGTTTTGGTTTCTTCTGGGTCACCTGCTCCGCCTCGACTTGTACATGGATGATAAATAGTTCACGCAGAAACTGCAATGTTTGGATTTGATAAAACTTGTATTTAACACTGCTGGATCGTTTAGCCTGAAGATAAAGTCGAGAAAATGTCACTTCTTGCAGAAAAAAAATCTACTTTTAAGGCCACAACATTGAGGACGGTAACGTATGGCCTGGGCAACAATAGACAGGTGCGATCAGCAAAATTTTGGTGCCGAAAAATGTCAAAGCATTCGAAGCATTTTTTGGACTAACTGGATTTTTTAGAAAATTCGTATTGAATTATTAGCAGATTGCACGCCCACTGACTGACCTGCTGTAAAAAGATGTTTGCTTTCGAATGGCCGAGCCACAGATGAACGGGCCCAAACTGAGTTACACACAGATGAATAAAAATATGGATTTGGAGCGGTCTTAATGCAGTAGCAGACTCCATCCAGTACAATATTGGAGAAAGCAGACGTCAGAAGCTGAGTCCCGCCAGCACTGTTATATCTCAGAAGAAAAAAAGAAATTTAGAAATTACCTGCTGGGATCGCCGTTTAAGCTGGTAACGGATTGCTCCGGTTTTAAGCAAACCCTACAGAAGGCGGATGTGCCAAGAGCAGTCACGCAGTTGATTGTTTATCTACAGGACTTCGAGTTTGCATTGGAACATCGCCCTGGAGAACGGTTGAAGCATGTTGACTGTCTTAGTCGCTATCCCGACCGTGTGATACTTGAATCCTCGGAGTTCGCAGCTCGGATCAAAGTCGCACAAGGAAAAGACGAGATGCTAAAGGCAATTATGAAAATTCGGGCCAGCTGTCCATATGAGGGGTACAAGATAAAAGCTGGTCTTGTCTATAGGGTGGTGAACGGCAATGACCTCCTCGTGATCCCGAAAGCGATGGAAAAAGAAGTTATTGTTAACGACCACAGTGCAGGTCATTTTGCACTACAGAAAACTGTTCACGCTGTTTAACAACTGTATTGGATTCCTCACTTAGAACAAAACAGTATAAGTACATATTTGCGATGGTGGATTCATTTACCAAACTTATATGGCTGTTCCCGACAAAATCTACAAGCTGCGAGGAAATATTGAAGAAGTTTAAGATAAGTTTAAGAACATTTGAAGGAAAACGAAATCGAATACGTATGGAGCACAACCGGAGTTCCCCTTGGAAATGATCAAATTCAAAGGGTGAATCCCACAATTTTATCAATTTTTTCAAAGATTTCAGCAGGTGAACCAGCCAAGTGGTTTACAGAAGTGTCAGAGGTGCAAAGGACGTTTAATTAACACGTACATGCATCAACTAAAAAATCGCCATTTGAACTGCTTTTTCGCGTGAAGATGAATAATAAGCCAATGGATCGTATTCTACAGCTTTTAGAGGAGGAGATGTATTTAAATTTTGATGATCAACAGCAGCAACTGAGAAATTATTCAAAGATTGAGATTCAACGCGTACAAGAATCATATAATAAGAACTTTGGCCTGAAGCGGAAACCGGAAGTCGATTATAAAGTTGGAGACCTTGTTGCTATACGCCACACACAGTTTGTTGCATGAAAAAAATTGTCGGGAGAATATATGGGACCGTACGAGCGTCAAGAGGAATGGCAGATACGAGAAGGCAGAATAAAATTTTGAAGGCCTATCTAACACATCCATCAGTTGTGATTATATAAAGCTGTGGCGGTATATCCAGGATAATGAGGAGTGAAAAAAAAGAAAATATTAAGAAAAGCCGAAAACGAAAAAAATATATTTCAATCACATTGTTAACCATAATACTTATAATATTTTAATAAAAATTAAGTGAGAGTATTTCTCATCTGACATATACATATATTATTGCAATTTAGAAATTTGGTTCCTTTTCTATTTTGTATAAAAATCCTGTTATTTTGCAAAGCACATTTGGAAACCCTGCAAACCTTCCAGACATTACGGCCGAGCGTTATAAACCAAGACTTGTTTTTAAATTAATAAATACTACTACTATTAGTACTATTTAAATACATGTTCCTATTTTAGTTTATATTTTTATTTTAAAGTAATTGATTCAATTATTTATAAGTTGCGATGCGCTTCTTATTGCCAATTGATTTCGCAAGAGAACAGTATGAATAAAAAGTCACGTTTTGGAGATGAATGACTATATCTAAAGTTAATTTATTGGTTCTTGTCAATGTTTCAAATTTGGATTTTTCATTTGAATGAGTTACCTAATGCAAAAGATAGAGACTTCAAGTGTTGGTGCAACATTTGAAGTTAAAGCCTTATATATTAGTCATGATCGTATTGGGTTGACCACGAACAAAATTAAATATGTACCTTGTTATGGGCGACGTTCAATTTAGTTGTTTTGCAGTTTATTATTATTTGTTGTATTGTTAATATTTGCATTTCTTTGTTTTCCTGTCCTTTATGTTGTTGAGTTTCATTTAGCAATTGCTAGCATTAAGCTTTAATACAATAATAATTACTTGTTTTCATACTAACGAAATCTTTTTTTTTTTTAATTTGCTTAGTTCCCCCTCGTATAGCGCCTTTTGCATTTGAGGATGAGATAACGGAAGGCATGAGAACTCAGATAATGTGTTCCAGCAGTCAAGGGGATAAACCTTTAAATTTTACCTGGCTTAGAGACAAAGTCGCAGTTATTCAGACGTATATGAATAAAGACAATTTAATGGAGCCATTAAATCCTTCGACAGATACTCTGAACGATTCTTTTTCTTCGGATACATCGATGACAATTAGCCAATACTCGCCATTTTCCAGCATACTGTCGATACATAACGTTTCTTCGAGACATAATGGCAATTACAGCTGTTGTATAGCAAATCATGCTGGTATTGTTCAATATACTGCTGTTCTATCGGTTTTCGGTAAATTGAGTCAAATTAACTGTCACTTAAATATTATTAAGCACAATATATTTGAGTATACACATTTTTTATTAAAAGTAAAAAATAAACAAATGCACAATAAGTAGTTCACTAATTTGTTATTCAATTATATTCATCAATACCCACAGTTTTAACTAAACATAGGGAACCAAACCAATAATTTTTTTGTAATTAACAATGCACTATTTGTTTATTAGTCTATTATATATCTTAGTCTATTATATATCTTCTCCTGCTTTTTTATCTTGCATCTGATCGTCCCGTTCTCGTTCCCATCTATGCTCTGTGCTACATATATTGTGCTAAGGATATATAGTGCCTCCCCTGCTTTTCAGCTTATTTTTCTAATTAGCTTTAATGATTGTATGGATCATATCGCCGCTTGACTGTCTTTGAAGAATTTGACCGTCAGTCTGCGCAAGCACAGCCGCTGGCATCATGGCGATTAGTTTCGCCTGCAATATAATGCTCAAGGTCTGCATATTATTATTATTATTATTTTATTTTTTTTTTTCTCGCAAGTCCCAGCTAGCCCCACCTCCCGCTCAACCGACCAAGAGGCGCAGCCGTGTGACGTTCGGCACGGACGTGTTCTTAATAAAAGCGTGAGAAAAAGAACATACAAAAGGACAAGGAAAATTTTGATTTTGTTAAGGTGCTTCATTACGGGCTAATTCTACAAGCAAAACAGTTTTAAATTTGGGAAGACTATCACTATCAGCAACATAGTCATAGAGGCGGTTGTAATCGGCGCATAAAACCCTAAAGGGCTCATGCATTTCAAACTTCCTTCTTCAGTGACCCATTACTAAAGGGATATAAGACTAAATGTTAGTCGGGGAACATGGAAATCGAGCTGGCATAACAGGTAGGGACTCTCCACGTCCCCGTGAATGAGCTTATGTAGAAAGACGACACCAAGCATCGTTCTACGGTTCGCTAGGAAGGGAAAGTTAATTAATCGAAGTCTACTAGAGTTAACTGTAATCTCAGATTTTCATCCCAGGTTAAGCCTCTCAGGGCGAAAAGCAAAAAGTTTTTTTTTGAAAGATTCAATGCTGTTAATATGGACTGCAAAACAAGGACTCCAAACGCAAGAACCATATTCAAAAATGGGCCGAACTAACGAAACAAAAGGGCTCTTAGTTACATAAGGGGAATCGAATTCCTTCAATCACCTTTTAATGTATACAAGCATTCCTCTGGCTTTGTTAACCATGCAGGAAATGTGTTGGGAGAACGAAAGTTTGGGATCAAGGCGGACTTCTAAATCATCGACATACTGGGAAGAGACACGTGAAAATGTCATTAGTTTCAACTTGGAGCTGTTGAGATGTAATAGGTTAGTACGAAACCATGCTTGAAAGTTATTAATATCCGATTGTAAATCTGACTGGCATTAGCTGTCCTTATACTGCACACATAAATTAACGTCGTCAGCGTACATTAGAATTCGAGAGTTGGTTAAAACTAGCGGAAGGTCATTAATAAACACAGAAAATAGCAGTGAGAAATTTGGAGAGAGCATTTTTAAGCAGAACCTTTTGAGTCCTGTCAGACAAATAACTCAAAATTCATTTTAAGTCGAGCTTCTTTAAAAGAAGATAATGATTAACCATGTCAAAAACTTTAAAAAGTCCGTGTAAATCACATCGGTTTGAAGGTAATGAGGTAAGTTCCAAGAGATTTGTAGTGGTTGATCTTCGCTTCATAAATCCATGCTGACATGGAGAAATTACGGATCTGCACAAATGCTGCAAGTGAGGAGTTATTACATTCTCGAAGAGTTTCGAATACCCCTATAGTTGCTGGCATCCGATTTACTACCTTTTTTGTGGAGAGGAATAACAAAGGATTCCTTCCAAATAAGAGGAAATTCAGAAGTTTCTAAAGATAATTTAAACAATTTAGGAAGGGGTTACACAGAGCGTCCGCGCAATAACTGAGCACGCAGCCCGGTATTCTGTCACGGTGAGCAGACTGGCTTAATACATCGAAGATCCAGACTAAGATAGCTTTCGTTTAAGATAGGACTGAAAATTACGTTTGAACAGGGCATAGAGTAAGGGTATATCTGGTTTAAATTGGTCGAGGGAGAATAAGTTGTTTTAAAAAACTCAGCAAAAAGATCAGCAATACCCTGTTCTGATTTTGCTGTAGAATTTTTAAATGAAAGCGAGGAAGGATATAAATTAGGTTTACGCTTAGTGTTAACAAAATTATAAAACTGTTTCGAGTCCTGCGTGAACTGAACCCTACAACGATCAAAAAATTCTTATAACACTAAGCGTTGAGCACGGTAAAATTCGACGGAGCTTTAATGTAACTATTTGAAGCAGTTAGAGAGCCGGTAAGTTTAAATTTATTATAAAGCCTAGACTTTACGTTTTTTAAGCGTGTCAGCTCCTTATTAAACAAAGGTGGTTTACTGGAGGCCGACGGATAGGTTAACGGAACACATAATGAGAAGAACGAGTTCATGGCACTGTAAATGTCTACGACGGCTGCCATGTCAGTGCACATGTAAAGGTTAGACCAATTAAATTCAGATATTAAACTGTTTCGCCTTTGAAAGTTAGCTTTACGAAAACAGCGAACTTTATCAGCCCATCGGTTAGATTTTTCCCTTACAACGATGCCCGTATCGATAGACCCATCGAAAGTAGGATGGTAAGGATCTTCAGGTAGCGTCAATGGAGAAACTCTTTTTAAGGTCACACCTACGGGATCGGAGACGAAGCAGAGATCTAGTAGGCGGTTTAAAGAATTAAAGACATGGTTAACTTGCGACAAAGACAAGTCAAGCAGGCCATCAATAAGGTCATGCTGTGCCGCAGTCTGAAGAACATTTGACACACCATCTGATGACCAACGCGCTCCAGGTATATTAAAATCCCCTAAAGTCACAAGTTGGTCTCGATCTGAGAGTCTATTGGAAACGGCCTGAATTGCCGAAAGGTGTTCCAATAAATAGACTCTTCAGCAGGTGGAGGAAAATAGGAGCATGTTAGGTATATAAAACTACCTGGAAATGGTAGTTTTACACAGATGAGTTCACAATCTTTTGATATCATCGAAGACAACAGTTCGGAGGAAGGAATTTACGGCATTTAAAACTCCTCCTTCTCGCTGGGAAAAACGGTCCAATCTATAAATTGTGTACTTACCTGGAAAAACTTCGGAGGTGAAAATCCTTAACCAGGTCTCAGTTTTTTTTTTTTTTTTATTTTTGGAGTGATATATTGCTTCCTGTTACTTTTTTGAAGCAACTCTTACAATAGTGTTGGGGAGATTCAATGGATATTTATGTAACTATGTGATGGAAGGTTGTGTTTTATGTTCAGTTTTAATGGTTAGAAAATTCTCCGAGGGAGATCTAGTGGTTGAAACCTTGCCAGTCTGCAAAGTGTCTGCCTTAAACGTCTGGCTAGTATATTCGGATGGGACCTAAGCTTGTTAAAGTAGGTGGTGGACATCGCCAACCAGTGGGACATGAAGATCTCTGGCAATATTCACATTGCGGAGGTACCATATAGCTCCAGAAATCAATGTCCTGATCCCGTCCAAATTCGATTTTGCTGCAATGCCGGATATCTGAATACCATACCTCCAAGTCGGGGCAAGGAAAGATTTATAGATTCGAACCTTGTTCGCTAGACTAAGACGATAATTAGCTTTCAGGAGCTAGTACAACCTTCTAGCTTTTCCTTCTGTGGCGTTTTTGACCATCCTAGTATACATCGCAAAGTTTAGGCGGGTGTCAAGCGTGATCCCAAGGTATTTTTGTTCCTTTCACCGGTCCCGAGTAAAAATCCTTTCGAAGGGTGTGTGTTACAACGGCACACTTGGCCAGATTCATTCTAATGTACCAACGGCATGACCAATTTTCAAAACGTTTCAAGTTATTCCGTAGCTAATCCGTTGCATCGCAGACATAGCTAGCTCTGCTAAAAATCGCTCTATTATTAGCAAAAGTGACATGGAAAAGAGACTGCCTTACGGATTTTGGAATGTCGTGCGTGAAAAGGCTATAGAGAGTAGGGACCAATACACTCCCTTGTGGCACACCTGCTTTAATTCGTCTCCGGGTAGAGAGGCTACCATCCTGAACCACCCCGAAGGACCTGCCTGTAAAGAAGCTCCTGATTGTTTCAAATAGTCTTGGATTGAGCAATACTTCAAGTTTGGCAAAGAGGCCATTGTGCCAAACCCGGTCAAATGCCTGCTCTATATCTAGATACGCAGCTACAATAACGATGGAAGCCATCAAGAGTGAATTAAGCCACACGGTGCAGTTGTTCAGGAGTGCCGTGCTGAGCGAGTGCTTGACAAGAGGAGTATCAAAAAACCAAAGGATACAGCATTCCAGCAGTTTCCCGAATGTCGTAAGAAGACTAATAGGTCTGTAACTGCTAAGATCCTCCGGTGACTTTCCAGGCTCGAGGACCATAATGATACGAGCTCTTTTCTATGTCTTAGCAAAGTAGGCCAGTCTTAGAGAAGCATTGAAGATAGCTAACGGAAAAAGCAGAGCTTTGGTAGGCAAGGCCTTAGAAATGCGATTATCGACATGATCTTTGCCCTGCTTCTGGATTTTAAGCCACTTGGACGTATGGGCACTTTTGGAGAAGCAATATCTGTACATTCCTTGATCCTACTGATGAGGGCATCAATTGCAGAATCAACATCATATTTAGTGTTAAGGAAAGAGTTGAGATCCAGGGAGTTGCCAAGAACCTTATGAAAAATCTTTATGTCGGAAACCGGCTTAAGAAGGCTAGTGATGGGTCGTATCACTTGCGGGCTAGACAATAGAGTCGCTATTAGAATGAATAGAAGGCCATCAGGAATAGACCTGTACAGAAAGGAATTCAGACATGAAGGAGTGCCTCTGTTACCGGATGGATACCAAGTGAGTTTGCCAGTCGCCAACACCTGAACAGAGCAATTCGTCAGCGCGTCTTGAAGTGCAGAACCTCTTCTGTCTGCCTCACAGTCGATGTTTGGCATTGAAGTGTGATAGGCCCTGCCCCACAGCTGATTCATATTTAGAACTAAGCCTGCCATAGTGCTCGAAAGATCGGTAACAGCTTTTTGAAGATCCGATATGATATGAAGGATGCCACATAAATCCATTAAAGGTCCATTAAGAGGAACAGAGGAGGCCTGAGCATCTACTCCAGGGCTCGGTCTCTTGCCTGTCTCTTGTCTCTTGGCTTGTAGGGATGGAAACTCTGTGTTGTAGTTCCGCACATTCAGGACAGAAGGTCCTTCCGGAAGGATAGGGCTTTCCGGACAGTCATGGACGGGGCAAAATCAGAAGGCCTTTCAATTCTGTGGGCTGGTGCAGAGAGTTTAACCTCAGATCGGCGGCTTTAAAGCTTCCGGGCGTATATACGGCAAGTTCGATCATATGCAGCATGCTTACTCAACCAATTTGAGGACCTTGTTCCTCAACAGCTTTAGCTTAACATTGTGTAGAGCCCGTAAAATGATTTAGGGGGTATCTACCACATACCGGTTGTTTTAAGCAATAATTTTTCGTGTTGTCGAACTTAAAACATCTGTAGGTCTGTCTTACTGTTGCATTTATATTTATATTTATATATACCCTTTGTCGTCCAATTTTTGAAACATGGAGCACCTCCTTGTTGTTTGGTGCTGGTGCCAAGTTCAGGAACCACAAGTTCTGAGGTGGCCGTTCGACTAAAGTCCCGTCCACATTGTCCATTGGTGGAAGTCGCGACTTCGGGTAGTACGCATTTACAACCAAACGCTCTTGTTTTCGGAGCTCTTGAATAATTTTTTTTTAGGTGTGGAAGCAGCTAAATTGCGCACCACCACTCGAAAAGTACGGTCTTCTCCAAGGAAGAAGTGTGTAAGAATATGTCTGTGGGTTTCTGCATCCTTGGCTTAAATTCGTACATCACCCGAAAGGGATGTCCGAAAATCAAAATCCTCTGACGGGATGGTAGGATGACGCCTCCAAGGCATTTATATCCATCACTCCTGGAATCTTAATTGGGCGGGGACTCTTAGGTTTTTAACATAATTTACACCAATTCTCTGGGCAGGTGCAGGAACCTCAATTTTATTTGCAACAACATCGTCCGCTAGGTCCATAAGCAGGGAAAATTTATTGTTCCCTCTAGGAGATCTCAGAGTAAGAGAGTAGGGTGAAGGCCGCGGTATAGCATTCGTTTTCAGAACCTGAGCCGTATCATGTAAACAGCGTCACTTACTTTGTACCTTGTGACGCGTGCCGCGCACATAACAGAATAAATAAATTAGCACATAAGAGAAAGAATAAAGAAATGAAGAAATGAAATGAAAATGAATAAAATAAAGAAAGAAAGGAGAAACAACAATAAAAAAAAATAACGAAAAAAAAAAGAAGAACAAGCAGCAAGCAAACATTTAAATTTGAAAGCGCGGGCGTGCTTAACCACACGAACGGTCACAGGGGACCGGAGAGGCGTTAGGCACACGCCAGAAAAAGGCTAACGCCAGAAATAGGAACGGGCACGCTAAAACCCGCCAACTTCACTTAGCCGACGACAGCGATCGGGTGAGGTAAACCTACTCTCTAGCACGCATCCAGGAGTCAACAGCGAAGTCTTTTTTTTGGTTGGACTGGATCATCCGATCCAGCCCACTTTAATACATTGTAGTTAGTCTTCCCATAGTTTCTGCCCTTCCCCGCTCGACCCCTAAAACGGCTTCCGAGCCCACTAAACAATCCAAACCTTTCTGGGACGGCTTACGAGCCCGACAGTAACTCCTCTCCGAGACGGCTTTTCGAGCCCAACAACAACTTCTCTCCGTGACGGCTTACGAGTCCAAAAACAACTTTTCTCCAAGAAGGCTTCCGAGCACGGCAATAATTCTCTCTGTGACGGCTTACGAGCCCAACAACAGCTCTTCTCCAAGACGGCCTGTCGAGCCCAACAACAACTTCTCTCCGACAAGGCTTACGAGCCCGACACTAACTCCTCTCCGAGACGGCTTTTCGAGCCCAACAACAACTTCTCTCCGTGACGGCTTACGAGCCCAAAAACAGCTTCTCTTCAAGAAGGCTTCCGAGCACGGCAATAATTCTCTCTGTGACGGCTTACGAGCCCAACAACAACTCTTCTCCAAGACGGCCTGTCGAGACCAACAACAACTTCTCTCCAAGAAGGCTTACGAGCCCGACCATAATTTTTCTCCGAGACGGCTGGTGGAGCCCAACAACAACTTCTCTCCAAGAAGGCTTACGAACCCGACAGTAACTCCTCTCCGAGACGACTTGTCGAGCCCAACAACAACTACTCTCCGAGACGGCTTCTGAGTCGGACACTCACGGTCTCTTTCATAGGTACCCCACTGCCCGAAGACGCATGACGAGAGAAGCCAGGCGAGAGCAGCTATACGCAATAATACCCGATCCTATACTCTTACCACCTAAACCCTCTGTGTTCTTTCTGGGAAATCGGGTCAAAAATCTCTTACAGCAACAACGCCTGTGCCAAATTAATTTTTAACGTATCCTAGAGGTCCCGCAGTTACCCGAGGCACGACAGACCGTCTCAGGTGGCGCCCGAACAGGTTGATGTGGTTGCAAGAGACAAACCGACACCGATAGAGTAATGTCTGCAGGGGTATATCTGGCTACCAAACCCGAACTAATAGAGTACGCAGAAGATTTCGGCTTGGACTCGTCAGGAAAACTCGAGGACATAAAACGCACGGTAGCAGCGTTCACAAAGGGAACGGATCATACCAAGGAAGTGAGAAACAAGCTTGCGCGGTTAGCGGCGAAACACAAAAGGGAGAAAAGCCCAGCACCGAAACCAGAAACCATGGTGACAGAGACGGGAGAGCAAAATAAAGAAATGGAAGACACAAAGGGCACAAAAACGGTAGAGACGGATATAGTAGATCGGGTACGAAACTGGGGGATCCGTTGTGAAGGAACAACAAACCCGTTGGAATTCCTGGAGAAACTGCAACAGTGGGCATCCGGATACGGGATACAAAAAATCGGACTTGTCCAGACGATGCCGTGCATCCTCGAGGGGATAGCCAGTAACTGGTGGAACACGACACCAACCAAGATTTGTTCGTGGACCCAACTAATAACAGAACTGCTGGGATACTTCCTACCGCCAAGATACGAGGAACAGTTGGAGACCCAAATATCGCAACTGAGGAAAAGAGAAACCGAACCCGTAAGGGAATACGCGATGGGGCTACGAAAGTTGATGCGATTCACAAAACTCTCAGAGGAATAGAAGCTCAACCGGGTGTACAACAGAGACCTGCAGCAGTGCACTGCAACTACAAGTACAACGCACAAGTACACTGTATTTTCTACACACGAGCCCTAAAGTATCGCATCATAAAATGATGCAGTGGTTTTTACTCGTTTCTTTCTGTGCTGTTTCTTTTGCTATGCCAATAGTGCGCTTCACTTCTTCCTTCTGTAGGCTTTGTACTCGTGTGCACGGCAACAGCGAGGTTGCGGTGCCAAGTGTTTTCGCACCGACTAATTTTTTTCATGTTCTTGTTTTTTCGTTTGTAATCTTGTTCAGCAAAATTTAATCAAATTGGAATCAAATTAAACAATAATATATTTATTCATTCACTAAGTACTGAATAAAATAGTAAGCACAGAATTCCACAGAAAAATATACTTCGCGAGAATAAGTAAATCATAACGAAATGCGTAAAATTAACGGTAAATGCTTGCGTTTTTTCTTACGTTATTTTCGTACTCGTTGACTTTCGATTTGCCCATTCATTCGCGATAGAAAAGGAACAGACTAAAACAAAGCATCAAAACAAAATGTGCAAGATCGCCGCTCATAAAATTAACGGGATCAATTTTTGCCTGTGCCATTTTACACAGTGTATTATTGTGCGTTGTCTGCGTCGCATTTACATTCTATGCAGTGTTTTACCACTGCATCTGTATACTATGCAGTGTTAGAAGCACTACCAACGGTTTTTAGGCAAGTACATTAGTAATGCTAAAATCAGGCACTGGTGCCGGTCTCTGGTGTACAAGAACTCGAGGAGCAAGATAAAGCTGTACACGAGGAGGTGCGGATTCAAAACTCTGACGGAGTTCCTCACGCAAGCGGAGGAAGTGGAAGCCATCGAATCAATGGAGAACCAGACACGGGCGAGTCAAGCAGGACAGCAACAACTAAGGTCAGAGATTTGCATGCGGTGCGGGGGAACCGGACACATGGCACGCACATGCGGCAATCCACCCAGGCTGTTTTGCTGGGTCTGCGGAAGGAACGGTACGCGGACGACAGAATGGTGCAGAGCAGAGCCGGGAAACGCAGCGAGCCTGAGCAGATAAAGCTGGCGGCTCAGGCTGGACAAATAGGGCCAGCAGTAGGGGACCAACTAAGTTGCCACGGTTTCCAAATAGTACCGAAAATCAGGAACGAAACGGCGAAAGGCATGTTGGATACTGGAGCGTTAAGAAGCGCGATAAGTAAGAACGTGTACCAGGACATGAGACAGCAAGGCAGATGGAGGGGAACAAGAGCGGAGATAACGCTAACGAATGGATCCCGGCAAAAGGCGATAGGGGAGTTTGTGGCTAGGATTGAATTCGGAGGAAGAGTATTCAACATAACCATCATGATCCTGAAGGAGGTGGCTGGAGGGATTCTATTAGGAATGGACTTCCTAGCTGGAGCGGAAAGCACTTTCGGTGTGGCGAACTGGAGCTGGAAATCAGAAAAGCTGGGAGTAGGGAGAAGGAGGAGGAAGAACGGCCGGAAACGAAAACAGAAGGGCACAGTGATACTATCCGCGAAATCCGAAACAACAGGCGGTAGTCAACGAACAGGTTGATAACCCTAGGGCTGATAGAACGATCACGTAGTCCATACAGCGCACCAGTTGTACTGGTAAGGAAAAAAATAACTAGTGGAGAATGTGCATCGATTACCGCCTACTGAACGACAAAACGGAGAAGGATGCATATCCGGTACCGCGAATGTACTTTATCCTGGACCAGTTGAGAGAGGCTAAGTTTATTAGCACAGTAGACCTTAAGTCCGGATATTGGCAGATCCCGATGGAGGAAAATAGTAGGCAGTACACAGCGTTCACAGTGCCTGGGCGACGGCTGTTCCAATGGACGGTAACGCCGTTTAGGCAGAGGGCACTAGATACAATAATCGGACCCTAGATGGAACCGTTTGCATTCGCGTACTTGGACGATATAATCATGATAGGCCTAAATAAGAGGGAACACCTGGAAAAATTAAAAGAAGTATTCCGGAGACTACAACAGGCAAACTTACGGATAAACCCAGATAAGTGCCATTTTTTCCAAAAGGAGTTAAAATACCTCGGGCACGTGGTCAGCGACCAAGGCATTCAAACGGACCCAGAGAAGGTGGCAGCAATTCGAGACCTACCAGAGCCAAAGAACACCAAAGAAGTACATAGCTTCTTGGGAATGGCGTCGTGGTACCGGAGGTTCATCCCGAACTTTAGCGAGCAGGCCGGAGCCTTACAGGAACTGATTCGGAAAGGAAAAAAGTTCGAGTGGCAGCAACGACATCAGAACTTCTTCGAACAACTTAAGAAGAGTCTGACACAGGCACCTGTTCTAGCATGCCCAGACTTTACGAAGCAGTTCAAACTCCAAACAGATGCCAGCGACTTCGGTATAGGGACGGTACTAACGCAGGATACCGACGACGGCGAACATGTGATCTCCTTCGCCAGTAGAAAGTTGAGCAAGGCAGAGCAGAAGTACAGTGCCACAGAAAAGGAGTGCTTGGCGATTTACTGGGGCATCGAAAAAAACAAGATGTACCTCGAAGGATACCAATTCGTTCTCGTAACAGATCACATGGCGCTCAACTGGTTAAACTCGATAAAGAGCCTGAAAAGGCAAACTGAATGTGGTGGCAGACACGCTATCGAGGGCACCACCGAGCTAAAGACAATGAAAGGGTCATGGGTAGAACAGACCGAGAGAGAATTGGAAATAGTCCCACAAAATTCGGAATTTCACAGAGAAGGAGGCCGATTGTATAAGTTCAGCGGAGACAAGCGAGAACAGCAGCCGTGGAAACTATGCGTTACGGAGGACGAGGTCCATTAAATATTGGCGGAGAATCAATGTACGGCAGAAACAGGTCACTTGGGGATGTTCAAATCAATAAAAAGGATACGGAACAGATACTTCTGGCCGCGACATACGACGGATGTGAGAAGATTCGTTAGGAGATGCGAGAGCTGCCAAAAAATAAAAGGTGTCACAACAAAAAGCGGCAGGAAAGATGCTCACACGGGAACACGACTTAGCTAGTAATAGTAGACAAGTCCTCAAAGTGGGTAGAGCTCGCAGCGATCCGTCAAGCCACGGCAGAAGCATTTCTGAAGGTATTCCGGGAGAAGATCATAGCAGGAGTTGGAGCACCAAAGACGTTAATATCAGACAACGGAGTCAAGTTCGTAGGGCGGAAAACAAGGAACGCCATAGAAAAATGGGGCATACGCCAACAATTTACGGCCCCATACACACCGCAGTTAAATCCGACGGAGCGAACAAAAAGGAACAATGGTGGCGCAGCTAACGGGAGAGGAGCAAACGAAGTGGGACGAACACATCCCGGAGCTTATGTTAGTTCAGTTCAGTTTCGAACGTTGCCCGCTCTGCCTAGAGAGCCCTAAAACCGAAGTTACAACAAAAAAAAAAAATACAGCGAAAAGACGCTGACAGCAATGCCATATCGCAAGGGATATATTTCCTTGTGCCTGTGAGAAAATAAAAATCCAACCTCTGGTTTGTATCCCAGTTTACACCGCGTAAAGCGAAAAGTAAAAAGTTCTTTTGAACTGACTCAATGCGTTTACTGTGGACCCCATACTGAGGGCTCCAAACGCAAGATCCATATTCTAAGATAGGACGAACTAAAGAAATATAAAGCGATTTAGTAACATAGGGGTCATTGAATTCTTTCGACCACCGTTTAATGAAACCAAGCACACCTCTGGCTTTATTTACCATGCACGAAATATGATCAATAAAGTCAAGTTTAGGATCCAGGCGGACTCCCAAATCGTCAACAATAGCGATTCCTTCCAAAGAGCAATAGTTTATCGTGTGAGTTGCAAGCTTGGGAACGACAGGAGAGAATGTCATTAGCTTGAATTTAGAGCCGTTTAAATTTAATAAGTTAACGCGGCACCATGTTTGAAAATTATTAAGATCTGTTTGGCAAGAAGCGTCCTTATATTGCACGCAAAGTTTGACGTCATCCGCATACATAAGTACTCTGGAGTTAGTCAGAACTTTGGGCAGGTCGTTAATAAATAATGTAAACAACAAGGGTCCCAAATGGCTCCCTTGCGGGACGCCAGACGTAACCCTGAGAACATTAGATAAGGTATTTTTAAAAAGGACCATTTCCGTCCGGCCATTCAGATAACTAGAGATCCATCTAAGAAGATCAACCGGAAATCCCATTAAATCCAGTTTCCGAACAAGAAGAGAATGGTTAACAGAGTCGAACGCTTTACTGAAATCAGTATAGATTAGGTCTGTTTGAAAGTTGTTATGGAAGCCCTTTATAATGAAGGAAGTGAGCTCCAAAAGATTAGTAGTAGTTGATCTTCGCTTTATAAATCCATGCTGACATGGAGAAATTATTGAACTGCAAAGGTGCTGCAAATGTGGAGTAATAATTTTTTCAAAAAGTTTTGGGATGGCCGCCAGCTTAGATATTCCTCTGTAGTTGTTGGCATCCAATTTGCTACCTTTTTTGTGGAGAGGAATAATGAACGACTCCTTCCAAATAAGGGGAAAGTGGGAGGTATCTAAGGATAAGGTAAAAAATTTCAGAAGGGTATTGCACAGGGCGTCGGCACAATACCTAAGCACACAGTCGGGTATTCCGTCGGGACCTGGCGAATAAACTGGTTTAACACGGAGAAGATCTGAAAGAATTGAGCTTTCGTTTAAACTAGAACTGAAAATAGATTGGCTATTGCCTGATCATTATTTACGGTTGTATTTTTAAATGAGAGCGAGGAAGTATGAGTAACTGGCTTACACCTAGTGTTAACAAAATTATAGAACTGTTTTGGGTCCTGAGAAAACTAGGCCCGACAACGAGCAAGATAATTTTTGTAACACTGCGCGTTCAACACGGTGAAGCTTAACTGAGCCGATAAATAAGAGGAGAGGGCAGATTGAGAACCGGTACGTTGAAATTTAGAAAACAGCCTAGACTTTTTGTTTTTAAGGCGACTCAACTCTCTAGTAAACCAAGGAGGCTTATTTGAGGTTGACGGGTAGTATAACGGAACACACTTCATAGCACTGTAAAAAATATCTACGGCTTCCGCCATGTCAGTGCACATGAATAGATCGGACCAATTAAAATCAGCTATAAGATTATTCAGGCGTTCGAAGTCCGCCTTGCGAAAAACAAAGGACTTTTTTGGCTGGACGGTCAGATATATTCTGTAAATCGGCCCCAACGTCGAGGGTCACATCGAAAGTAGGATGATAGGGATCTTCGGGTAGCGTCAGCGGCGCCACCCTGGTTAAACTAACTCTCGCAGGATCTTAAATAAAACAGAGATCAAGCAAGCGCTCTAAAGAGTTTCGTACATGGTTGTCTTGAGACAGCGAAATGTCAAACAAGCCAGCAATAAAATCATGCTGTGTTGTGGTTAAAAGTGAGTTTGTGGAATTATTTGAAGACCAAATAGCCCCTGGGATATTAAAATCACCAAGAACTACTAAGTGGTCCCTATCCGAAAGCCGATTGGAGACCATCTGGATAACGGAAAGATGGTTCCAATAAATAGGAAGTTCCGACAAGGGAGAGTTTAGGAACAAGTAAATGGAGCTACCATTGACTGATAGCTTCACACAAAGGAATTCAACATCGTTGCACTCCTCAAAAGTTAATAATTCAGACGTGAGACTGGAGTCAACCGCTATGAGGACACCACCCCCACGTCTGATAGGCCGATCCACTCGGTAAACCGTGAACGCAGCTGGAAAAACTTCAGAGCTCAAAATCTCCGGCTTTAACCAGGTTTCTGTGAACACGATAATCTGGGAAGCAAACGAAAGACTATCAGAATACAATTTGGGAAGCTTACTACGTAAACCTCTTGCATTCTGATAGGAGATGAAGAGGGAGTCGGTTAGTTTTTTGGAGTGGGAGTCGTAGAGGGCGCAGTGGTCTGGTCAGGCCTGGGAAGACTTATTCCTACAGGCCGCCGTTTCTTTTTCTTAGCCTCAAACTCTTTGACGACAATATACTCTGGCCAGAATTTGGTAGAGCATATTGTGTCAAACAGCTCGTTTGGGACATTTCATCTTTCGATAAATTTAAATTTCTCCACCTTAATTTTTTCGGTTTGGTTTTGCCTTGAATAAAGGCTATTACATCTTCCGATGTCTGAGAAGGGAAAAGCCGCGAAACAAATATCTGTTTCGTAGGCGGGACAACAGTAAGGGCTTTTGGCAATGCAGACGCATTGTCTGGATTGCCAATATCGGCCGGTAATCCGGGCCTGACGCCTTGGGGTGGTAAATTGATGGGGGTCTAAGGGGTCGCAATTTGCAATCCCCCAGGGGACACAACGGAAATCATCGGGGGCACGGTCCCTCCAGCGGCACATTCGGGAACCGAATCTTTCCTCACACTCGACCTCAGAATTCTCGGATCTAATCCTGAGGTCGATGGCTGATCCGATGGAGGCTGCTGTTGAGAACCCACTGCTGGTTTAAAGGATCCGTCAATATGTTGCAGACCAGTGGCCGTTTTTTTTGTGCCTAGGGGTCTCATTTAATAGCTTAAGGCCATTAAACTGAGTATCTAGCGCCAAGAACATATCATGAGTTTTGCGAAAACTCGATAATATGTCTTTAAAACCGCTCTTGGTTTGCCTCATAAACGACATCATCTCACTTTCAACCTCGCGACAGGCATCACAGCAGTAACGCAAACCAATGTTTCGTCTCAGGTCGTCTACCGTCCACGCTACAACACCAATGCACTTGGCATGCACAATGTTGTCGCACAGCTAGCAGCCCATCGAAAGATCGTTAACTGCAATTACCTTCTTGCAGGTTTTAATAGCACAGATAATAGCGGACATTATAATTAGTTACCACTGTACCTTTACGCAAAGATAAGAAAACAGTGCAGCTGCACAGAAAACAGAAGAGAGAGAGAGAGAGCGGGTGAGCGGGTGAGCGGGTGAGCGGGTGAGCGTGGGAGCATTAAGTTAAGCTGTCGCGACGGCGCAAACAACTGCTAAACGAAGAAGGCGCAAAAAGGAATGAGAAATTAGCACAACCAAATCACTGGCAGCACAAACTAAAATTGTGAAAATAAATAGAATTAAATGCACAAATCAAGGAAGCTGCATGCACGCGAAGTGAACGGGAACTTTATTTAACACAAGGTAGAGGATTTAAGTAAAACCCCGGTGGTTTTAAATGCAAAATATATGCACAAAACGAGAGCGCAAAAAAAAAAAACACGTTCGTTCACTTGGAAGAACAGCTAAACATTTTGATCGGCAACAAAAACAACTAGACGAACGACGGTTGTCTTCAGCGCGAAATAATTCTTACATTTCAATTGATTCATCGGATGCAACCACAAAATCAACGTCATTGACCGCCCACAAGGACCGGGCTCACAGTCACCAGCGACCTAATGCTAAAGCAACGCCGCCGCTACTCAGTCGTGGAGTTTACAGTGCCCGTCCCCCCTCCCTCCTACCGATGCACCAACCACGTCGGCTTGTGCGTTCGCTACTACGGTCCCCTCCATTACTACAGTAACATCAACGACAACAAAAACTTTAACGTCAGAGGCTACTCAGTGGCCTATCTCAACACCGCTAGTAAAACTCACCTCTACTGACTCTGTTACGAACAATACGCTTGTACAGACCGAGATCGATCGGTATGTACTAATCAAAACAAAGCTTAGCCCACATAAAAAAAATAGTAAACCCAAACTTGCTAAAAGTGCCGAAAACTATAGGAAACACAACCACAGGAAGATTCGAAAACAGATTTGCAATACTTGGCGAGGTCGACAAAGATCAGCCCCAAGCACAAGAAGTCATCAAAGTTGTAAAGCCGCCTCCAATCTATATTAGGAAACACAAATGTTCAGACCTTATCAACAAGATTAAACAAGAAATTGGGTCAAAAAACTTCTTTATTTCCATTCTAAAGAGAGGAAATATATCAGAAACAAAACTGCAGACTAACAATGAAGAAAACTTCCGTTATGTGACTCGTTACCTTGACAATGAACTCATAAATTATTACATTTACCAACTAAAAAGTAAAAAAGGGTTACAAGTTTTATTGAAAGGTATAGAATCGACAGTCCCTATAGAAGAAATAACTGAAGGCCTTAAGGAAAAAGGCTTTGATGTGAAGTTCATAGTGAACATAGCACACAGGAATAGAATCCCGCAGCCGCTTTTTAAGATTGATCTGGACCCAGAAACTAAACCTCTAAAGAAAAATGAAGTACACCCTATTTACAATCTACAGTACCTTCTTTACCGAAGAATCACCGTAGAGGAGCCGCACAAAAGAAACGGCCCAGTACGGTGCACAAATTGCCAGGAGTACGGACATACAAAACATACTGCACACTGCGACCAGTCTGTGTCGCCTGTGGAGATTTGCATTGCATAGACGCATGCCTGGGAAATAAAGAAGACCCTAATCTAAGAGTGACTTCCCTGTAACTAGAAAAGTTTCGCACAGACGAATAAACGCAAAAACTCTCGATGAGCTTACATCCGATCACTCGCCTGTACTCCTCTGTCTGTCTGAACAGCCGCACCTTTTGCAACGTCCCCAGCATACATATGTATGTATTAATTTAAACAGAAAACAAACTTCGAATATGTAATGAGATTTTCATTTACACCGTCTAGTTTGATGGCGGATTCAGGTTCAAGATCAATTCTGCAAATGGATTTATTAATTAAACACAAACAACTTTATTCACCTCATTATTTTTTTTTCATTTTTACGCAACTTTAACTATTACGCACACTTCTGAACGCAGCAACAGTCAACTCTAAATGCGAAAAGAATAAGAAGACAAAGGAAGACCGAACACCGAAAATTGTTGCGCATGCCAGGGTATGCACGACCAATAAAATGCCTTTTAATATAGACCACATAAGGATGAATATCAAATATAAACATTTTGGCTTTGCCTTAAGCAAATTTTATATAGATGCAAATATATAAAACGATTAAATGAGTATAATCTTAAATATATATAAATATTCCAACTTAATTAAAAAAAATGTTTTTTTACGCCGACTTAATACACTTTATTATTGACAGCGAGTTTTTGCCTCCATCTCCATCTAATGTGCGAACTGTCGCAAACCGCTGCTTCGAATCAGTTCGAAAACAATAACAAATATACAGCCCGAACTTTGTGCTACATGGACAGTAGCCGAACGCAGGTAGAATTTTTTTGTGGCTACTTCGTTTCGTTTGTCAGAATAAGTTTTATTTGAGTCAAGGGAGTTAGAATGTGTTGTTTGAAAGAACTGCGCAAATAAATCGGCCATTGTCTGATCATTAGTTACGGCTGTATTTTTAAAAGAGAGCGAGGAAGGATGAGTGATCATACGTTTAGTGTTAACAAAATTATAAAACATTTTTGGGTCCTGAGAAAACTACATCGAGCAAGATAATTTTTTTAACACTGCGCGTTTAACACGGTGAAGCTTAAACAACAGGGCAGGGCAGATTGAGAACCGGTATGTTTAAATTTAGAATACAGCCTAGACTTTTTGTTTTTAAGACGACTGAATTCTTTAGTAAACCACGGAGGCTTATTTGAGGTTGACGGATAGAATGAAACACATTCAGTACAAATTGAATTAACGGCTATTACATCTTCCGATGCTTGATCAGGGGAAAGCCGCGAAACAAATATCTGTATAGTAGGTGGGACAACTGTAAGTGCTTTCAACAATGCAGACATATTGTCTGGATTGCCCATATCGGCCGGTAATCCGGGCCTGACGCCCTGGGGGGATACATTGATAGGAGTCTGAGAGGTCGTAATTTGCGATTCCCCAGGGAACAAAACGGAAATCACCGGGCGCATGGACCCTCCAGCGACACTCTCGGGTACCAAATCTTTTCTCGTAGTCGACCTAAGAATTCTAGGATATAATACTGTGGTCGATGGCTGATCCGAGCTAGGCCGCTTAAGGCTATTGACTATCTAGCGCTAGGAAAATTCATGAGTTTTGAGAAAACTCGATAATACGTCCTTAAAACCGCCCTTTGCTTGCCGCATAAAAGACTTCATTTTGCTTTCAACATAGCGACAAGCATCACAGCAATAACGCAGACCTATGTTTCTTCTCCAATCGTCTACTGTCCGCTCTACAACACCAATGTACTTGGCATGCACAATGTTGTCGCACAGCCAGCAGCCAATCGAAAGATCATTAGCCGCAATTACCTTTTTGCAGGTTTTAACGGAGCAGACAATAGCAGACATTATCAGGACTTACCACTGTTACCTTTACGTAAAGAGATAAGAAATAGTCCAGCTGCACAGAGAATAGGAGAGAGAGCTGGTGAGCGGGTAAGTGTGGAGGCAAAGCTTACAAACTTAACGTTTAGCTGTCGCGACGGCGCAAACAACTCATAAACGAAGAAGACACAAACAGGAAATACAAAAATAAGCACAAGCAAAGCACTGGCAGCACAACTAAAATTGTGCAAATAATAGAAATAAATTGGACAAATCAGGATAGCTGCATGCACGCGAAATAAACGGGAACTTTATTAAACACAAGGTAGAAGATTAAAGTAAAACCCCGGTGGTTTTTTTTGTAAAACGTTCACAAAACGAGAGCACAAGAAAAGAAAAACGTCCGTTCACTTGGAAGAAAGAAAGCTTTTCTTTATTTATACATATGCATCAAAGTATGAAGTACATATATATGTGCATACTAAGTCTCCCTCCTCTTGAAAAATAACGTAATAAGATGAAGTTATTTCTTAATGAATATATTACACTGATTTGTAAAAAAAATTATAATTGAAATGTATTGAAACATGAAAACGGCGACAAAGCTTTGCCAACTTAACTTATTTGGTACTGATTTTTATTGACGGAGATTCTAATGTTATCTCTCTCGCTAATGTCCTTAACAGTGTATAGTTTTATATCTTTAGAATCGAAATTATGGCCTGTTTCATAACTGGGCTCCCATTTTACTAACAGAATTTATGCAGTTTATACCGTACCTAATTTTTTATTTTATTTTATTATTGTCTAATAAAACTCCATGTCTCTCATTTACTAATTGAGATCTATATTTTAATTTTTTAACGTAATCTTCTTTACTTATTATCTATGTAAACTATGGAAGCCAGATATCCCAATCACTTTTGTTTGTTAAAATGTAGGACCGGATGAATACATCAAATTTTGTGTGATTTATTTCTTCTTATTCTTCTTCGGTTACTTAAATATTTAGTCAAATCGCATAGAAGTGTAACTGCGTATTCGTTGACATTGTTCAATTTTGGTAGTGGACCGATTGTATCCACAATGGGATCTTAGTGTGTTTAGTCGTTTTAGACTTTTGACATTTAGGACATTTTCGTTGTATGTCGTTAGACCATAACTCGCAAATAACTGTTGACCGTTTTTCTTCTTTCGCTCTTGTTCCGAGCACAACCGAAAAAGTTCATATTCTCTCGCTCTGAACAAGACACTCTTGCTGTCTTCATTTATGTTTTCTGTTGAGCGCTTTTCGTTGAGATCTTTGTCTGTCGCTCTTTCAATGAGCATTGCGTTAAGAGCGAAACAAGAAATGCTCGCACAATGAGAATCAGCAAAAGACCCCTTGACCGAAAAACTCAACGCAAACGGTCCTTACATTTACTTTCGTTGTTGTGGAAAAGAAATTCTATAGTTTCTTTAATAGAAGAAGTTACATTTATTTTCAAATATTTTTGTTAACATGTTGCATATATTTACTTGTAACATTTTAAATATATTATGTGTTAAGCTTTACATGCTTGCCCATGCGTTTGAAGTTATAATACGCAAAAGACCATGTGCTACCCTGAACACGACAAACTGGAACAACCGGAACGAAACGGAATAGAAAAAAACGGTTTCGCTCTGAGCGCACGAGAGCTCGTTCAAGGTTTTTGTAATGCCTATATGACCTCCTTGTATTGGACAATCATATAGCTTATTTTTTTTGGTATTCTTTATTAGAGCCTCCGGGTTGAGTAGAGCTACTCTCAATGATTTAAATATTCGATTGCCCATATTTTCCCACGGTGCCACTTTGAGTTGGCTGATGTTGTTAATACCGACCTGCTTTTCAAGCCTATGAAAGAATTGATCAAAATCAATGATTCCATTAGTATACAAATCGCTAACATCATATCTTGCTGTAATTTTCTTTCCGGTGTTAAATAAACACAAATTATTATTTACGTGCAAGGTCACTACTTTACGTACTTAAATTGTATTAATTACTTCATATACGTTAGGCTTTGAAGCTTTCTCTATAGATTGCTTAGGCAATTCTATTTGTTCTTTTCCTGCGCAGGATTTTTGTCTACTTTGATTTCTGGTAGTGACTTTCAGAATATTATTATTTAATTGTATGTTTTTGAAGTCCGTGATAGTGATTCGTGATAGCGAATCGGCTACATAGTTATCTTCGCACTTTAGATACTCTACTGTAAAATTATATTCCTCTAATTCAAGTCTCGTTCGTGTTAGTTTTGAACTGGGGCTTACCATTGAAAATAGGTAGGTAAGTGCTCTATGATCTGTTTTGACAGTGAAGTGTCTACCATAAATATATGGTCTGAAATGTGTTATTGCTCAATGAATAGCTGCTAGTTCTTGTTCTGTTATGTTCTTGTTGCTTTTTGTAAAAGATCTTGATCCGTATGCAACTGGAAGCTGAAGTCCATTTTTGTTTTTCGTAAGGACTGCTCCACAAGCATGTTTGCTAGCATCTGTAATTATGAAAAATTCTTTGCTGAAATCTGGATATTGTAACAGAGTTGGATTTATTAACGCTGATTTCAGATGTTCGAAGGCGTTTTGGCATTCAGCTGTCCAGTCGAATTTTACATCTTTCTTACATAATCTTGTTATGTGACGGAAATATTCAGCCAAATTTCTTATAAATCGTCTATAATAATTGCAAAATGCAACGAATCTTCTAGCGCTGTCCGCATCAAATGGGACTGGATAATTTTGAATGACGTCGTATTTTTTGTCGTCGGGCAAGATTTCTTTGTCTGTGCACTTATGTCCTAGAAAAGTGACTTCGTGCATAAAAAATGAACATTTTTCAAGATGTAACTTAGGTTATGCTTTGAAAAGAATTTGGCGCTATTTTTAAGCCGAATGGTAATCCCGTGAAGCGATATGAACCATTGCTGGTTCAAAAGGATGTTATATCCCGTGAACTTTTTCGAGTTCAAATTGGTAAAAAAATCTGACGTTAAATCAAGGCATGAAAAATATGTTGCTCTTCCTAGTTGATCTAGGAAGTTGATTCTAGGGAGTGGAAATTTATCAGACAAGAATTTTTTATTGATCTGACGATAGTTAATTACCAATCCCTATTTTTTTTTTTCTGAATTTGGAAGTGACTTTTTGGGCACTAATAAAAGTGGGCTATTATAAGGTGATACAGAGGGTTCCACTATTTTGTCTTTTATGAGCTTTTTGACTTGTTTTTGAATCTCGTCCTGCTGACTATGAGAATTTCTATAATTTTTTTTGTATACTGGTTCATCATCATTCAGTCTCAGTTTTTGTTTATAAAAATTATTGGTAGTGATCGATTCGGTTTCTAGTCCGAATATATCGCTGTACTGGGTGCATAATGTTGCTAATTTTTCATTAAATTGTGGCGGTTTTTAAGTCTGTTTGAACTACATCATAGTTAGAAAGTGATTAATGTTGAATATTGTTAACGTAAACTACCTGAACTGTATTTGTTGTATTTAATAGTCTTATGTATGTATTTGGGACTGTTGCTATGGTATTTTGCAATATAAATACCATGCTGGATTTCTTGATTCGGAATTAATACACTGTCTTCTTCTGCGTCTATTTCAATTTTTCGTACGACTTGGGATCTTGCCGTCAGAATTAAGGAGTTGTTGCCAGAACTGTATGTCATTGGAACATAAATCGGATATTTTAGGTTATTTGGTCTAATTATAGGCCAGTCTTCAGACGGCTTGAAATCTAATTGACAGTTGTATCTTTTTATAAAGTGGATTCCTAGTATTCCATCACAAGGAAAAGCGAATTGTAAATTTACTATATGGAAATCGTGTGGGATTATATATTTAGAAGTTTGTATTTCAGTGGAAGTTAATCCTTTTGATTTGGTAACTTCCTGACTTATTCCCTGTATGTTGATTATATGATTATTTCGAATGTGCTGGAAGTCATCGCGGAAATATGCGCCTGTGTCTAGTAGAAAAACTAATTCTTTTCGTGTTGCTACATTTATAAAAGTCACGAATGTGCTTTGACTCAGATTAATGGTGTGAATTTTAATGTTATCTCCTGTGTACCTAAAGGTGTTTGGGAGTTTCCCGAAGCGGTTTTGCCTCTATTCGAGTTACCACGGCCTGTATAGTTTCCTCTATATTGGCCTCGTCCCCATTGTTACTCTGATAGTTGTTGTGGTTGTTATGATAACCACGAAAGTTGCCTCTATAATTTCCACGTCCGCGATTCGCACCGCGCTGTGGATAGTTCTTGTAGTATACATAGGACAGTCCAGTCGACTGTCCAGTTGCTTGTGTGCAACTATTTAAAAATTTTGATACGGCATCGTTCCTAGTATTGAAGGTACCAGCTTGCATGATAGGTTTTACCTTATCGATTGTACAACTTTCATTCATTGCTTTGACTGCATGCTGAGTGGAATTACTTCTGGCTAACTCTAGAGGTAAGCCGTCTGTTATATATGCACCTTCTAAAGCTTTCGTCATCTGCTCAACTTCTTATGTATAAGTTTAATTGCGTTGCTGTAGGTTCATCAATTTTACTTCTACAGTTTCGCCTTTGACGTTGCTTTTAATCTGGAAATCACTTCAGTAATTATTGTTTCGTTCCCGATTAGATTTTCGGCGACACCTTTTAGCTTTGTTTTTATTATTGAAACAGCTAATTGTTCGTGCTCGCCTATTCTATTATTTGTAATGCATCAATAAAACTTTTTAAGTTTTCAGCTTTGCCATCGAAAACTGGTATAAGCTTGGATGCCGTATTAATAAAATCAATGTTGGATTGTGCCATTGTGGTAGGTTTAACTTCTACAGTGCTATCGTATGTATCAGAATCTGTTAAATCCTGATCTGACAATTCAGATTGAGTAAGGACTGCGGGAATAGTGAGGTTATTAATGACTTTTTCCTCTATTTCGGGACTTGTAGAGATAGGGGCGCCTGCCTTTGTTTTATAAATATTAAGTTCATTCGTAAATTGTTCAAGAACTTAGATACTTGTGACCAATGGGCTTTGTCTAGCCGGTCTCTGTTCATGTATTAGTATGCATGCTGTATTGAAGCTGTTTACTAATATTTCGGAATGCTTATTTACAGCATTTTGCTGTACTGGCCGGGTTCTTGATATTGACTTATAAGATTTGTTAAAATCAACTTTTAAGTTATTTCATTCTTTATATAAATCATCCCATACCATTATTTAATGGAATATTATTAAGACCATTCCAAGAATAATTTTCGTGTTGCTCCCCACTTCATCCGACTCGACAATAATTTAACCTCTCTTAAACAATTATAAGGATGTTTTCTGGGGCCGGGGTAAAATCTCAGCGGCCCAGAGTTCCTCCATAGAAAATTTATAATTTTTATTACGGCACGGCCGAGGACATGGACGCACGAATTTTAATCATTTAAAAAGAGCGAGAATAGTTGGCAATGGGTTAGAATCCGGTGGCGGCCCGGCTCGGGAGGGAAAGGAGCCCTAAACTGGAGGCAACGAACACGTGGCTGCGGCAGGCCCGGCAGCCAAGGTTCCCCGTCCAGATTTGCGCCTGGCAAAACCCAAAGCGGTGTCCCGAACTGGAGGCAACGAACACGTGGCGGCGGCAGACCCAACTGCCAGTGTTCCCCGTCCAGATTCGCGCCTGGCAAAACCCAAGGCGTTGACCCTGACTCCGTCCCGCCCCGTCTCGTGCCCGGCACGCAACGATCTAGTGCGGCAAACCCCGGCACTCGGATCCGCGTGTGAGCGAGCGAGAGGGAGCAGTTTGGTCTAACGGGCTCTGCTGGAGCCCCGACGGCCGGCCAAATGCATCCCAATGCGTGCGAGGGAGAATAGGAAAGGCGTGGTTTTACAAGTCTAGAGAAATATGGTTTTATTGTTGCTCCTAACTACGTGGATATAGGTAAGGTCCCTGGCTATGCCCTACGCCGCACCCCGAGATTTCCCCGACATGGCCCTGGGCCAGCTCACCCCTGTTGTTGGCGCGCGCCGGCTTATCCGTGCCGGTGGCGGCGCCGTGATGATCCTGGTCGCTGACGGTGGGCCTGGACACGTGTCCTGTGGCCGAGTTCCTCGGGCACTAGCGTGGCGGTTGCACGTGGAGGCTTTACTTGTTTGACGGGGTGCCCAACTCCTCGCTGAGGTCTTCCGCCCGTAGCCGCGCCTCATCGGCGGCCAGCTCGCTGCGCGTGGGCAAGCGTGGTCGCTCCGCTCGAGAGGGTGTAGCCGCGGCACAACGGACGGCGCGGGGGACCCCAGCCCAGGGTCCGGGTCCGAAGATCTCCTCATACGAGGGCGGCGGTGTCCCTGGTGATCCCGGTGGCGAGCCGTCGCGGCTGGCTGGGATGGATGGCGTCGGTGGGGCTTCGTCGTCAGAGCTGATCACGATGACATTATCGTCATCGCTCGTGATTGCCGGCGAGGATCCACCCTCTGCCGTCGGCACAAAAAGCTCGGTGGCGTCGCTGTCGGTGCTGTCGTCATGGTCGCTTCCTGGGCCCGGCTCGTCCTCTGACACGTCCTCGTATCGGGCTCCGAGAAGCCCTACTACGCCCGGCGGCGAGTCGGTCGGGGCTCCTGGCTCTTCGATTGGGCTGAGTCTCATCGGGCCGAACACTTCGTGCAGGACCACCCCGATCTCGTCCTCGTTCCAGATAAGGACCAGCGGCGGCGGGTCCTCCAGGTGGAGATCTGGCTGGTCCGGCTCATCCATGTCCTCTTGCGGCTGCACAGGCCCAGGCGGGGTTGCATCCACCCGCACGGGTCCGAAGCGGTGGTCTGGAGCCTCTTCTCCTTCCGCGTCCAGCTCCAGGTGGAGCCCGAGCGTTCCGTCGGGGCGTACGGCGTCGATTAGGTCCTCTATCGACAGCCCCGGGACGTCGGGACGTCGTCGTCGGTGGTCGAGTCCGACCAGACCGTGCCGACTAGCTCGCTGACCATGGCGCCCCAGTCCGGAGGTCCGTTGTCCGCAGGCGAGTGCCCATTCGGCTCCTCGTCCCGGCCCTGGAGACCCCTCCCTGTCATCGTGAGAAGGTGGCGGTGGATTGTCCGGCTGTTGTGGCGTCGTGCAGTAACGGTGTCGTTGCGGCTTCAAAGGTTAACTGTGGGAGAGAAAAGAAGACGTTAAGGGGTGCTCTTCCAAAGACCCTACCTAACGGAGTGCGGCTCGAGCTGCTTGGCTCGGGGCTATGTGGGAAAGGGCCAAGGTTACCCCCGTTAGGGGTCGGGACGTTGGACAGGCACGCCTGTCAACAAGTGGCCCCTTAAGAAAACCATGGCCTCTTCCCTCTCGCGCGGGGAATGGCATTCCCCGGGCGGCGTGGTCTCGGCTCCTGGTTGCTGGTCGTCTCTGTCCTTGGCATTGGTACTCGGGTGGGCTACGTCCTTGATGGTGAGTCCTGCGTGGTCCTGAGCCTCGACTTCTGCCTCCTCCTCGTGATGATAGGGCTTCAGTTGGCTGAGGCTGGCCGTTCGTCTCCGGCGGCTTCCAGGCATGTGGAGTTGTGCGATGTTCGGCGACGGGAACTTGACTACTCGGAAGGGCCCCTCGTATTTCGCGGCCATCTTGACGGCAAAGCCCTCGGCGGCGTTGGATAGAGTGTGCCGTCTTACTAGCACCAATGATCCTACTGGCGGCCTCCAAATCCGTCGGCGGAGATTATAGTGCCGACTTTGTTCGGCTGCGGCTCGCTCGGCGTTCCCTCTGACGACGTAGAAGATGTTCCGGAGCTGCTCGCCGCGTTCTGTTGGCGCGATCTCCGGGGTGTCACGTCCAGGCGTGACTTCGTCGTAGAGTGTCTTCGGTGATCTGGGTTCTCGTCCTTGGACCAGAAATGCTGGGCTAAATCCCGTCGTGTCAGAAACGCTGCTGTTGATAGCCACCGAGATTTCCGGTAAAAGCAAATCCCATTCGTTCTGCTTACCACCATTCAGGTACTGGGCGATCATGGTCTTAACCGTCCGGTTAGCTCTCTCCGTCGGATTCTGTCTCGGTGTGTATGGGGCCGTGTGCTGTAGTTCCATCACCAGAGACTTGCCGAAGTTCTGGAACGATCGGGCGGTGAACTGTGTTCCGTTGTCGCATACGAAAGTCCTTGGCACACCGAATCGGCTCAGGATCCGTTCTCTGAAAGCTCGTTTGAGCTGAGTCCCTGTTGCTTTCCTGAGTGGGATCAGTTCCACCCACTTGGTGAAGGCGTCCAGAAATACCAGGAGCATTGTGTTGCCCTGCTTCGATCGTGGGAGCGGTCCGACGAAATCGGCGCAGAGGACGTGGAAAGGTTCCTCGACCTGCTGAGTGAACATCATTCCTGCAGGCTTCTCCTGGCTGGCCTTATACCTCTGACAGCTGGGACAATGGCGGACGTAGCGGGCGACCTCGCGAAATAGCCCCGGCCAGTAGTAACGCTGGGCCACTCGGGTGCTAGTTTTCCGGACTCCCAGGTGTCCGGCCGTAGGATGATCGTGGCATTCCTCGAGAACTCGTCGGCGGTAATCAGCCCCGACGCACAGCTTCCACGGCGTGTATTCCTCCTCTTCGGCCCGTAATCCGATGCGTCGATACAGTTGGCCATTCTCCTCCTTGTAGTCCGGGAACTTAGCGGGCGCGGAACGTGTCTTCTATCGCATCTTTGCGATCCACTTGCAGCTGACTCCCTGTTCCTGTGCTTGCTGCGCGGTAGGCAGCGGTTGGCGAGAAAGGGCATCGGCCACTAGGTTTTGGGCCCCTTTCCGGTAATGGATGTCATATTGATATTGCTGCAGCTCGAGTGCCCACCGGGCAATCCTACCGGTCGGATTGTCGATCGAGTTCAGCCACTTTAGTGACTGATGGTCGGTGATGATGTCGAACCGATATCCCTCGATGTAACACCGCATCTTCCTGATGGACCCAACGATGGCGAGGCACTCCTTCTCTGTCACCGAATAGTTCCTTTCGGCCGAATTAATCCGGCGGCTCGCGTATGCTATCACCCTCTCCTTTCCGTCAAGCGTCTGTGTCAATACGGCTCCTATGCCATACTCGCTGGCGTCCGTCTGGAGCACGAACTTCTCTGTAAAGTCCGGGCAAGCCAAGATGGGGGCTTCCGTCAGAAGCGTCTTCAATTCCTGGAACGCCCGATCCTGCCTCTGGGTCCATTCCCACTTATGGCCCTTCTTTAGCTGCGACGTCATGTGCTCCACCACATCGGCGAAGTTGGGAACGAAGCGCCGATACCAGGACGAGATGCCCAGGCACCTCCGGAGCTCCTTCAGGCACGTTGGTGGCTAGAGCTCGCGGATCGCGGCAATCTTGTCCGGATCAGTGTGGATACCGGCTTCGCTGATGACGTGGCCTAGGTACAGGATGCGACGCTGGAAGAAATGGCATTTTCCCCGATTCAGGCGCAAGTTCGCCCGCCGCAGGCGTCGAAACACTTCTCGCAGGTGGGCGACATGCTCCTTCACCGTCGACCCTATGACGATGATGTCATCTAGGTATGCGAACGCGTGGGGCTCCATGTCGGGTCCGATGACCGTGTCCAGCGCGCGTCGAGATGAACTTCGCGTTCCGTAGTTTCAAAATCTGATGGATTCCGGGCAACGGGTAGGCGTCTGGTATTCAATTTTCATTGAGTTGACGATAGTCCACACACATGCGAACATCGCCATTCTTCTTTGCCGCGACGACGATTGGTGCACTGTGGGGACTCCTCGAGGGCTCGATGCGCCCGTCTCGCAGAAGCTAGTTGACTTGCTTGTCTATCACCGCCCACATGGCGGGGTTCCTAGGAAAGTATCTCTGCTTCAGAGGCCTGTCATTGCGCATGATTATTCGGTGCTCGGCTATGTTGGATACTCCGGCGAGGGTATCAAACTTCTCGAGTTCCCGGTCCAGGAACTCTTGGATCCATGGCTCAGGGTAGCTGGTGGTCTCAGACTCCTCTGGTTCGGAAGGATCGTGGACTTCGGCGGCATGGCCGACAGAATTGATGGTCCCACAGAGAGGTGGACTCTGCTCCGGCGTAGAGGTGCAGAAACATCGATGTTCGTGCCCATCGATGTTTTCGATGTTTTCAAAAAAACATCGAGTGAAACATCGATGTTTAAAAAAAAAAAAAAAGGCAAAACAATACAAACGATAACAATGAGGTTTATTTGAGATCAATTAAAATGTCTATTTTTGTTGAGGAAAAGAAGTTGATCAACAACTTCAGGTTTAAGTCTTGTTCTGCGATCAGATATAGTTTTGTCCAGATACAGCAACCAATTTTAAATCGTTGTCATCAGCCATCTGTAAAAAGTATTTTGATTTAACATGTTTGTCATAATTATTTTAAAATCATACCTCCCAATACTTTAAAGGATCGCAAGTGTCAGGAGTGTTTTCCTTTTCCATAAATTGCCTTGTGGTAATAATGGCATCGGCTCGGGTGGACTTCACTTTTGATTTGTTTTGCAAAAATGAAAATGTGAATTTTGGCTCGTTTGAAGTTGGTTCTGGTGGTGTTGGTGGACGTCGTGGAGTTGTGGACTTAAACGAGAGCAATTCCAGCTCCAATGCTTTGGCTGCTTGATCTGCATTTGAAGGTCTGAGAAAGCCATCTTTTTTGAAGCGAGGATCAACGAGAGTAGCGATGCGAGGAATTGTGCGCGTTTCAAAAGAATCCAGTCTTTCGACTAAGCGTTTCTTCACAAGGTCATGTATGTCTTTTCCTTCCTGTGTTCGTAACTTTGGACTTAATTTCAGGTAATTATCCATCTTGCCTTTGTCATCCATCAACGTTCACCAACACCATCAACCAGAAATTCTAAATATTAACGACAATATTGTTAGTTGTTAAAAAGAATTTAATTAATTTACTTACAATTTGTTTGCACCGAACGCAGAGTTGTTAGTGAAAACATCGATGGTGGTCACGAACAATCGATGGTTACGATGTTTTGAATATCTGGCCTGGGCCAGATACTTCCGGTCGAGTCGGTAGGTATCGGCTCGCTCCTCTATGTGTTCGATAAATCCCAGCGGATCGGTCGTCCCGTCAAATGTGAGGCCCCACTTGGTCGTCTTATCCGTCAAGACTGCCGCCAAGTTCGTTGAGTCGTGATGCATAGCGATCCGTTCCTCGGTCTTGGTGGCTTGGCGCCGTCCCCCTGCCGGCGAAGAACAACGTGGCAGCTGGAGAGCGGGTATGGTCAGTGGCGCGGATGAAGAAACCCCCGGTGAGCCGGCGCGGAACTCGCTGTCCAGTGGTGAGAGCATCTTGGTGTCGCCTGTGGGTGCATTTCCGAATTTTCGCTCTAGCTCCTCGAGTCGAAGTCGGATCTCTTCGGAATTTTCCGGCTGCCGGGCAAAAGCGATGAGCCGAGCGCGCTGCTCGTCCACCGTGCCGCCTTGCTCGAGGCCGAATCCTCCGAGGATGTCTTCCAGCTCCAGCTTTTTCCGGTAGCTTATCCAGGTGACTCCCATGGCGTGCCAGGTGCGGGGCTATATGTGATGACCGATGAAAGCAAAGTGGCCTGAAGCCAGCAAGAAAAATAATCCGCGAAGCAGTGCCGCGGTAGGGACCGATGGATCTGGGATTCTGTGCCGCCGGTGTCACAAGTTTTCAAAGTTGGATCTCGCAGGATCCCCGGGTAGGTCACGCCAGGAACTCGCAGGATCCTCTAGGTGTCTGAGTCTCGGCCTTTCTTTGCTTTTATTTATTAATGTACTCGGTTTTCTTAGTTATTTCCTGAATTTATTTTATTTATTTCCTAAATTTATTTTTTTTTCCTGAATTTATTATATTTATTTCCTAAATTTATTTACTTTTTTTCTGAATTTATTTTATTTATTCCCTAAATGTATTTTATTTTTATTTTTTTTTTCTTTTTAATTCCGGTAGCGTATTCTTGACTGAATTTCCTATTCCTTGCCGGTTATTTTAATTTATTCTTATTCACTGGGATTCTGTTGTTACTTCAGGAGCTTTTTTTTTTTTTGTTATATTATTCCTTGCCGTTTATCTTATTTTATTTTATTACTATTTTTTTTTTTTGGCGAAACTTATTTTATTAATTCACCGGCTTTATTTTATTTATTCTCTGAAGTAATTCACTGTAAAGGACTCGGTGTCCTTCGCGAAGGATTTTCTAGCTAGCGGATGCTTCGAGGGCCTAGGGAGTGTCTCCGACGAGGGGGTTTAAACGAGTGCTAAGTAGTGTCTCCGACGAGGGGGTTTAAACGAGTGCTATGCTGCACGCGGATCGTGGCATTTATGCTGATTCCCTTTTGAACCCTGTTTCGTCGTTCTGGCTGGCGACTGTACGCCGCGACTTAGGCAATGAGAAAAATATGTCCGCCAGAGATTCGCCCTAACCATGAAATTTTGCCTATTTTCCCCTCTAAAAAAATTAATTATTCTCGGCCAGTGGGGCTTTAATCCACGGAGATGAAGATGTCCTGTATGTCCTGGCCGGTCTCTGCTCGGGCGCCATCTATAAAGATGTTTTCTGGGGCTGGGGTAAAATCTCA
Organism: Drosophila jambulina; assembly: GCA_018152175.1. Classification (NCBI taxonomy): domain Eukaryota; kingdom Metazoa; phylum Arthropoda; class Insecta; order Diptera; family Drosophilidae; genus Drosophila; species Drosophila jambulina. The sequence continues at coordinate 625,763 of JAECXH010000002.1, read as the reverse complement.
GCGGCCCAGAGTTCCTCCATAGAAAATTTATAATTTTTATTACGGAACGGCCGAAGACATGGACGCACGAATTTTAATCATTTAAAGAGAGCGAGAATAGTTGGCAATGGGTTAGAATCCGGTGGCGGCCCGGCTCGGGAGGGATCGGGGCCCTAAACTGGAGGCAACGAACACGTGGCTGCGGCAGGGCCTGCCAGGGCAGCCAGGGTTCCCCGTCCGGATTTGCGCCTGGCAAAACCCAAGGCGGTGTCCCGAACTGGAGGCAACGAACACGTGGCGGCGGCAGACCCAACTGCCAGTGTTCCCCGTCCAGATTCGCGCCTGGCAAAACCCAAGGCGTTGACCCTGGCTCCGTCCCGCCTCGTCTCGTGCCCGGCAAGCCCGGTGGCCACGCAACGATCTAGTGCGGCAAACCCCGGCACTCGGATCCGCGTGTGAGCGAGCGAGAGGGAGCAGTTTGGTCTAACGGGCTCTGCTGGAGCCCCGACGGCCGGCCAAATGCATCCCAATGCGTGCGAGGGAGAATAGGAAAGGCGTGGTTTTACAAGTCTAGAGAAATATGGTTTTATTGTTGCTCCTAACTACGTGGATATAGGTAAGGTCCCTGGCTATGCCCTACGCCGCACCCCGAGATTTCCCCGACATGGCCCTGGGCCAGCTCACCCCTGTTGTTGGCGCGCGCCGGCTTATCCGTGCCGGTGGCGGCGCCGTGATGATCCTGGTCGCTGACGGTGGGCCTGGACACGTGTCCTGTGGCCGAGTTCCTCGGGCACTAGCGTGGCGGTTGCACGTGGAGGCTTTACTTGTTTGACGGGGTGCCCAACTCCTCGCTGAGGTCTTCCGCCCGTAGCCGCGCCTCATCGGCGGCCAGCTCGCTGCGCGTGGGCAAGCGTGGTCGCTCCGCTCGAGAGGGTGTAGCCGCGGCACAACGGACGGCGCGGGGGACCCCAGCCCAGGGTCCGGGTCCGAAGATCTCCTCATACGAGGGCGGCGGTGTCCCTGGTGATCCCGGTGGCGAGCCGTCGCGGCTGGCTGGGATGGATGGCGTCGGTGGGGCTTCGTCGTCAGAGCTGATCACGATGACATTATCGTCATCGCTCGTGATTGCCGGCGAGGATCCACCCTCTGCCGTCGGCACAAAAAGCTCGGTGGCGTCGCTGTCGGTGCTGTCGTCATGGTCGCTTCCTGGGCCCGGCTCGTCCTCTGACACGTCCTCGTATCGGGCTCCGAGAAGCCCTACTACGCCCGGCGGCGAGTCGGTCGGGGCTCCTGGCTCTTCGATTGGGCTGAGTCTCATCGGGCCGAACACTTCGTGCAGGACCACCCCGATCTCGTCCTCGTTCCAGATAAGGACCAGCGGCGGCGGGTCCTCCAGGTGGAGATCTGGCTGGTCCGGCTCATCCATGTCCTCTTGCGGCTGCACAGGCCCAGGCGGGGTTGCATCCACCCGCACGGGTCCGAAGCGGTGGTCTGGAGCCTCTTCTCCTTCCGCGTCCAGCTCCAGGTGGAGCCCGAGCGTTCCGTCGGGGCGTACGGCGTCGATTAGGTCCTCTATCGACAGCCCCGGGACGTCGGGACGTCGTCGTCGGTGGTCGAGTCCGACCAGACCGTGCCGACTAGCTCGCTGACCATGGCGCCCCAGTCCGGAGGTCCGTTGTCCGCAGGCGAGTGCCCATTCGGCTCCTCGTCCCGGCCCTGGAGACCCCTCCCTGTCATCGTGAGAAGGTGGCGGTGGATTGTCCGGCTGTTGTGGCGTCGTGCAGTAACGGTGTCGTTGCGGCTTCAAAGGTTAACTGTGGGAGAGAAAAGAAGACGTTAAGGGGTGCTCTTCCAAAGACCCTACCTAACGGAGTGCGGCTCGAGCTGCTTGGCTCGGGGCTATGTGGGAAAGGGCCAAGGTTACCCCCGTTAGGGGTCGGGACGTTGGACAGGCACGCCTGTCAACAAGTGGCCCCTTAAGAAAACCATGGCCTCTTCCCTCTCGCGCGGGGAATGGCATTCCCCGGGCGGCGTGGTCTCGGCTCCTGGTTGCTGGTCGTCTCTGTCCTTGGCATTGGTACTCGGGTGGGCTACGTCCTTGATGGTGAGTCCTGCGTGGTCCTGAGCCTCGACTTCTGCCTCCTCCTCGTGATGATAGGGCTTCAGTTGGCTGAGGCTGGCCGTTCGTCTCCGGCGGCTTCCAGGCATGTGGAGTTGTGCGATGTTCGGCGACGGGAACTTGACTACTCGGAAGGGCCCCTCGTATTTCGCGGCCATCTTGACGGCAAAGCCCTCGGCGGCGTTGGATAGAGTGTGCCGTCTTACTAGCACCAATGATCCTACTGGCGGCCTCCAAATCCGTCGGCGGAGATTATAGTGCCGACTTTGTTCGGCTGCGGCTCGCTCGGCGTTCCCTCTGACGACGTAGAAGATGTTCCGGAGCTGCTCGCCGCGTTCTGTTGGCGCGATCTCCGGGGTGTCACGTCCAGGCGTGACTTCGTCGTAGAGTGTCTTCGGTGATCTGGGTTCTCGTCCTTGGACCAGAAATGCTGGGCTAAATCCCGTCGTGTCAGAAACGCTGCTGTTGATAGCCACCGAGATTTCCGGTAAAAGCAAATCCCATTCGTTCTGCTTACCACCATTCAGGTACTGGGCGATCATGGTCTTAACCGTCCGGTTAGCTCTCTCCGTCGGATTCTGTCTCGGTGTGTATGGGGCCGTGTGCTGTAGTTCCATCACCAGAGACTTGCCGAAGTTCTGGAACGATCGGGCGGTGAACTGTGTTCCGTTGTCGCATACGAAAGTCCTTGGCACACCGAATCGGCTCAGGATCCGTTCTCTGAAAGCTCGTTCGAGCTGAGTCCCTGTTGCTTTCCTGAGTGGGATCAGTTCCACCCACTTGGTGAAGGCGTCCAGAAATACCAGGAGCATTGTGTTGCCCTGCTTCGATCGTGGGAGCGGTCCGACGAAATCGGCGCAGAGGACGTGGAAAGGTTCCTCGACCTGCTGAGTGAACATCATTCCTGCAGGCTTCTCCTGGCTGGCCTTATACCTCTGACAGCTGGGACAATGGCGGACGTAGCGGGCGACCTCGCGAAATAGCCCCGGCCAGTAGTAACGCTGGGCCACTCGGGTGCTAGTTTTCCGGACTCCCAGGTGTCCGGCCGTAGGATGATCGTGGCATTCCTCGAGAACTCGTCGGCGGTAATCAGCCCCGACGCACAGCTTCCACGGCGTGTATTCCTCCTCTTCGGCCCGTAATCCGATGCGTCGATACAGTTGGCCATTCTCCTCCTTGTAGTCCGGGAACTTAGCGGGCGCGGAACGTGTCTTCTATCGCATCTTTGCGATCCACTTGCAGCTGACTCCCTGTTCCTGTGCTTGCTGCGCGGTAGGCAGCGGTTGGCGAGAAAGGGCATCGGCCACTAGGTTTTGGGCCCCTTTCCGGTAATGGATGTCATATTGATATTGCTGCAGCTCGAGTGCCCACCGGGCAATCCTACCGGTCGGATTGTCGATCGAGTTCAGCCACTTTAGTGACTGATGGTCGGTGATGATGTCGAACCGATATCCCTCGATGTAACACCGCATCTTCCTGATGGACCCAACGATGGCGAGGCACTCCTTCTCTGTCACCGAATAGTTCCTTTCGGCCGAATTAATCCGGCGGCTCGCGTATGCTATCACCCTCTCCTTTCCGTCAAGCGTCTGTGTCAATACGGCTCCTATGCCATACTCGCTGGCGTCCGTCTGGAGCACGAACTTCTCTGTAAAGTCCGGGCAAGCCAACATGGGGGCTTCCGTCAGAAGCGTCTTCAATTCCTGGAACGCCCGATCCTGCCTCTGGGTCCATTCCCACTTATGGCCCTTCTTTAGCTGCGACGTCATGTGCTCCACCACATCGGCGAAGTTGGGTACGAAGCGCCGATACCAGGACGAGATGCCCAGGCACCTCCGGAGCTCCTTCAGGCACGTTGGTGGCTAGAGCTCGCGGATCGCGGCAATCTTGTCCGGATCAGTGTGGATACCGGCTTCGCTGATGACGTGGCCTAGGTACAGGATGCGACGCTGGAAGAAATGGCATTTTCCCCGATTCAGGCGCAAGTTCGCCCGCCGCAGGCGTCGAAACACTTCTCGCAGGTGGGCGACATGCTCCTCCACCGTCGACCCTATGACGATGATGTCATCTAGGTATGCGAACGCGTGGGGCTCCATGTCGGGTCCGATGACCGTGTCCAGCGCGCGTCGAGATGAACTTCGCGTTCCGTAGTTTCAAAATCTGATGGATTCCGGGCAACGGGTAGGCGTCTGGTATTCAATTTTCATTGAGTTGACGATAGTCCACACACATGCGAACATCGCCATTCTTCTTTGCCGCGACGACGATTGGTGCACTGTGGGGACTCCTCGAGGGCTCGATGCGCCCGTCTCGCAGAAGCTAGTTGACTTGCTTGTCTATCACCGCCCACATGGCGGGGTTCCTAGGAAAGTATCTCTGCTTCAGAGGCCTGTCATTGCGCATGATTATTCGGTGCTCGGCTATGTTGGATACTCCGGCGAGGGTATCAAACTTCTCGAGTTCCCGGTCCAGGAACTCTTGGATCCATGGCTCAGGGTAGCTGGTGGTCTCAGACTCCTCTGGTTCGGAAGGATCGTGGACTTCGGCGGCATGGCCGACAGAGTTGATGGTCCCACAGAGAGGTGGACTCTGCTCCGGCGTAGAGGTGCAGAAACATCGATGTTCGTGCCCATCGATGTTTTCGATGTTTTCAAAAAAAACATCGAGTGAAACATCGATGTTTAAAAAAAAAAAAGAAAAGGCAAAACAATACAAACGATAACAATGAGGTTTATTTGAGATCAATTAAAATGTCTATTTTTGTTGAGGAAAAGAAGTTGATCAACAACTTCAGGTTTAAGTCTTGTTCTGCGATCAGATATAGTTTTGTCCAGATACAGCAACCAATTTTAAATCGTTGTCATCAGCCATCTGTAAAAAGTATTTTGATTTAACATGTTTGTCATAATTATTTTAAAATCATACCTCCCAATACTTTAAAGGATCGCAAGTGTCAGGAGTGTTTTCCTTTTCCATAAATTGCCTTGTGGTAATAATGGCATCGGCTCGGGTGGACTTCACTTTTGATTTGTTTTGCAAAAATGAAAATGTGAATTTTGGCTCGTTTGAAGTTGGTTCTGGTGGTGTTGGTGGACGTCGTGGAGTTGTGGACTTAAACGAGAGCAATTCCAGCTCCAATGCTTTGGCTGCTTGATCTGCATTTGAAGGTCTGAGAAAGCCATCTTTTTTGAAGCGAGGATCAACGAGAGTAGCGATGCGAGGAATTGTGCGCGTTTCAAAAGAATCCAGTCTTTCGACTAAGCGTTTCTTCACAAGGTCATGTATGTCTTTTCCTTCCTGTGTTCGTAACTTTGGACTTAATTTCAGGTAATTATCCATCTTGCCTTTGTCATCCATCAACGTTCACCAACACCATCAACCAGAAATCCTAAATATTAACGACAATATTGTTAGTTGTTAAAAAGAATTTAATTAATTTACTTACAATTTGTTTGCACCGAACGCAGAGTTGTTAGTGAAAACATCGATGGTGGTCACGAACAATCGATGGTTACGATGTTTTGAATATCTGGCCTGGGCCAGATACTTCCGGTCCAGTCGGTAGGTATCGGCTCGCTCCTCTATGTGTTCGATAAATCCCAGCGGATCGGTCGTCCCGTCAAATGTGAGGCCCCACTTGGTCGTCTTATCCGTCAAGACTGCCGCCAAGTTCGTTGAGTCGTGATGCATAGCGATCCGTTCCTCGGTCTTGGTGGCTTGGCGCCGTCCCCCTGCCGGCGAAGAACAACGTGGCAGCTGGAGAGCGGGTATGGTCAGTGGCGCGGATGAAGAAACCCCCGGTGAGCCGGCGCGGAACTCGCTGTCCAGTGGTGAGAGCATCTTGGTGTCGCCTGTGGGTGCATTTCCGAATTTTCGCTCTAGCTCCTCGAGTCGAAGTCGGATCTCTTCGGAATTTTCCGGCTGCCGGGCAAAAGCGATGAGCCGAGCGCGCTGCTCGTCCACCGTGCCGCCTTGCTCGAGGCCGAATCCTCCGAGGATGTCTTCCAGCTCCAGCTTTTTCCGGTAGCTTATCCAGGTGACTCCCATGGCGTGCCAGGTGCGGGGCTATATGTGATGACCGATGAAAGCAAAGTGGCCTGAAGCCAGCAAGAAAAATAATCCGCGAAGCAGTGCCGCGGTAGGGACCGATGGATCTGGGATTCTGTGCCGCCGGTGTCACAAGTTTTCAAAGTTGGATCTCGCAGGATCCCCGGGTAGGTCACGCCAGGAACTCGCAGGATCCTCTAGGTGTCTGAGTCTCGGCCTTTCTTTGCTTTTATTTATTAATGTACTCGGTTTTCTTAGTTATTTCCTGAATTTATTTTATTTATTTCCTAAATTTATTTTTTTTCCTGAATTTATTATATTTATTTCCTAAATTTATTTACTTTTTTTCTGAATTTATTTTATTTATTCCCTAAATGTATTTTATTTTTATTTTTTTTTTCTTTTTAATTCCGGTAGCGTATTCTTGACTGAATTTCCTATTCCTTGCCGGTTATTGTAATTTATTCTTATTCACTGGGATTCTGTTGTTACTTCAGGAGCTTTTTTTTTTTTTTTGTTATATTATTCCTTGCCGTTTATCTTATTTTATTTTATTACTATTTTTTTTTTTGGCGAAACTTATTTTATTAATTCACCGGCTTTATTTTATTTATTCTCTGAAGTAATTCACTGTAAAGGACTCGGTGTCCTTCGCGAAGGATTTTCTAGCTAGCGGATGCTTCGAGGGCCTAGGGAGTGTCTCCGACGAGGGGGTTTAAACGAGTGCTAAGTAGTGTCTCCGACGAGGGGGTTTAAACGAGTGCTATGCTGCACGCGGATCGTGGCATTTATGCTGATTCCCTTTTGAACCCTGTTTCGTCGTTCTGGCTGGCGACTGTACGCCGCTACTTAGGCAATGAGAAAAATATGTCCGCCAGAGATTCGCCCTAACCATGAAATTTTGCCTATTTTCCCCTCTAAAAAAATTAATTATTCTCGGCCAGTGGGGCTTTAATCCACGGAGATGAAGATGTCCTGTATGTCCTGGCCGGTCTCTGCTCGGGCGCCATCTATAAAGATGTTTTCTGGGGCTGGGGTAAAATCTCAGCGGCCCAGAGTTCCTCCATAGAAAATTTATAATTTTTATTACGGAACGGCCGAAGACATGGACGCACGAATTTTAATCATTTAAAGAGAGCGAGAATAGTTGGCAATGGGTTAGAATCCGGTGGCGGCCCGGCTCGGGAGGGATCGGGGCCCTAAACTGGAGGCAACGAACACGTGGCTGCGGCAGGGCCTGCCAGGGCAGCCAGGGTTCCCCGTCCGGATTTGCGCCTGGCAAAACCCAAGGCGGTGTCCCGAACTGGAGGCAACGAACACGTGGCGGCGGCAGACCCAACTGCCAGTGTTCCCCGTCCAGATTCGCGCCTGGCAAAACCCAAGGCGTTGACCCTGGCTCCGTCCCGCCTCGTCTCGTGCCCGGCAAGCCCGGTGGCCACGCAACGATCTAGTGCGGCAAACCCCGGCACTCGGATCCGCGTGTGAGCGAGCGAGAGGGAGCAGTTTGGTCTAACGGGCTCTGCTGGAGCCCCGACGGCCGGCCAAATGCATCCCTATGCGTGCGAGGGAGAATAGGAAAGGCGTGGTTTTACAAGTCTAGAGAAATATGGTTTTATTGTTGCTCCTAACTACGTGGATATAGGTAAGGTCCCTGGCTATGCCCTACGCCGCACCCCGAGATTTCCCCGACATGGCCCTGGGCCAGCTCACCCCTGTTGTTGGCGCGCGCCGGCTTATCCGTACCGGTGGCGGCGCCGTGATGATCCTGGTCGCACTGACGGTGGGCCTGGACACGTGTCCTGTGGCCGAGTTCCTCGGGCACTAGCGTGGCGGTTGCACGTGGAGGCTTTACTTGACCTCTTCCCCGATCGCGTCCGTTCGGTTCAAGTCTCGTTCCAGAATTAAATCTTGCTGCTCGCTGCGTCCTGTCCATGACCTAATTCTGCCCGAGTGTGCGGGCAGCGCTGCCCTTGATCTTCGGCTCGGCTTTGGTCCTCTCTCTGTCTTCCCTCTCCCTCCGGCTGCAGCGTAAGCTCGCTGCTGTTGGCGCTCTGCCGATAGCGAGCTTGAGGCGTCGGCGTCAGGGGAAATAGCTGCGACTGACGGCACTCTTTGCTCTGCCGCGGTTCCCTGCAATTTCGGCTTCTCCTTTTCAGCGTCGGTGGTCTCGCTCACGGCCGCTGGCCGTGCAAATTGGCTCTCCCTCTGCTGCGTGGAGGGGAATTCTGCCGTCGTTGATCGATCGGGCTTTGGCGCGTGTCACTCGCGTGCCCTGGCTTCTCTCTCCTCTCTGCTCTCTCCTCTGGTCGCGGGTGTCCCGACTTCGTCTGCTGCTGCGCTGCTCTCGCGCCTTTGGTTGTCGCTGCTGTTTCTCTTGCGTGGCTGCTGCTTCTGATCTCTTTTCCCCCCTTGTACTAATTAATATCTAGATTTAAGCCTAGGGCAAACATAATAATTTAATATAGCCCTTCGTGGGCGGAAATTATTTACAGGGGTGGCTCCTTGCCGTGTGTGTGTGGCTTCTTGTGGTGTGTGTTTTTTTTTTTTTTTTTTTTTTTTTATTTCAAAAGTAAAAATAAAGGTAAACATAATAATAATAATAAATAAATACATAAAGAGAGAGGTAGAAGATAATAAGTATAAGTAGAAGAATAGAAGTCCGCTCCCGTGGGACTGCCGCAAAGCTATACTTCACGGGGCGGCTGGCGGTCATGATGCCGCTCATCGGACGCCTTCGGTGCGCCGGGTCTGCTCCCGGCGCCTCAGCTCTCTCGTCACTGATGCCGCCATTTTGGCAACCGCGTCCCATTTGGAGGGGGCCTCCAGCATGCAGCCGACTAGGTTGTCGGGTGTAGGGCGACAGTGTAGGGCTGCTTCCATCGCAGCACGTTCTGCCGAAAACAAGGGACACACAAAAAATGCATGTTCCGCGTCCTCAATAACTCCGCTGCCGCAGTGGTCGCAGAATGGGTCATCCTCATGCTTGAACCTATGCAGGTACGCTTTGAAGCATCCATGTCCTGAGATGATTTGCGTGGTGTGGTGGTCCAGCTGCCCGTGGCGTCTCTGCAACCAGGGAACCAGATCGGGGATGAGCTTGTGGGTCCATCGCCCTGAGCTCGCATTGTCCCATCGCTCTTGCCACCGAGCAATGGTGCTGCTTCGCTGCGCTGTGCTGCCTGAATTCCCTGTCCTGCGCTCCTCCGCCAGTATGTCTATTGGGATTGCTCCCGAAACCACCAAAGCAGCTTCTTCGGACACCGTGCAGAAACAGCTAGAGATGCGCAAATCGCAGCGTCTGTAGACTGCTTTGCACTGCCGGCTGTAGCTGGCAGTTCTCATGGATTCGGCCCATATCGGCGCGGCATACAGGATGGTCGATGTCACCACTGTTGCTATTAGCCTCCTGCTATGCTGTTTGGGACCTCGCTTGTTGGCCATCATCCTCGATATAGATACGGTAGCCTTGGAAGCCTTGGCCGCCGCGTATTCCAGGTGACTCTTAAAACTCAGCCTGTGGTCGATCATGACTCCGAGATATTTTATCGCCGGACTGGACTCGATGGTCGTCGAGCCGACCCGGAAGCTGACCTTCTCTACAGCCTTTCTGCTGCTTATGAGCACTGCTTCCGTTTTATGCTCGGCGAGCGAGAGCCCATTGTCCGCCAGCCGTCGTGTGTGTGTGTGTGTATGTGTGTGTGTGGCTTCTTGCCGTGTGTGTGGGTGTATGTGGCTTCTTTCCGTGTGTGTGTGTGTGTGTGTACTTAAACCTAGGAGAACTTATTAATTATATGACCACGGGTTTGTGATTCCTCACACAATACTAAACAGATATTTGTTTCGCGGCTTTCCCCTGATCAAGCATCGGAAGACGTAATAGCCTTTAATTCAATTTGTACTGAATGTGTTCCATTAAATTATCCGTCAACCTCAAATAAGCCTCCGTTCCTCGGTCTTGGTGGCTTGGCGCCGTCCCCCTTCCGGCGAAGAACAACGTGGCAGCTGGAGAGCGGGTATGGTCAGTGGCGCGGATGAAGAAACCCCCGGTGAGCCGGCGCGGAACTCGCTGTCCAGTGGTGAGAGCATCTTGGTGTCGCCTGTGGGTGCATTTCCGAATTTTCGCTCTAGCTCCTCGAGTCGAAGTCGGATCTCTTCGGAATTTTCCGGCTGCCGGGCAAAAGCGATGAGCCGAGCGCGCTGCTCGTCCACCGTGCCGCCTTGCTCGAGGCCGAATCCTCCGAGGATGTCTTCCAGCTCCAGCTTTTTCCGGTAGCTTATCCAGGTGACTCCCATGGCGTGCCAGGTGCGGGGCTATATGTGATGACCGATGAAAGCAAAGTGGCCTGAAGCCAGCAAGAAAAATAATCCGCGAAGCAGTGCCGCGGTAGGGACCGATGGATCTGGGATTCTGTGCCGCCGGTGTCACAAGTTTTCAAAGTTGGATCTCGCAGGATCCCCGGGTAGGTCACGCCAGGAACTCGCAGGATCCTCTAGGTGTCTGAGTCTCGGCCTTTCTTTGCTTTTATTTATTAATGTACTCGGTTTTCTTAGTTATTACCTGAATTTATTTTATTTATTTCCTAAATTTATTTTTTTTTCCTGAATTTATTATATTTATTTCCTAAATTTATTTTTTTTTTTTTCTGAATTTATTTTATTTATTCCCTAAATGTATTTTATTTTTATTTTTTTTTTCTTTTTAATTCCGGTAGCGTATTCTTGACTGAATTTCCTATTCCTTGCCGGTTATTTTAATTTATTCTTATTCACTGGGATTCTGTTGTTAATTCAGGAGCTTTTTTTTTTTTTTTTGTTATATTATTCCTTGCCGTTTATCTTATTTTATTTTATTATTATTTTTTTTTCTTGGCGAAACTTATTTTATTAATTCACCGGCTTTATTTTATTTATTCTCTGAAGTAATTCACTGTAAAGGACTCGGTGTCCTTCGCGAAGGATTTTCTAGCTTGCGGATGCTTCGAGGGCCTAGGGAGTGTCTCCGACGAGGGGGTTTAAACGAGTGCTAAGTAGTGTCTCCGACGAGGGGGATTAAACGAGTGCTATGCTGCACGCGGATCGTGGCATTTATGCTGATTCCCTTTTGAACCCTGTTTCGTCGTTCTGGCTGGCGACTGTACGTCGCGACTTAGGCAATGAGAAAAATATGTCCGCCAGAGATTCGCCCTAACCATGAAATTTTGCCTATTTTCCCCTCTAAAAAAATTAATTATTCTCGGCCAGTGGGGCTTTAATCCACGGAGATGAAGATGTCCTCTATGTCCTGGCCGGTCTCTGCTCGGGCGCCATCTATAAAGATGTTTTCTGGGGCTGGGGTAAAATCTCAGCGGCCCAGAGTTCTTCCATAGAAAATTTATAATTTTTATTACGGAACGGCCGAAGACATGGACGCACGAATTTTAATCATTTAAAGAGAGCGAGAATAGTTGGCAACGGGTTAGAATCCGGTGGCGGCCCGGCTCGGGAGGGATCGGGGCCCTAAACTGGAGGCAACGAACACGTGGCTGCGGCAGGCCCGACAGCCAGGGTTCCCCGTCCGGATTTGCGCCTGGCAAAACCCAAGGCGGTGTCCCGAACTGGAGGCAACGAACACGAGGCGGCGGCAGACCCAACTGCCAGTGTTCCCCGTCCAGATTCGCGCCTGGCAAAACCCAAGGCGTTGACCCTGGCTCCGCCCCGCCTCGTCTCGTGCCCGGCAAGCCCGGTGGCCACGCAACGATCTAGTGCGGCAAACCCCGGCACTCGGATCCGCGTGTGAGCGCCGCACCCCGAGATTTCCCCGACATGGCCCTGGGCCAGCTCACCCCTGTTGTTGGCGCGCGCCGGCTTATCCGTGCCGGTGGCGGCGCCGTGATGATCCTGGTCGCTGACGGTGGGCCTGGACACGTGTCCTGTGGCCGAGTTACTCGGGCACTAGCGTGGCGGTTGCACGTGGAGGCTTTACTTGTCCTCTTCCCCGATCGCGTCCGTTCGGTTCAAGTCTCGTTCCAGAATTAAATCTTGCTGCTCGCTGCGGCCTGTCCATGACCTAATTCTGCCCGAGTGTGCGGGCAGCGCTGCCCTTGATCTTCGGCTCGGCTTTGGTCCTCTCTCTGTCTTCCCTCTCCCTCCGGCTGCAGCGTAAGCTCGCTGCTGTTGGCGCTCTGCCGATAGCGAGCTTGAGGCGTCGGCGTCAGGGGAAATAGCTGCGACTGACGGCACTCTTTGCTCTGCCGCGGTTCCCTGCAATTTCGGCTTCTCCTTTTCAGCGTCGGTGGTCTCGCTCACCCCTCTGCCGCTGGCCGTGCAAATTGGCTCTCCCTCTGCTGCGTGGAGGGGAATTCTGCCGTCGTTGATCGATCGGGCTTTGGCGCGTGTCACTCACGTGCCCTGGCTTCTCTCTCCTCTCTGCTCTCTCCTCTGGTCGCGGGTGTCCCGACTTCGTCTGCTGCTGCGCTGCTCTCGCGCCTTTGGTTGTCGCTGCTGTTTCTCTTGCGTGGCTGCTGCTTCTGATCTCTTTTCCCCCCTTGGACTAATTAATATCTAGATTTAAGCCTAGGGCAAACATAATAATTTAATATAGCCCTTCGTGGGCGGAAATTATTTACAGGGGTGGCTCCTTGCCGTGTGTGTGTGGCTTCTTGTCGTGTGTGTGTGTGTATGTGTGTGTGTGGCTTCTTGCCGTGTGTGTGGGTGTATGTGGCTTCTTGCCGTGTGTGTGTGTGTGTGTGTACTTAAACCTAGGAGAACTTATTAATTATATGACCACGGGTTTGTGATTCCTCACACAATACTTACAGATATTTGTTTTGCGGCTTTCCCCTGATCAAGCATCGGAAGACGTAATAGCCTTTAATTCAATTTGTACTGAATGTACAACAACATATTCTAACTCCCTTGACTCAAATAAAACTTATTCTGACAAACGAAACGAAGTAGCCACAAAAAAATTCTACCTGCGTTCGGCTACTGTCCATGTAGCACAAAGTTCGGGCTGTATATTTGTTATTGTTTTCGAACTGATTCGAAGCAGCGGTTTGCGACAGTTCGCACATTAGAAAGAGATGGAGATGGAGGCAAAAACTCGGTGTCAATAATAAAGTGTATTAAGTCGGCGTAAAAAAACATTTTTTTTAATTAAGTTGGAATATTTATATATATTTAAGATTATACTCATTTAATCGTTTTATATATTTGCATCTATTTAAAATTTGCTTAAGGCAAAGCCAAAATGTTTATATTTGATATTCATCCTTATGTGGTTCATATTAAAAGGCATTTTATTGGTCGTGCATACCCTGGCATGCGCAACAACTTTCGGTGTTCGGTCTTCTTTTGTCTCCTTATTCTTTTCGCATTTAGAGTTGACTGTTGCTTCGTTCAGAAGTGTGCGTAATAGTTAAAGTTGCGTAAAAATGAAAAAAAAATAATGGGGTGAATAAAGTTGTTTGTGTTTAATTAATAAATCCATTTGCAGAATTGATCTTGAACCTGAATCCGCCGTCAAACTAGACGGTGTAAATGAAAATCTCATTACATATTCGAAGTTTGTTTTCTGTTTAAATTAATACATACATATGTATGTATATTTGTGCAAAATATTGCGATGTTTACTTTGATGTTAACATTTATATATTTTATTTACAGATATCATTAGTCCATTAAAGGGCCACCAGCCGGCAGAGAAGACCCGTCCCATGCACTTAGGAATCATTAAGTAAAATAGAAAATTGTATAAATAAACACACAAATAAGGAAGCAATTTCTCCTGATTTTTACTAGAATGGGGAGATTTTCGGGTATTTTCTATAATGTTCCCTGGGGTTTGATCGGGGATTCGCCACAGGTTTCCAAGGCGATTCCTCGGGGACCTTCCCCAGGCTTTCCCCTGGCTGTCCCCAGCGATTCCTCGGGGATATGACTTCGAAATTCACATGAGCTTCCCAGGGGACATTTTTGCGAAAATCCCTAGGAAAGTCCCCAGGGATTCCTTGCAGAGTCCCCGACAAATCCCCTAGTATTTCGCGGTCCCCGCCGTGAACGCATGCTCTGTGCAATGTCCGCATGGGATTTGTATGGAATGTCCCCAGCGAATCCCCGGGGACCTTTCTTATGTCCTCGGGGATTCGTCGGGGAATCTTCGGGAACTGGTACTGAAGGAAAGTCGACCCTAATTTTCGGTCCTAGTTTAAACGAAAGCTCTATTTCTTTAGATCTTTTCCGTGTTAAGCCAGTTTAATTGCCAGGTCCCGATGGAATACCTGGCTGTGTGCTTAGGTATTGTGCCGACGCCCTGTGGAATCCCCTTTTAAAATTGTTTACCTTATCCTTAGAGACTTCCCCCTTATTTGGAAGGAAATCGGATGCCAACAACTACAGAGGAATCTCTAAGCTGTCGGCCATCCCAAACTTTTCGAAAATATCATTACTGCACATTTGCAGCACATTTGCAGACCAATAAAATTTTCCATGTCAGCATGGATTTATAAAGTGAACTAATCTTTGAAACTCACTTCCTTCAGATTAAAGGGCTTCCATAACAAATTTCCGACAGGTGTAATCTATACTGATTTCCGTAAAGCATTCGACTCTGTTAACCATTCTCTTCTTGTTCAAAAACTCGATTTGTTGTTTACACTATTTATTAACGACCTGCCCAAAGTGCTGACTAACTCCAGAGCACTTATGTACGCCGATGACGTCAAACTTTGCGTGCAATATAAGGACGCTTCTTGGCAGTCAGATTTACAAACAGATCTTAATAATTTTTAAATATGGTGCCCAGTAAACTTATTAAATTTAAACTGCTCTGAATGCAAGCTAATGACATTCTCTCGTGTTGTTCCCAAGCTTGCAACCTACACGCTGAACTGTCGTTCTTTAGAAAAAATTACTAGAATTGATCATTTCGGAGTCCGCCAGGATCCTAAACTTGAATGAAGCCAGAGTTGTGCTTGGATTCACTGAACGGTGGTCGAAAGAATTCAATGACCCCTATGTTACTAAGTCTCTTTATATTTCTTTAGTTCGTCCTATTTTAGTATATGAATCTTGGGTTTGGAGCCCTCAGATGGGGTCGACATTGAGTCGGTTCAAGAGTACTTTTCGTTTCGCTTTACGTGGTTTAAACTTCGATTCAAACCAGAGGTTACATTCGTATTCCAGTAGACTCCTACTAATCAACTTACCATCCTTATCTAACTGTAGAATGCTAGGCATTACTGTTATTAACAACCTAATTCATGGAGACGTGGAAAGTGCTGATATGTTGGGTCAGCTTAATTTTCACGTACCGCGTAGAAATACTACATCATATATTTCCTCGTGTCCTCATTTAGCACGGCATTTAGCATGGCAAATCGTTATAGAGTCTTCTTTTGGTTTGATTGTAAAAGTCAGTGCTAGACGAATTAAACTTTGTGATTAGCATTCCTAATTTTTTACTTTTGTTATCGCTATTGCGTTTTGAGAGGGTTTCGGCTTCAATTTGTCTGCGTGTATATGCGCTCGTTCAGTGTTTAATAATAATTAATTACGTTTTACATATTATTACACATTGTTCAGCAAAATTTATATCAAGTATGATTCAAGTCTTTTGGGACGGACACATTGTCCGACGATCGACAATTTGCTAATCGATTTTTAATTTTTTTTTAAGGGAAACACAGAAAATACGTGTTATTCTCTCTTCTTACTTAGTTTAAACAAATTTATTTTAACTGTTGACCTCTGAGTCGATTTGAAACCACAGTCTGCAATCCAGCAGCGCCCAATCCATCTCAGTACATGGGTAAAATTCATCCCAACCAAGCTGTTACGCCCCAAAATGGATTTCCGTCTGACTATCGGCTCCATCGTTCGATATAAACGATCGAGGGTGAGTTTAATAAGTGCGACAGGAACAGATAAGGCCGAAGCAAAAGGATACACAATAAACCTAAATTGAAAAATTTAAACAACGTTATCATTTTACTCTTGAACCTTCGTCTGCCAGTACTCCCAGCATTTTTATGAAGCTTCTAGCGCGATAACCGCGACTGTGCCGCCCCGATCCTGACATCTCAAAGTATTCCGGTAGAACAGAGTAACTTGCAAGTTTGCCACACTGTACTGCCAATTCAAAAATCGGAAACAGTGGCGTCAGGATTTTGTGATATTATGTACTCGAAAAATTGTCTTTTTTCGTACTTTAGAAATTTTTAGGTCTGTCCAATTTTACAACTCTGACCCTTCAATTTAAGATATCAAGATATCACATACTAGTTTTCTTTGCAAAGTGATGGCTATTCGAAGTTTACGCAAAGGGTAATGACGTCGAATATAGATATTAAATAAAACCTTGCATTCGTAAATCAAAGCTGTAAAAAAATACGCAATTGACATCTAATGGTCTCAAATTATAGTGCGGAGAGACTGACCAAAAGAGTATGTTGCGCCCTTTACATAACCTCAAAAGTGCAAGAAAACGGCATTTTTCCAATTAGATAAAATCAAATATTTTAAAATTGTGATTTAATGGACAACTACTGACGCCGTATTCAAATTCAACGCACTAAAATACTTCGAAAATTACCCTCACCATTCCAACAACTCACAAGACCCCAATTTTTGTAGCCATGTGTTATAAATTAATCTGGAGAGGATCCTGGGTAGACTCAGACGCAAAGCGCAACCTTTCAGTGGGTTACACTTCTTCCGATTTCTACAATGGCCGGGATTAGTATGAGGTCATCATTCTAATGAACGTTGATGCACTACGGTCAGTATACTCAAGTGGCCCTTGTGATACAAACCACGTGATTGTTCGAGTAAGGTTTTTGTAGGTGCGATAAAAATATAAAGAAATTGAGTGTGGGTCAAAACTAAGGTTTTTAATTTAGGAAGGCTATCTACCTTGGAACTTATTATTATAATTTGCAATAAGACTCTAAATGGTTCACTAAGGTTACTCGTTACTGAAAATTAGGCCTACCTACTTAATGCCTTAAACAGTTTTACGTTTGGCTAAAGAAAGTAAGTTTTTTAGACACAACTCAACATTTTAGTAGTAGTTGTGAAAGTTCGTAAAATTTCTTTTCTATTTACCAAATCAAAAATTTAAAAAAGTTCTTCTGTTTACCAAAATAGAAGAAATGCCATAAAGTTCTTTTGTGTAAGGGAAAATGTATTCAGGATCCTCTTATACTGTAAAGTAAATGCATATAATGATTTTCGCACTTTTGCAGTTTTGGCCGTGTTAAATTGTCATATTCTTATGCATGTGGAGTAGATAAGGGTTCACATTTTGTTCTCAAAATTTTCAGAAAATAAGCATTAAAATAAAATATTTTTATTTAGTGCCCCCTAGATGGATATCAAAACCAAATGACCAGGATGCTATATTAGGAAATTCAATTCGTATTTTATGCTCTGCTGATGGATTTCCCACGCCAACCATACACTGGAAGAAATCGATTGGTGTGTAGATTACTCTTAAAGCATTTGTAAATCAAATTCATATAAGAAAACTTTAAATTATAAAACAGGGAACTCCACTGAATATAGAGAGCTTAGCATTGCAACTGCACATCAAAACCCCAATGCCATTATGACAACATATCCGAATGGAACTCTCATTATATCAAGGGTTGGTCGGGAGCATGAGGGAATCTTTTTGTGCCAGGTCAGTAATGGGGTTGGTGCAGGCCTTAGTACTTTGATTAAATTATCAGTGCATGGTAAGTTATAGAATTGTAATCATAATATATCATATCATAATCGATTGATTAAATAATGCAGCTAGTCCTTGGGTAACGGTCTCTCAAAAGGAGTTGACGATTCGACGAGGTGAGCGTATCACAATGCGTTGTGAAGCTACAGGTGACTCACCATTGGAAACATCATGGAAAACAAAGTCAAATATAATTGATTCATCTCATAATATTCGCTTTCAAGTGAAAAACTTACGAAAGGCTAATGGAATTTTATCCGAATTAATCATATTACAGTCTGCTCTGACTGACATTGGAGAATATTTTTGCATTGCTAGTAACGCATATGGTAGCGATAGTTCGACCGTAAAGTTACACATTGAAGAGCCACCTAATTTTCCAACAAACTTACATATTGTGAATTTGGAGAGTCGTTCAGTAACCTTAGCATGGTCATCAAATATACAGGATTCACTTCCATTACGAGAAAGCACGGTATACTCAAGTCACGTTTTGAATTATATACTACAATACAAAAAAGCAGAAGGTAAGAATAAGTTTTATCATTAAATATTTTGTATAAACTATTTCTAGTAACCCAAGGCTAAGCAATAGGGTTTATTTTACAAACGCAAACTACCTTGTAACGGGAATCTATAAACAAAAATAAGGTGATACAGATGGAATTAGATCGCACGCAAAAATGTTCCTCGGCTACGGCTCGTCAGGTATTTGTAGGTCCTTGCTCTAATTCACCAATGCCTCTTTGATTATTATCAAAACTCAGAGTTCTTGCTACGACAAACCATAAAAAAAATCTAATCGGGGAGAGAATACACTCCTACGCTTGGGCTATTATCGGGCTCGGAGCCCTCTTCAACTGCTGTTCGCGTCCTAAGGGAGCTTAGTTTCGAGCGGCAGTGTAGGAGCGAGTCAGCGCGCTCTTGCGGTGCTCGGGCTCGCGCCGCTCTTGCGGTGCTAGTGCTCGCGCCGCTCTTGCGGTGCTAGTGCTCGTGCCGCTTTAGCGATGCTAGGGCTTGCGCCCGCTCTCCCGCTCATCGGCCGTTTTCGCGCTACCCCCTCTTTCCGCCGCCAAAGGGCCTCTCCACTGGCCGCCGCGATGCGGCGCTCTTAATATGTAAATTAGTTTTAAGAATGAAGTGAAGCTAATAAAACGTGAAGTTGTGATAAGTGTGGAGTTCTTTTATCTTCGCTTTTTTTCGCCGAGACATCTAGGACTATTCCGCCCACACACCATTGACATTAATTATTTTGAAAAAATAAAACACATACGAAATTTATATTTATTATTCTAAGAAAAAAAAAACACAAACACAATTTATATTAATTATTCTACAAATAAAACACACCATATTTAAAGTCACACACAAATTATATTAATTATTAAATAAAATACATCCACACAAATTATATTAACTATATACAATTATATTTTTCTAATATATATTCTCCCTCCTAGCATTTTAGCGGCTTTAGTGGTGAACAAGGTCATGGAGTAGACCAACTGCCAACCCCTTTGCGACGCGGCTCACCCAAAAAACGGAGCTCCGAGACGGGGCGGTACAACCCCCATCGCCTTGGCCAGCCAGATTGACCGGCAGGCCAACGAGCTACTTGGCAGCAGGTATAAACGGCACCGGCTATGCCGGTTCTCCAAATCCACGCCGCTTCTGAACCATATTGGCCGGCTGCGTGGTCTGCGTCTGTATAAAACGCAACCCAGCAGCAGGGTCATTTGCTGCGCCCCCCACCCCATAGGAATGTCGAGTAATAACATGATTACTCCATGTGGCAGCCACAAATGTGGAAATCCACCCGCGGTTGAACGCGCGGCAAGGGAAAGAATTTTGGAGGCGCTTCTTTTACAGCGACAAGTGTAGTCTCAGCCGAATTGGGAGCTTTCCAAAAAAGCTCCAAGTTGCAACAGACCCCACCCGGTGACGGCCCTTCAACGCCCGTGGAGGTCGCAGACAGACCCGCGTATGGCATCCTTCCCGAGGGCAGTTCGTCGGCCCCTAGGACGATAAGAGTCAGGGGCTCTCCCAGCCCCACTTCCACGGCCCATCCACCCAAGAAGGTTAAGGCGCCCAAGCCCCAGATCTGCGAGATGTGTTCAATCCTGGACGATCTGCTGGCCAAGGTTTTCGACAAGAAGGTGCGAAGCATGAACCAGGCCATGAAAAACGCCTTTGCAAGACTGAAAGAGCTTCAGCAGGAGCTATCGTTGCAGGAAGGGTTCGAAGTAACTGATGGCGAGGCCATCATATCTGCGGACCAGCGCTGCCAGACCGCTCCTCCGACGCCACGATCAAGGCCCACGGCAGTGAAGCTGCGCAGACTTCTCCTTGGAGTCGCCCGCAACCGCTTAGCCGCCAGCCTGGTACGGCCTCCGACGGCCATACGAGCGCTCGTCCCCCAGCCGAGCCCCCCAGGCATAGCGTCGAGAGAGAGGCGGGAAGCGCCGTCGGTGCAAGCGGCTGGAACGAGAGGTTCTCGTTGAAACGCGGCAAGGCCAAGCCCCATAATCATAACCCCCTCGGCAGAGATGTCTTAAAGAGATGTCCTGAGCATGGTCACTCGCACCCATGATGCCAGAATGGTAGCCATAGGTGACAGCGTGACAAAGGTGAGGAAGACGGCGAAAGGTGAACTTCTTCTCGAACTGAAGAAGTCTCCAGGAGTTGGTGACAAGAGAAGAGCTCTTGGCAGCGCTTGCAACGCAGGGAAACCTCCCGCCCAGCTCCGTTAACGTCAAAGCGGTTCGCCCTCTACCTAGCGGAGGTCAGGTGGCTAGCTTCTCCGTCCCGGAAGCCGAGGCGGGCGCACTCTCCAGCCTCAGGAGGGTGAAGGTCGGTTGGTCACGGTGTCGCCTCAGGGCGAAAATGCTATCTTTGCTTGGAAACAGGGCTCATAGCGGCCAGATACACCAGCTCCTGCGACAAAAGCAGATCATGCTTCAGATGCGAGCAGGAAGAGCACAAAATAGCCGAGTGTAAAAACAGTCCCCGCTGTTTCAGATGCACCGAGCTAAAGCAGGCAGCCGCCACTGCCCCCTGGTGAGGTCGTCAGGAGCAGCCCCCACCAGTAGCGCATGTTAGTGGTCCAAATTAATTTGAACCATTGTGCGGCAGCACACGACCTGCTGGCCCAGGCGGTGCAGAAATGCGGCGCTGAGGTCGCCGCTATAAGCGAGCCATACAGGGTTTACGCTGGCCCCAACTGGGTTACGGACAGCTCTGGCAAAGCCGCCCTGTGGTCCTGTGGTAGCGCTCCTAAGAGATGGACAGACGTGCTCCCCGAGAGAGGCTTCGTGCGGGCCAAGACCGGAGGCTGGTGGATCTACAGCGTCTACCTGGCTCTATGCTTGTCACTCTCCGAATTTGAAGACGCAATCGACAGGCTTGCTGCCGACGCGATAGGCCGAGTTCCAGCAGTGATAGTCGGCGACTTCAACGCATGGGCAGTCGAATGGGGCAGCTCACTCACCAATGCCAGAGGCAGAGCCCTCATCGAAGCGTTTTCTTAGCTAGAAGTCATCCTGCTCAACTCTGGGGACAAGCCCACATTTAACAGAGCCGGGGCGAGTTCGGTGGTTGACCTCACTTTTGTGAGCCACTCCAAGGCAAGTCAGTGCACCTGGAATCTGAGCGAGGCTTACACTGGTCGCGACCCCTTACCACCGCTCCCCCAACCCGCATGGGGTACAGACCTGAATCCCCTGAAATTTAGGCCTTCGCGGCCGGTCTGCGGAGGCTAGAGGCTACTGGCAGCGCGGAGTAGATGGCGGAGTCGGTTATAGACAGCCGGTTTACTGGTGGAACCAGACGACTACCGCGGCCAGGAGAGAGTGCAATAAGGCGAGGCGTCTTTACCAAAGCTCATCCCGCACAAGTACCCATACGGAGAGGAAGGCCGAGCTCCAGCGGTGCTGTAAAGCACTGAAAAAGGCTATCAAGAATAGTAAAACCAAGTGCTTCCTGGAACTCTGCGATTCCGCAGACCAAGATCCCTGGGAACACGCTTACAGTAAAAAGAGTCCAAGGGACAAAACGGTGTGCTCCTCATGACGCGGAATTGTCGGGTACCTCTTCCCAGCGTCTGACGATCCAGTCTCTACACTTGAGGCTACGTCGCACTCCATGGAAGGGTTTATACCCGTACTGGAGTCCGAGATCCTGGCAGCAGCGCTGCGAGTGAAGGAGGCAAAAGCCCCCGGCCCCGACCTCGAGCCTAATAGAGCCATAAAAGTTGCCCTGGCAATACGCCCGGACATCTTCGCGGAGCTTTTCAGCCAGTGCCTGAGGGAAGGATCCTTCCCTTCGAGATGGAAAGCCCAGCGACTGGTCCTCCTTCCAAAGCCTGGGAAGCCCCCTGAGGACCCTTCAGCCTATAGACCGATCTGCTTGATTGATGGGGCCGGTAAAGTGTTGGAGCGGGCCATAGCGGCAGCCGGTGACCTGTCCGATGGTGGATGACATTTCCAAGGTCATGGACATCGCGAAAGCGGAGATCTCAGGAGTTCGGTGGAAAGGAGGAGACAAGGAGTACTGCCTGATAGTCAATGCATTCAACACGGCAAGATGGGGCTGCATCCTGGACGCGCTGTCCAGTTTCAGTTACTTCAGAGGCACCACGAATCCGAAAGCTAGGCAAGATCGACGGAGCCATCTTGCGAAGTGCCACAAGATTCTGGCCCCGTTCGGCTCCCGCTTCCGGGTCGGACCGAGCTGGTGGGATTTGCGGACGATATTGCTGTAGTCGTAGTCGACAAAGAGCTGGCCGGTGCTGAGAACACCTGCAACAGGAGTATCAGCGATATAAGCGAGTGTCTGTCTAGCGAGGGGTTGTAGTTGTCGCCCCAGAAAACAGAAGCTGTCCTGGTGAGCAGCAGGAAAAGGGTGGAGGTAGCGACCATTCGGGTGGGCGACACCGTAATCACATCGTCCAGGGCCATTAGGGGGTGATGATCGACACGAGGTTGCCCTTCCGCGAGCACCTTGCACACGCGAGCTCCAAGGCCTTTATCCCGGTAAAAGCAGTATATAGGCTCATGTGGAACCTTAAGGGTCCCAGACAGGCGACCAGACTCCTGCTGTCCGGCGTAGCAAGAGCCACCATGCCCTACGCTGCGCCGATGTGGAGTCACGCGATGGCAACACCGGCGTACAGCTGGGGCGCTACGCATCTGGACGGTGTCTGACCAGGCCGCGCTAGTCATTGCCGGGACGCCCCCGTTGGACCTGTTGGCAGAGGAGAGGGCCTTTACGCATGCCCAGGGAGCTGGTGGAGTGCTGTCTACCCGCGCCAAAAAGGAGATCCGCCTCGCGGCTAAGGAGGCCACTCTAGCAGCCTGGCAAGCTAGGTGGATCGCATCCGCGAAGGGTAGATGGACGCATCGGCTGATACCCCGGCTGGACAGCTGGATGAAGAGGAGTCACGGGCAGGTGAACTTTCACCTCACGCAGGTCCTTAGCGGATGTGGATGCTTCAGGAGCTACCTTCAGCGCTTCGGTCACGAGGCGGTCACGGGACATGGGCCCGCGCGAAGTATTGCTTTGCGGCCGTACCGCGCGAGCACACCGTCTTCACACTAATTTAATCCTTTCATCCCTAACCTTCTACTTCCCCACTGTTATATCTTCAATAAACGAATTTGTTCATACAGCGTGCACAGGCACCTGCATCCATATATCCCTGCAACAAATTCGTTTACTTTTTTTTTTTTTTTTATTATTTTTTTGTTAACGTATTTACTATTATTTAAATTGTTAACGAAGTGTATTTTCTCGTCGGCAGGGATATTTTTTTTTTGTTAGCAGAATAATTTTAAATTGCTGGATTTGTTGTTTTTTAGCGGGTTTTAATTTTTTTCGATTGGTCTGTCTTTTTTACTTCACTGGCTTTTTTTTTAGATATTTCTTTGGCGGGTTATAGATATTTCTTTTTCTTTCTGTTTCTCGTGCGCTTCCGGAGATCCAAGGCATAGCCTTGGCTAATGTCAAATTGGGTTTGAAATTCCATCCTTCTGTATGGGCGCCCAGGCCTCGTTGTCTTTCTTCCGTTTGTTTTGTTTCTCGTAAGGGCATAACTTGAGTATGCCCGTAGAGGCAGACAAGAAAGCGACTTCTGCCCCAGGGAAAGAACAAAAAGTCAACTCGGGCTCTCCGCATGCCTCTCGCGCTAAGCCAGCGCCTAGGTCCGCGAGTCCAACAGTCAGAGCAGTATCTACTCCTAAAGGAAGGGATCTTCCATCGACAAGCTCAAAAAAAAAAATTGTTGTTTCCAAAACGTAGGCGAAATCTTTTAGCGAGTCTTCACTTGCGGTCAAGCCAGAGAATCCCTCTGCTTCCAGATCCGAATTCCTAAGGGTTTCCCGCGCTATCAGCAAAAAATGGCATTCTCAGACCAGCCAGCGATCGCGTTAGCCTCTTTGAAGATCAAGATCAATACTCCTGATCAAGCGCCTCTGTCTCTACATACTTTGCAAGTCCGTCTGCAACAAGTGCGAGTCTAATGGGACAAAGTAGAAAAGGAGTGTGAATCGTGCTCTGATCTCATTGCCCAAAAAGGATCCCTCAGCACATTGCCGCTGCTGCAGTCAAAATATGAGTCATGTGCAGCACTTATTGGCGAAAATATCGACAGAGCAACGCCTCAATCCGTGCAAGCTCCTTGTGATACGGAAGTTTTCGACGGGAATTACCTCCGATGACCCACCTTCCGGGATTTGTTCACGGCAGTATATGTCAACAACCCCAGGCTAACACCGGTCGCGAAACTGTTTCATCTTCTCACGAAGACGAGCGGTGAGGCGAATGCCATCGTTTCCAAATCCCCTCTCAAAAATGACGGATTGGCTTCGGCGTGGGAAGCGCTTCAAGACCGTTTCTAAAATAAAAGACTTTTATTCAACAGCCAGCTCAAACTCCTTTTCAACTTGAGCTCCATATCCCAAGAATCTGGTCATGCACTTAAGGAGCAGTCTAAGATTCAGGGGTGTTTGACAGCGCTAGCACATTCCCAGATATCCACTGACAACTGGGATTGCCTGCTGGTGTTCCCATGCGCAAGTAAACTGCCAAAAGTGACCCTCTCTTTATGGGAACAATCCCTTACGTCAAAGTCTGACATTCGGGCTTGGGAAGAGATGAACGCCTTCCTGAGCGAACGATATCGCACTTTGGAGGCCATCGAGGATATGAGGCCTACTCCAGCCATCCCGAAGAAGCTTCAATCCTTCGTGACAAAAGTTAGCTCTAAGCCGAAAGGTTGCGACTTATGTTCCAAGGAGAATCACCCGATCAGATTGTGCTCGCGCTTTCTCAACATATCCATCGACGCGCGTTCCGGCTATATCAAGAAGAATCAGCTGTGCCTAAACTGCTTCGAGGGAGGCCATCAGCTACGCGACTGCACTAGCACACACAGCTGTTTTACGTGCAAGGGGAGGCACGTGGAAGATTTAACTGTAAAGATGGTAAAAGAGTCAGATT
Organism: Drosophila jambulina; assembly: GCA_018152175.1. Lineage (NCBI taxonomy): Eukaryota > Metazoa > Arthropoda > Insecta > Diptera > Drosophilidae > Drosophila > Drosophila jambulina. The sequence continues at coordinate 600,417 of JAECXH010000002.1, read as the reverse complement.
CATACTGCGAAAGGAACTTACTCCGAAACACGAAGAAAGACGCAAGCGGGAGGTATGTGGTGGCTCTCTGTGACCCCGAAAATTCTGGATCCGATCTAGGAAATTCGAGGTCCATTGCGTTGGCTCAGTTTCTAAGAAACGGGAATCGCTTAAAAAGAGACTTTCCTCTAAAAGAGCAATATGACAGCGTGATTCAAGAATATTTGGATCTGGGTCATATGAAAGAAGTTTCTTCGACTAATAGTTATCCTACCTACTATCTTCAACATCATGTGGTCATCAAACCCTAAAGTCCCACTACAAAACTTCGCGTTGTATTTACCGCTGCGAGCCCCTCGGCTAATGGGATCAGCTTAAATGATATTCTTCATGCTGGTCCAGTCCTGCAATCCGACCTGACAATTCAGATTTTGAAGT